>JAUBNY010000891.1:2348554-2358713 GCA_032275445.1 Crypturellus soui
CGCGGGGAGGGGACGGGAGGGGAGGGGAAGCCGCGCGGCTCGGGGCGCGCCGAGCCGGAGGCAGCGCTGCTGGGGCGGCCGGTGTTGGCGGCGGTGCGCGCGGGTGCTGCGCGCCCTCCCCGCGGCTCCTCGCGGATTATGGTGTAGGCGAAGGCAGGAGGCTGCCGCCCGCCCCGCCGGGTCGCTATGCGCGCGGTCTGATCGCGGCCGGGGGGTTTCTGCGAGCGCGGGCGCCTCCCCCTGCCCTGCGGCCCCCCTCCCTTGTTTTTCCGTTAGGAATACGGGCGAGAAAATAAATGTATTCACTGGGTGTCGCAAGAGCAAAGGCTAAATAAGCAAAGGTAACGGCGGCAGCAAGGCGAAGAGAGACCCGCACCGTATCCTGCTCCCCCGCGCCCAGACCTGCCCTCCTGTTATTTATTGGTGAGATCTGCCTCCCTGCCTGTCCGTGGTGCGGGTGTTTAATCCCGGGAAAAGTGCAACCCTCCAGCCATGGTGGTTTTCAATGGCTTGCTGAAGATCAAGATCTGCGAGGCGGTGAATCTGAAGCCCACGGCGTGGTCGCTGAGACATGCGGTGGGTCCCAAGCCACAGACCTTTTTGCTGGACCCTTACATAGCCCTCAACGTGGACGACTCGCGCATCGGGCAGACCTCAACCAAGCAGAAGACCAACAGTCCCGCCTGGAATGATGAATTTGTCACCGACGTTTGCAACGGCAGGAAGATCGAGATGGCTGTTTTCCACGATGCCCCCATCGGGTATGATGATTTTGTAGCCAACTGCACTATACAGTTTGAGGACTTGCTGCAGAATGGGAGCCGCCACTTCGAGGACTGGGTAAGTGTTTGCGGTGCCTCTACCTGTATGTACAGATGGTTTTCTGTGGCATTATTTTGGATGCAACATCTGTATGGCAGAGCTGGGTTGCCAAGGGCATGTAATGGCTCTGAAGGCTTTCTGTTATTTTCGTGCTTTGTTACACTGAGATAGTCATGGTTACTGCATATCTAATGCATCTGATTTACGGACAAGGGAAGAGAGGGGAATACACCGAGCCTAGGTAATAAATGTACGATTACTGCTTCAGCTTCTGAAATCACATTTCCTAAATACAAGTCTAGTTATCTTACTGTTCCCGAAGAGCTCCAGACAAATGCATCCAAACACAGACCGTTGCTGCAAAACCCAGACCCAGCACCTAAGGCTGCGAGTTCTTCATTTCAACACGAACACCCTTGCTCATGTTGTAGCCTGGCATGACAAGCCTTAAAAATACAGATCTGACTTCTGGTATGAGACACTTTGGAGCCTTCGTACCACCTGGAAGCTCACTGCATCAGCAGGGATGCTCCTCCTTCCCACCAGATAATCTAGACCTTTATACGCGGACCTAGCGCAATGTGTCAACTGACACTTGAAATTAATTCAAGGATCCTGGTGAATTTTGGCCCCAAGCAGACAAATTCTATTGCTTGTATATACAGCCAGTTTCGCTGCTTCTTCTGCTGCATCATAAAGATACAGATGCTAGCATGCCTCAGTGGGAGTACAAAAATGCTGGAAAATCCCTGGTCTGACATCCTCAGGTACTATGATATAACATCAAAAAAAAAAAAAAAAAGGAACATGGGAAGCATGGACATTTCACCATTTCACAGTTAGTTATAATGATATATTCTTTAAATAAGATAAAACAATAGGACCTGTCTTCTGGTTTTAAATGTGCCCTGCTTGACCAGCCATCTGAAATGTGCATGTTCATCTTTTTATGCATTTATTTATTAAGGTCAAGGATCCTAGTCAGGGCAGTATTTCTCTGGCAGATAGACAGAGAATCCAAGACCAAAATAAAAACAGCAAGAGTTAATAGATCTGACTTTCTTGCATTCTTTGGGGCTCCTTTATTTAATGTAGAGGTATAAAGAGTTGTCAGAATGATGGAAAGGCAAGAAAGAATTATTCTCCATTTATGCTGATTAAGAGTTCAATAAATTTACTGTTAAAACTTCTATCGTGACAACTTTAAAAAAATATATAATTTCTCCTACATATGTTACATTATGATAATTAGGATCTAGACTATTCTGATACTCCATAAAAGCCATACATTAGCAAGTTTGCGTAATAAAACGGGGTGACAGGCAGAGAAAAAAAGCAAAACCAGGAAAAGACAAATGCAGCAGTACTGCAGATGTCTTTTACCTGGACTGAATCATAATCAAGTCTTGGGCCTCCTGGAATCAGTGGGTCTAGGATGTCTCCACAGATGCTTAGTGAGGGGATAATAGATTCGTGTGCCTTTTTTGTTTATACTACACGTTCCGAGTTTGTGGCCAAATCTGGAAGGACCATGCAGGTTACAGATGCCAAGTTTGAATTTTGGTGAGCAGTTGTGCTAGGGAACCTTCTGGCTGCGATTACTAGGGTGAAATCAAAGGTTCAGGCATTTTTCTTACATATATAGTGGAATTTAACAGGTCGAGGTCCAATGTAAACATGACCCGGAGGGATCCAAGTAACCGAATTAGGTAGAGGCTGTGTTTTATTGCACCAGGATCCACGGCAGCGCAGAGTGGGGGTGGGAGGAGACGAGGGCGTGACTAGAGTTGTTGTCTGTTGATGGGAGAGAGTTGACGCCATGGCACTGGATCATAAAAATTGGTCCACCCAACATAATATGGTTTCTGAGGCGTCAGTTATCTCATTTTCATGTTCTAAGTCCTTGTATTTTGACTTGTGTTTGTGTACATGAAAAACTGTGTATTCCACCCTCCCTATATTGCAGTTAGAATTTGCAGAGCCAGATATTTGTGAGATTCTCCTTTAGCCTTTTCAAAATATTCCAGTTTCCTGAATGTGTTACAGTAATTGTAATACTGAATGTCTTTATTGGATTGCTAATAGAAACATTCAGACCACCAGCTCTTACAGTATCACACAATTTCTTTATCTGATATCACGGAATTATAATAAATGCAGTGGCCATGGCATCTCTGTAGAGTCTATAGTGAGAGAAATATATTTATTGATTGCTTCCTCAGTGTCTGAAATCTATATTAAAACCTAGAGCAAAGAAATCATTTATGAAGTCCAGTAGACCAAGGGTTTCACCTTCAAGTGAAACGCACGTGGCCTAAACCAACATTAGACTAAGATCTACTGGCAACTTGTAGGCAGTTTCTTCTGTTTAATAAGAGAACCAATTCCTTCATTTCAGTCTCGGCATTTAAGACAGGTATATTTTAGTGCTCTTTCCCAGCTTTATAACAAGCAAATTAAAAAAAGCAATTGCAGGAGCCCATTATTCTCACTGCCTCAGATATCAAATAAATGCAACCTAAGAAATATGTTTGGAGACTATAAAATATTTTTATGCGGTTCTCAAGGTTTCCCTTTAAGGAGTCCTGAACTTTACTTTTTTTTTTTTTTTTCGTACATGTTGAGAGTATTCGGTGTAATTGAATTTTAACTTTCTTTACCTTCAGAATGATGCAACACTTCTTCCAGAATTGAACTCTCATTGATCAATTACGTTTGACAAAATGCTCATATGTTGAGAACAGCTCTGGTCAATATATTAATAGCTTTTACACTTTCAGTCTCATATAATACTGTAAGTATTTTGGTGATGAAATTTTCAATATTTACTTTACAATATCTGCACTAAGCTCAAGGATATATTACTTATCCTGTAATATATTTCTAGATAGTTGTTAGAAGTCCAAAATGTAAAAAGTACTAACAAAGAAATAATGTATTTTTTAACCCTAAAAGAAACTATTTATCTCTTTAGCTAGCTCACCTACTTTGACTTATTATTATCATTATTATTCTGCTAATCTTTGTATTTTTTCTAGGAGATGAAAAAATATACTGGCTATTTTTCTCACGTTAAGCCTGTGCCATATACTGATGCCATGGTTACAGTGGAAACACTAATGATAAACAAGTACCAAGCTTGAAATCATGATAACGGCTATTGTATTTGGAAGAATACGATAAATATGCCAAACCCTGGTTCTTGCTACCTACAGAGTATTCAGCAGTTATAAAAACGATTTTTCAACCTTATGATATATACAATCCCCAAATATAGATAGATATTTCAGAGCTGTGGCCTAGCACAGTGGTTCGGATTTTGCTAGAAGGAAGCTTTTAGAGAAAATGCATACAATTACAAAAAAATCAACATGAAAATATTTCTGAAATGCTATAGTGACGGTTAAAAAGATGGCTGCTTTTCCAGTGGTGAATCAACACAGACATAGCACAGTAAAAGTGTCAGTTTTGCAGATTTTTCTTAGTAATGACTACACTGCAGTTCTAAATAGAGCTTTGGATTGGTGTGACGTTACAGGCTTTTCTATATGTGGATAAAATGTTACACAGAATGGTGCAAAAAACATTCAAGAGGATGTTGGTGAGCTTGTAGTCTGAAACATGAAAGATGGAGCAATAACCAACCTAACAATTATGATTGAAAAGAAACCTGTTAATTTAACATGAAAGCGTTAGCTGTATTTTTTTTCAGTTAGATGATTCATGTAGTAACGAAGCACATGCGTCTTTCTCTAGTTTTCTTGCAGATAACATACGTAAATATTGCAGGTGTGTTAGTAAAATAGATACATTTTAACCGTTAGAATTACACCCAGGAAGGAAAATTCCTTTAAGGTTAGGCCTCGTGGTTATATCTCTGTGAATTACCATGATCTACGTTTGTGTATTTGGATGGCTGGTAGTGTTTGGATGGGTTCTGTGTTCAAGTCCACTTCCCAACCATGACAAGAAATGCAGTCAGGGTCACTGGACCTATGCCAAAGGCTCCATCTAAGGGTCTTACCCATTAGGCCTGTCAAAAAGACCTACTGAGTCGTCCTAAGAAGCCCTTTTGCAGACTTGAGTGGCAGAACTCACCAGGTCAGTCAGAACATCGCAACATTGAGCAAGAAAATCCTGTATTTCCACTGAAAATATTTTACAATGGTATTTAGGTTTGTGAAACAAGCTTTTTTTTTTGTCCTTTCTCAGTGATGATTCTTAAGATATAAATTTAAAAGAGTATGCTTTTAAAAACATTCTTTCCTATTTCCATTTTTATCAGTGTGAAGTTAGTCATGCAAATGTGCCATCACTGCGTACAGCAAGTTAATTAAGAATTAATGTAGTATTTCCGTAACAGATTGATGACTAGTTGTGGGAAGGAGAATGTGGAAAACATACCCTCTTTGGTTGAGTTACGTGTTTTTGCATCATGCTTACAATTTGCTATTGAAATTTTAGTATCAGAGAGACTGTGTGTTGGGTCTTACATTTGTTAAATTCAGCATAAAGTTGCTGAATACTTAGGGTATAAAGGTCTGAATTTCATGGTGCTGACCTCTCGTAAGACAGATGTGTGACACAGGGGAAAGGCATAGAAAGATTTAGAAATAACCGCAGTATGTCATGCAGTAGAAAATCTGTAGTCAGTTTGGCACTGCCTTTTCTTTCTGAAGAACTGAGAAGTGGGTGCAGTGATTTGCTCGAAGACAAGAGCAGGGGGCACGACAAACTCTTCCGAGTCCTCGCCCAGTGAGCTGTCCATTTATGTAAGAACTGTGTCCCTCAGCTCCTCGGATCTGAATTGAGTGGAAGGGCTCCTTCGGTGCGTATCTGAGTTCTCCTGTCTGTTTCTCTGTAATAATCTTTTGCCTTCCCTGCTGAGCAGAAACGACAGCTCCCTTCGGGCGGCAGGTGAGCTGCTCTGCTGGGTGGGCGCAGAGCGTCGCGCTGATCCTTGCGGCCGCTCGGCGCCTTAACCTCTGCTTGTCCCCTGTGCTGCTGCGTGCTGCCAGTGGCCAAGCAGAGCGTGTCTGTGGCGTATTTACGTTTGTGTCCTCATCTACCGGCTGAACTTCATCTGCACTGAAAGTGTTGAAAGGCCTCAGGTTTTTGCTTGGGAAACCTTTACGTCTCGTGTACACTGCAGCTGGCAAGCTGCTGAAAAGCACTTGTTACCAGAAGAGTATTTACTGAAACCAAAAGGAAATTGCTCTCCTTTTTGACAGATTTCTGCATTACAAGGCCATCGCTGAGCAAAGTCTTTCAGGGTTGCGAGGGGAGCATGAGAGAGTTAAGAGATCCGCAGGGCGACCCAGGGACCTGGAGTAATTGCAAGGATGGGAAGCCGTGAAGAGACCCCGGGCGATTTTGGAGAGGGCTTGGTATGGGCAGGCGCCTCCCTGTCTTCTCCCTGCGGCGCCTCCTCCCTTCCCACCGCGCGGTGCCGGGGATGTGGCACGGCAGCACCAGCATGCAGCGCTCCCACCAGCTCGCCCCAGCGCCTCCGTGCAGCCGCATCCTCCTCCTCCTCCCCGCTGGAAAGGATCCCTGCGACCTGCGCCACCTCCCAGCCCACCCCAGGGAGTGGGGGGCCACAAAGCCGCCCCTCCAGTAGCTGCTGTGCTGCGGGGAGGGGGAAGGGGCCGAGGAAGAGCTGGAGCCTGGAGGAAAACCTGGAGGAGGATTATGAGTAGTTGCTGCTGCCCCGCACACTCCAGCTGCTGTTCTGGCAGCAGCAGCAGCAGTGACACAAGTGCGAGAGAGGGATGCGCTGGCATAGGCAAATGGACTAGCTGGTGACCTTATGTTGCCCGCTGACCTGTTTCTTTTGCCTTCGTATTTTTGGCTTTCGTTTCACTCAGTGTGTAGCTTTCAAAGCCTCGCGTCAAACATGAATAAATCTGCTCGAGGCGTGACAGGTTTGTGGTAGGAGGAGTGTTTCTCTGGGCACCGAATACAGGTAGGTCAGGGTTTGATCCCTCGGTTGATCAGAATTGCAGCTTGCTGTTGCCAATACCAATACCGATAGTAAGTCCCATGTAATAGAAGCAATTCCCCTGAACTCTGCAGAAGGATTTGTCGAATACATTTACTAGAGGCACGGTCCAATTCATAGGTGTTATTTCTAAGCTGGACTTTAAGAAACATCTGAATGTGAGGGAAAGAATGCCTGCATGTGCTCCTACAGCCAATTTTTGGACAGCCCGTATCCTTCCTCCAGCTCAGGCAGTTGCACAGATACTGTGCAGCGCTTCCCTGATCTCTCTGGGTCTGCTGGGTTCACTGCGTTTCATGTAGGCATGTGTTTAAATTCTTTCCTGACCTGGGGCCTGTGTTCCAAGGGAAAGCTGACAATAAATAATACTTAACAACATCCTTTACTTTCATTTTGCTCTTTCTGATTTATTATTCTACTGCAAGCCTTGCATGTGCAAGCCGAGTTTCTGCTCTCCTCGGCCATCAAACTATGTCTCTGCCCTCCCCATCCAGAATTCTTTAAATACTGCTGAAATGAGAATTTAAGTTGGAATCGTAGGATTTGGCCTCTAAGTGTGATATTTCCACTCCCTAACTAAATGCCTATTTAAATAAACTATTATGTTTCAAAATTTGAAGCGGGAGTGTGGAGAGACTTCATAAGAGTCAGAGGTGAGAGCCCTTCTGCTTGCAATTGGCTGGCTGAATTCAGTACTGCCTTATCCAGTATTTTCTTAATCCTCTTTTCCTCACCCCAATTATTAGACTTAAGAGAGAAAAAGACATCTGTTCCTTCCCGCTCATGGTAAGAGAGGTTTTGGAAAGGACAAGGTATGCATGTAGTGGGAAATTTGTGGTCAGAGAGTATTGAGAAGAGAATTTTCCTCCATCTGCATGGAAAGGTAGGGCTGGAAATATCTGGATAAGGAGTAAGATCAGAAGTCCAAAGATAGTTTGGAAAACTGCCAGCTTTGGGGGAAAACAAACAAACTCTTTTGTCTCTTGCAAGGAGTGAGACTGAGTAAGATCTTAAGAATGGGATTATTTCCCTTGCCCTTTTGAGACATGCGAACTGTAGCTGCTATAGAGGTTTCCCTATTTATATATGTCATATAGTTTGGGGGCAGAGGAGCCATTAAGGAAGGCTAGTAAAACCTTTTAACCATGCAGTTGCTTTCCTATTTAGCAAGCTGTCACTAGAAGGTGTTAAAAGTATATTCAGCAATATTAATATGAAATTGCAACTCTAGAGTTAATAAATAATTCCAAAGATTGGGTGACTTCTGTAATGACTGTAGTGATTTCTGTAATGTTGTGTACATTGTACTAAATTTTAGTAAAGTGAAATGCAAATATTTAAGAGCATCTACCAAATTGCATCTAATCTAATCATTAGTCAGAATTAGTGGCTTGCATTGCTAGTACAGTTGATTTCGGCTTGTTGTCTAACTTATGTTGCTCTTATAGCTAAAATCTTAAAATATCACTGCACTGAAATGAAAGGAGTGACAGAAACTCAAATCTCACCTTTTTTTTTTTCTCAGAATATCACAGCTAAAAAAGCTAGTGATATTGGCATGTTTCCATTAAATCTAACAGGAATTTTAACACTCATTTTATTGGAAGTGGTGTGAAAGGGATGCGCAATAATTCTGAGATTATGGATTTAAGTAGGACTTAAATCACTGAAGAAATAAAGGAAGACTGTTGCTTTTAGAATTAAAGAAGGCAAATTTTGATTCCATCCAAGCCGTGCTGGCAGCCAATTCTGCCTTGTATTAGCTAAGTTGAGCTGATTTAATTGTTACAGACAACAGAATCATTTTGGTCGTATCTGGTGTCCTGCTGGCAGTTTCAGCACATGCAGGAGAGGAGCAACAAAAAGGCATAAGTAAAGGCTAGATGTTACCAAATAGTTTCATGCCCATGCGTTTGACCAGGGAGCCTCTACTGAACTGAAGTATCTTAAATGCACAGTAGTCAAACTTAATGCTTAAAGAGTGTTTCAATCTTGGTACTTTTCCATACTTTATAGTATAAATACGTTTCCCTCCTCTCCCTCATCATGGGGGACTAGAGTTCTTACGCGTGGTAGTGTTCGTCATTGTTTGGAACACTGGCCACTTTAACAGTAATTCAAAAATTATGTTTTTTTCAAATGTTAGTATTTATAAGTGTGTTTGGGTAAATAGTGAAGTGGTAGCAGTGGGACTGATGCAATAGTAATAGAAACATGCTGGGAAGATTGATGCATGCTCTGCAAAGGTGCTGAGGAGTGTGTTGGATGGAATCGCACTGCTGTATTTTGCAGAATAAAAGCCAAAAAGACAAGAGTGTTTTCCCCTTCCTTTATTTCTTTTATTTTTCTCTTTATTGTCTGTTATATCTCCACGCTGACAGTTCTCCATCTTTCTGGATCTGCTCTGGCTCCAGGACATTCAAGAAGTGAGTGACCATTGCAGGATTGCACAAGGTTTGTTGGTGGTGACACGAGCCAACTACATGAATTAAATCTCCTGCTACAGATCTTTACAGGGACCTATTGCAAGTATAGTTCTCCTGCTGAGACCAAATTTACTCATTATGTATAAGTCTGCAGCATCTGCCAACTTCTCCTTATTTCAAGGTGTGATTGATCCGTGGTTTCTAAAAACAAATGAGTTTCAGAATGTGTTGGAAAAAAGGAAAGGCTAGAGGTCACCCAGGCAGTACAGAAATAGCTTTGGCCACTTTGTTCCCCTTCTCACATGGCTCTAACTGGATTTATTGAGGAATCTTTTTTTTTTCTCCATGTCCTTGCCCTTCCCTTCCTTATTTATCTACATTTGCCTTGGCATCTCTTGAACTGGTAATCCAAGTGTCCTTTTTTCTCTTCTCTTCAATTCACAACTATTACCTTCCCCCAAAGTCCTGGCTGTCTTAACTTCACCTTTTATTTTCTTCTTATTGTTACCTCCCATATTTATCCTTCTTGCTGTTCTTAATGATGCCAACTCCTCTCACCTGAGCACCCTGTCGGACTAGCGAGCTACTTGGAGAAGGATTTTTGATACCCTCAGCTCTTGTGAGCATTGCCCAGCAGCTCTCATCCAGAGTGCGTCTCCCCTGAGCTTCACAGCAAGCAGCAGGGAGCTAACAGGCGGACTGGTGGGCTTCTGAATTTCCTGTTAGTTACACTAACTGGAGAAATAGTTGAAGAACAAAAATGTAGTGCAGGATGCTTGAGCAAAAGTCTCTGATTTTCGCGGAGTCAGTGGGGTGCTGAATGGACGTGATGATCTGTCATAGAATCATAGAATCATAGAATGCCTAAGGTTGGAAGGGACCTCTAGAGGTCATCTAGTCCAACCCCCCT
>JAUBNY010000891.1:2358813-2374817 GCA_032275445.1 Crypturellus soui
CGGGTCTTGAAGATCTCCAGAGAAGGAGACTCCACAACCTCTCTGGGCAGCCTGTTCCAGTGCTCTGTCACCCTGTCCCTGAAAACTAGACTGTTCCAAACAATGGAAATAATATTATAAGATTTTAGTTGATGCTAGTTATTGGGATTTTCACCCAGGAGGTGACAATCAAAAAAATACCCAATATAATTTGCTTTTTTTCATTTACATAAAGTGAAATTATTGTTTCTATCTTCAAAAAAATACAGCTCACACACAAGTCAGGAAGAGGCAGTTTGGAGAAAGAAAAAGAAACAGTAAGAAATTATTGTCAAATAGGGTAAGAGGTAGCTGAGCAACAGTTTTGTTCAGCTTTGCTAGGGGTCCCTAACTCAAAATCCCAAATGGAGAGGAAATTCTGCTGGAGATACTGTGACACTTTGGTTGATATCCTCTTCTTGCAGATTTGGTAGGTAGCAGAGGGGTTGCTTTTATGATCTAGCCCCATGGCTCCCAAATTTCTAGGCTTTATTAACTTGTCATGATTATCGTGTAGCAAATGCTAGTCGTTACATCAGCAACGAGCAACAGTGCTTTTCACAGAAGGAACAGAACCTCGTCTTGTAGCTCTTTTTGATAAGTGTGGGGCTATAATTTATTTTTAGGTATGTACTGTAAAGTCTGTTGCTTTAAAAAGAATATTGGTTTAGTGGTCAC
The DNA here is from genome assembly GCA_032275445.1 of Crypturellus soui. NCBI lineage: Eukaryota > Metazoa > Chordata > Aves > Tinamiformes > Tinamidae > Crypturellus > Crypturellus soui. The sequence goes on from JAUBNY010000891.1 coordinate 2,359,510, forward strand.
ATTTAGGAGGTGGCTCAGCTTTTTCATTTTTTATGAGGCCATGTAAAAGGTTTTAAAATACAAATTCAGCTAAACTGTTTTTAAACAACTGCCTGCTGCATTAGCAGCCCAGACACTGCGACCTGCTTGATCTTGGAGGATGTATTTCTGTGCTTTTTTTCTCCCAGTTCACACTCATGCCTTTTGGCAGTTTTTGTCCATCTACTGTGAGCTGCCACAATAGAGGATATCTTGTTACCTTCTTGTATATATCATTTATTAGGACAGTGGGGTCCTGACAATCCTTCTGTGAAAGACACTCACTTTACAACAGTCATACGGTATAGAAAAAAATAGATCAGTGCACTTGACCTCTGCTTACCCTAGCTCAGCACAGTGCAAAAAAACAAACACTTTCCATTTACAGAGTTAGGGGTTGTGTTGGTAAGAACCTGTATGAGTAAGCAAAAACTCAGGATGCCTAAAGAAAACACACCAGAAATTTCGTTCTGTGATGCTTGCGTTACACCTGTGACTGGCCTAAGTAGCCTTGTGCACCAAATGCTCTCCTCTACTGATTTTAATGAAAATTTCTTTGAGTGGTGTTCCATGGTGCCAAAACCTTTGTGAGTACTTGGTTAGTATTTAGTTGCATGCACAGTGATTCTACTGCACTAAAAGGTACATTAGAGAAAAGAGTGCTTACATCACCATCAACTCAATGCCTTAGATGTTTAATATTGTATTAATTATTTCTCAGAATCAAGGCCTCTTGTAAATTTTTGAAATATGTGGAAGTCATTGCAAAATTGAAGCTTTTCGTCAGTGATTATTTCAGGATAGTATCCACAATAAGAAGTTTACTTGGTGAGTTTGTGAATCTGCGCATGCGCTGTTCAGAAAGAGCAGTCTCCCTTCCATGAGATTTCCCTTCAGCCCGATACCTGCATTTTTTTAATTAGTTACAGAGTTTAATTATTTATAGAGTTCTTAAGAGAAAAAAAAGGAAAAAAAGGGTAACATTATTTTTTTGGACTGCTACCTCATTAATTAAACAGCAGTATATTATTGTATATTTGAACAGAGTACAATTAAACTGAACTCTTGCCTTGTTTGAATGTACTCTTGACATCAAAACGACAGGCTCTAACATGTTCCAACAATTATATTCTATTTAAAAGGTGTGTGCCAAGCACAGCCAAGCACAGTTTTTCCATATCACTGTTACTGCCCTGCCATAAAGCTTTCAAGATCTGCAGCACAGTCCAAAGTTTAGATCAAAGACACTTTTTAAAATCAGATTTGAAGTGTGAGAATGCCATTTTGCCTTTTATGCTGGTCCTGGAAGACTGAGGTAAAAAAAGCCTCCAACTGGAATTAAAGATAGGGCCAACTCTGAGAACCAGTTGCAACTCAGACGAAGCCTCTTTCCCCTACTGCACTTTCCTCTGGCACTATAGGGGCTTCTGCGTGGGGCTAGGGTAAGTGTGGCAGCGAGCAGTAACACAAGTGACAGAGTGTTTTATGGAACTGCTGCAACTCTTTGCTCTTACGGTAGTCAAGTGAATCGGCCCTGACCCTGTTTACAGATTAGCAAATAAATTTTGATTTTGCTTCCCTGCATCAGTGCGTGCCTGCAGAACCTGCGTGTTTGAACTTTGTGCACGGTTAATCAACTTTATGATGCAAATAAAGTGAAGTCTTAGAGACTTTTTATGTACCTTTGAAAATGTGCTTGATACCAGTGCTATCCCAGGAGTGGTAAGACTGAAGTGCTGAAACCTTCTTAAAGCATGGGATGCATCCATTCTGAGAGGATGACGACTCTGAACGTAGGAATTGCTACTTTATAATTCTCACTGCGTATTAAGTAGTGCAGATAGTGCAAAAGCAGAAAATTCGTAGATCTTGTGCTGTGAAATCAGACAATGTGTTATCTCACTTCTGGATAATAAAATCATAAAGTGTAAAAGATCTTTGAAAATTTTGTATCTGTATGTCAAGATCGAAGTGCAAAAGCCAATCTCATAGCAAATCCATAGCAACAGAACAGAAACATGCGACTGGAATAACTGGTGTGTTGTTGCAACTTTAAAAATATATTTGATGATGTGTAGTTGAGTGACTAGTTAAGGGGAGGTTATTCTTACACGTCAGCAGCGAAGGAGGTTGAGACTTGACTTGTGTGCTCAACCAAGGAACATGTAAATAAGACGGGCACTCTTGGTAAGGTTCAGTCAGCAAAGTGAAGCTGCTTTGTAGAAGGCTAAATAAGGCAAAATAGAAAGATTGGATTTTTAACAGGCTTTATTAAAAAAAAAATGTTTCATAACATCATGGCAGGTCACAAGGTAGAAATGCCTGTCATCAGCGTTGTTTGGTTTCCTTTAGTGCTCATGGTAACAGGTGAGGCTGGTGTGTTCATTTGCAGCAACACAGTTCCTGAACCTAATTACTTTATGGTCTGAAATTCTAATGAGCAATGAATGAGATAACGTGTAGCAACTTCATCATCATTTTGCTTACTGTGAACTGGTCAGACAAGTTTTTACATACTTAGTTGTCCTGCGTCTAACATCTCCTCTGTTCTCTTTAATTTTCGCCTTTATTTCCATTCACATAATGCCTTCAAAAATGAGGATATTCGTGACAGGAAATGATGGAGTGGACATCTTTTTGTGATCTGAGTATAAATCTGCTTACAAAATAAATATTCCAGCCATTTATATTATGGTTCCAGAAGAGGCCTTTGTCTGCTTTAGTTCTATGCATATTGGTATAGAGCTCTTATCTGTCTCACATAGTAATTAAATTAATTAGCAAAATATCCAATCTGGAAAATCTTCAGTGTAGTCATCTTTACAGCATTCTTAAGATGAAATGTAATGGATGGAGAACGTGACTTTCCTCCATGCCGCACAGAAGTACAGCACAAGCATCACATTTTTCATCTCAGAGCTTTGCAGAGGGCTACCAGTAACCTCATTTTTACAGACAGGAAACTGGGCCTGAGAAATCGGATGAACTGATGAGTGTTCTTCATAAAGTCAGGGAGCAAGGTAAGAACAGAACCGAGAATCTTGAACTGAGGCTTCCAGCTGGCACCGGTTAAACATCTTTGTTTCTGCCTTGCAGCTTCTTCCTCTGCTCGTCATAACTCACCTTGCTTTGCTTTCCTGAAGTAAGAATTCTTACCATAATGTTTCCAATTCCTCCTTGTAGCATGGCTCTTGCAGGCATTTGGATTTGATGTTTTGGTTCCCCAGCTACTTCTTTGTGGGAATGTTTTCCTTGCTCTGTGGTGAACGCACAGAAATTCAGGGTCTTGTTGCTGTCTTGAATCTGGGGCTTTCTCTATGGAGGTACAGAGCTATAGGACCCACCTTTCAGTAGGTTATCATGCAGTAAGTAGCTTGAAGCTGTGCTGCCTTTCTGGTTAAATAGTTAGGGCCAGCATCCTTTTCACCGTTATAATCAAGGAATTACCATGGAGAGGTATCCTGCATGCATGCATTTTAGATAACTCTGGTATTGAATCTATCTCCATATCAATACACCTAGGCTGCCAAAAGCACTGAAGAATCCTAAGTCATAATTTTGTATGTCATTGGCATTTCCCTAACTGAAGTTAATAAGCAGCAGACAAAATGTAAAGCTGCAAGATTTGTTATTTGATCATTCATGCACATAACTGTAAGTGGACTTCTATTTGGGTCACTTATTGGGAAACAAACAAACAGACCACTTGATTTTTCCATTTTTAGGGCCCTATCTTGGTTACTAGCAGTAGATGTGATAGGTTTTTATGGAAGGGCTTAGGACGATACAGCTGGAGCTGTGTGAAGAGGGAGTGGGTGCAGCTGGTGTGTGCTGTGGAGCAGCTGTGCAATGCAGCAGAGCCCGATAGCCCAACACCTGAGCATGTTTATAAAACAGATACAGGGAGATTATAGCAGTGCTGCTTGTCTCGAGGATTATTACCCTGTGGTTTACACAAGGCTGGCCCTGGTTTGGAAAAAGCCACAGAGTCAGTATACCGGATATGCTAACGTGTCTTGGGGTTAATCTATTGGGATTGATTGTGAGCTGGATAAATTGGTACAGATTACAGCAAGTGAGGTTTCGTTTTATTTGAGGAAGGGAGATTCTGTGCAAAGTACAGAGAGGTGTCAGCTTAATCACCCATAGTTTTGGAAATTATTGAATTTTTATTGTATTTGCAGCTCAAATGACGAGAGGGCAAAGCGCAACATACCTGCTCTCATTCTTCTGCCATGAAAAAGTGGCAGTCTCTTGGGTCTTTTAATCTCCTGTGTATATATACATATATAATCTCGTGTGTGTTTTTGACTTACAGTCCTGTAATCCAAAAGGCATTATGCACACACTATGGAAAAGATGTGAAAAAGGTGATCATAAATGTTCATCATATTAAATGTAGTCAGGACTAGAATATCAGTTTTGTGATGGAATGAGAAGCTGTATATATTGGAGTACAAAAATGATAAACTTAAGGCATCATTTACTTGGAATTTTCATCTGTTCATGAAAATTACCTTTGAATTCTAGGCTTGGCATTTATGTTTGGCCGTCCAAAATTTAACAGTGATTTTGCAATGCACTTGACAAGGGCCTAGGGTGAGAAGCCAGCATTCTTGGGTCATAGTCTTGTTTGAATGGTGTTGATTTCAAATATATGTGGCTCATGAAATTTAATAAGAATAGCAGCAGGGAATATTAGTTTAACAACCTAATTTTTTATGGTAAGTTTATAATAGTGCAACACCTTTGCCTGCAGTCAACTTAGTACTTTTCTGCATTATCTTTATGCAAATATGGGAAGGCCCTAATGCAACCAATTCCCTCCAAGTTTTCCTAGTCTAACTGGTTTACTTCCCTGGAACAGTAACAGTAATTAATATTAGCTTTGCTAAAACAGAATGCTTTCCAGATGAATACAGATTAGTTTATTAATAACGTTGGTAAGTCCACTGTACAGTGTGAGACCATGTCCATAATCATCACGTCAGTGTGAATTTAACATCTGTGTCCTCACTTTTTAAAATATGAATCTAGTATGTTAGATGCTTATTTCAAGGTTGATGTATTTCAACTGCCAAAAAAAGTGTGTGTGGGAGGGATACCCAGCAGTTTTGAAAGTAACTTTGCTCCCAAACTAGGGTCCCAATAAAAGCAATAGTCCATGACCCACAGTAGCTGCTCTAGGCCTCAGACCTCACTTCTGCTCAGATCCCACATTGCAGAGATTGCATCTCCAGAGTGCTGTCTCTCAGCAGCTTCTTTTCAACCCTCCTTCCTAGGGCTCATGCTGCTTTTCCCATACTACTTTCCTCTTGCGCCCTACTCACCGAATGGCGGTTGCTGTCACTGTTTCTCTGGTTGCTGTTGAAGTCTCATCCTTTGAGAAATAACATGATTCTGCTTCTGGCACAGTTTAAAGATCGTTATGACAGGCTGCATTTATCAAAACGTCTGTGAGGGACACTGTGTCAGAGAAAGAGGGTATAGCCATGGAAAACAAGGCATGTAGTAGCCTCATTAAAAAACAGAAATAAAAAAAAAACTAATTGAGTTTGGCTCAGAATATGAGGTTGAGACCCTCATATGAAGAAGAGAGGGAATGAAATAATTTATCTTCATTTATTTGGTATAAATGTGTTAAACTCATTCTTGATTTTATTTCCTTTCTTGATTATAGAAAAGTAGATGCCTTTCTGTAAAATGTGTGTGCTTTCTTTCTTTTCCCAGGAAAGAGAGGTTGGTGGCAATTTTAATTACAGTTAACACATTTAATCATTATAAAGCTTAATTTGAAGACCTACTTGGTTACACCGTATTTCCCAGTGGCCTGATGCGAACATGCGTGCTTGTACTTGCAGTGTCTTAATGGATAAAATACTTCAAAGCTGTGAATCCGTGTCATAGGAAGAGCTGCTATTGACTGGAAGGAGACATGTTGGACAGTCTCCCTTTAGGGCTGTCTGAATGATAACTGAGTGAAAGCAAATAGAGGAGGAAAATACATTATTCAGGGAGAACAAAAGCAAATTCTGTCAGGTATTTCAAGACCAGGGCGATTCAATTGAGTTATTACTGGCTCTTAGTAGCATGTCTGAGAAAAGTGATGTTCTTTGCTTCAGCTGGGTGGCCTTCGGAAAGGGGAGAGATTCTTTCCTGCCTTTTGAAATCATCAAAGAATATAAGAGTAATCATTTCCAAAGTTATCTCTATGTCGGAAAGCCTTGCTGTTCAGGATGAGCCAGGGTAAACAAAGGACAAATAGGAAGTGGCTTTTAAAAAGTATGGGTTTGAACCTGCGAGGTGCTGAGCGTCTCCAGTGAAATGCTGAGCTTGCCTGGTTTCCACCATGGTTGTGGCACTCAATTCCTGGCAGGATCAGGTCCTAAGATGTGATCTACTCTGTGAAGTAAAATCAACTTATTGCTGTCAGCTTTTTTTAGTGACATGCCTGCGTGCAGTGCACATCATCGGTGCAGTCTGTATGCAGGCATATACAGCACTTGAGTAGAGATAAGAGCTGGTCTACAGGGACTCTATCACTTTCATACTTTAGATTTTTGTCTTTTGCACTAATAAGAACTCTCCTATAAAACTGAGACATTGGAGGGTCAAGCAAAATACCAGATGCGTCTTGGCTAAAGGAAAAAATCTTTCGCTTTGCAATGGTTTAGGAGGCTGCCTACTAGGTTTTCTCTAGCCTATTCTAAAACAATGACAGATTTGAGCAGTGTTTTTTATCAGTACATTTCAAAGTGCATCCTTGATGAATGTATTGAATATGCAGCTGGGGCTTCTGGGCCCGGGAGCATGTAGTTCTGCAGTGCTTCGCACTCAAGCGATTGCAAAGTCCTTCTCCTTTCGCTTTGTCAGCTTCAGTAGTGGCCATAGTTGTGGCCTATGGGTGGCCCACAGGGAGGTTCAGAGCTTGTAAAGAATATTTGTGTTCCTCCTCTCCTTCTATCACATACTTTACTGTCCCTACAAGGTTAATTTGTTACTAATATTCAGAATTCAGCCGCTGTTGGCATTATTTGAACTAAGGGCGAGTGTAATGAGGCTTTGCTACTAGTTGTGCTGAAGGGGAAAACTGCACATTTCCTCAGAGCGGCACCTAGAAGTCACCTGGGGAAATGGACACACTGCCAGCATGAACTGAGAAACGTGCGTTCTCAGACTGGCTCAGGCCTTTCAGCATTTACTGCTAAACTGTGATTCCTTACATGACAAGGAAGGAAGCAAAACTTTTGGGTCTGCTGTGTGCAACAGCAACGCATAGACATAAAACACCTCATCTGAAGGGGTACTGCAGTTCTTCTTGGCATGACAGAAACATCCCCTTCTCTTCCCTAGCCCCTTCCCCCTCCCTTTTTCTTCTCTCGCGTGAGGCATTAAATGCGTGCCGTGTTTACTTCTGCAAAACCTCCTGCCTCGGGCTTATGTGCCCAGAGTTTCATCCAACAGGTTCTTCTACCTCCGTTTCCTCATTCCTCCTGAGGAAGCCGAGCTGACCATGCTCGCGCAATCACCAGGCCCCAGAGCCTCCCTGGAGCTCCTCGGAGGGAGAAGGACCACCTCCATGCCCGAGGACCAGCAGCACCCAGATCCTATCTGGAGCACAGATCCTGTAAGCTAATAATTTGCAAGGGAGGCGGATTATTTTTAGGGCAGCCTTTTTTGTTGCTGTTATTGTTTTAAATAAATACATGGCAACACCTTCTGGAAGGCCGCAAGGAAACTAAGCCAAATGCGCTGTGCAAGAAAGGCGGCTATTCCTTTGGGGTGGGAGGGAGTCTGCTGTCGAGCCTGGGGAGCCTTGGGCAAGCCTGAGAAATACGGTGTATTTCTTAGTATAGACTCATCTTGAGTGGATAGTGTTGCAGAATCACGTACAGAAAACTGAGTGTTTGGGGGAAGAGGTGAGCTTAGTTTTGAAAGCCATGCTGGTGTACAGGGCAGCTAGTCTGGTAGTTTCATTTCTAGCCTGCTTGCACCGTGAGGCATAGCCTTTGCATTTCATATTTTGATTCCGAGTGTTTGGTAAAGGACTTCCTGACAAATATTGATAACTTCCTACAAACCGTTTGCAGACTGTCCTTTGAAACACCGAATTCTTCGCATGGAAATACGTGCGCTTCAGACAGTGCCTACTCCGAGTACACAACTAGGCAAAATCTTAGTCTTCACCCTACAGATACAGTCTAAATTAGTTGAATATTAGCCATCAAGTTTGAAATGGAAGATCCGAGTTCATCTCTTAGAGCCGGGGCTGCAGTGATCAAGAGTTGGGAGAGAACTGTTCGCAGTTTGTTTACTAATACAATGAATAAGTATTCCTGTGATATTTTTGGCTTGCAGACTGCTTCAAAAAGGGAGCCCAGAAGCTCCTACAGAGCTTTAAAAATACCTCGTGCTGATTCAGAACTCCAGGGCTGAATGTTCCCATTGTTTCCTCGAGTGTCAAGGAACACAAAAGGCACCTCCATCCTCTCTTTCCTTAGTATCCCTAGAGTAAAGGATGGGTGGAGAGGATACTCCTCACAACTCTTTATTCCTCTTTCCAGCCGTGAAGGCTGTTAGTAAATACTGATGTGGGTTTTACTGTGGCTTGGTTCACTCTGGGCATTATGAAAACCCCTGTCTGCAAGAGCTGGAGGCCTCGAGGCCAGGTCTGACACGGGAGACGATGGGACACACTATGCGGGAGTGCAGCAGGTAACAGGGAGCACAGGGCTTAGTGGAGTGGAATGCTCTTTGCAAAGCTTTTGAAACTAGTGCGATTATGTGGAGACCTGACTGCAAAGAGCCCTTCTGCTGTATGAAGAGAGTGAAGCTCAGCCCTGCCTCTTCCCTTCCCCGCTCCCGCTTTCTGTTGGGAGGTGTAAATTGAAGGTGTCAGGCTGTCCTGTCCCTATACAGAAATGCCAGGGTGGGAGAGGAGGGAGGAAAACTGGAATGTATAGCTGCAACCCTAAAATAATAAATAGCATCTGAAATGCTGCAGTATTACCCTGGAGAAATGCATGTCCTTGATAAATGAGCCTTGATACTCTCTTCATGATGCTTACGGTAAGCTTGTCATAACAGGCCACATTATCGTCTTCTGTGGTTTTAATACATTGATCTGCCCGTAGTGTGATCCTGTAACCTGGCTACAGCAATTTGCTCGCGGGATGTATTGCAAGGTTATTGGGTTGTACCTAAATTACTGCGTACTGTATGATTCATATAATGCGTTTATGTCTGGCACTCACCTCTCCTGCATCTCTGACACTCAGGGCTTAGTGTTTCAACCAGGAAATTATGTAGACAATTCTGATAGCTACGGTCCCATTCCACATCTCATCCTCGGACAGCCAAGCAGCAGAATATGGCCAAGTGCCTAGCTGGAGGGGCGAATGTCCTTGCTCAGCTGCTTATCCTGGAATCACTCGCTAGGAGGTTTCTTGCACCTTGGCCTCGTGTGTCTTTGGGGGGTTACTGGAGGCTTGCGTGGCTCTCCAGGCCTCTGAGAAGGCCTGGCAGTTCCTGTTTTCCATTTGGGGCTGTCAGAGGTGGTGGTTGCGAGCACTGTATCAATAGAAGACTATTTTTTTCCTTGTTGGCGTGTTTGATCGTTGTCTGCTTTGATTAACCAGTTCTGGGGCTTAAAGCGAGACATATTGTTTTTTCCATTCTTTGTAGTGTTTTTTGGCAAGGGGTGGAGAAAATGTAGCTGTTGCTCCCTTTTCTGTCTGAACTCATTTTGTTTTATGCTCTTTGTGCTGGAGCACAAAACGAAATGGCTTGCAAATAAACGAAATGTTAAAACAGAGCTAAAAAAGTACTTTATATTCCTTCCACGCGGCGCTTGTGTGAAAATAAATAGGAACAGATCATATTGGGAAAATATTTGTTCCCCCCTTGCTCCTGCAAATATAGCAATCCCTGCACTACTGCAGCTTTCTGCAAAGTAGTAAACCACAAGCAGTGAGGCTGAGTGCTGCAAGACGATAGCGTTGTTGTTGTTGTTTTTTTGGGCTATTTATTTATTTATTTTGCCGTTGGTTTAGCCATTACAGGCTGAACTGCGAAAAACACATCAGTGTTACTTTGAAAATTCACGACACATTCAGCCCAGACCAGGAAGTGAGGTGTTGTCCTTTTAAAGGCCGCTACACAGAAAAGGGTATTTCTGACGCATGACCTTCGGTGCACAGGAATTCCTCTTCTCTAAATCTCATCCTTACCATGAACTTCACTGCCACAATTCATCCTCTCACAGCTGTGTGAAAAGTGACATGTCACAGAAAAGGAACAAAAAAAAAAAAGAGGTCTGGTTGTGTTCTGTTAAATAACAGGGCCTTGCAACATCCAGATCATAAGATTTGCTGAAACTTATTGTGTGTAAATAAATGCAATCTTGTTGCAAGACTTTTTTTTTTCAGTATTTTTTCAGTAGAGCTTTTAAACAACTAAAGAGATGATCAGTGTTCAAATCTCTGGTTGAACATCTGATCAGAAGTGTCGCAATAGCAGTTACTGGGATTTTAGTTCCTTTGAAAATCTGCTTTGAATTTTGAGTGGTGAGTGTTTGAAGCTCCATTCTGAAAAAATCCAGCTTTGCATGCACTTTCTTGGTGTATGCTTGCTTTCACTTTTTTGTTTTTGTTTGCTTTTTTTTGCCCTGTTTTGCTCTCATTCTCTGTCTGTCCTCCATTTAAAGGCAGCAAGAGATCACCAGGTAACTTGTTAATTTTACGAGCTCTGCAAAAAATGTTTATAGGAGCATAACAGGTAACGTGCTCAGCTCGCTCTGGGATGGGGGCGAGTTAGCAGTGGGAATTTTGGACAGTTTCTGAATATGACTGCAGTTAAATGCCTGCAAAAATGCCACCTTTTTGCCAGAGATCTGGCCTCTGGAAGCCATTGAATTGAAACTTCTTTGGAGTGGGAGAGAAGCATCTGGCAGACATCTTTTAAGACTCGGTATCTTTAGGATTTGCCAGTTCCTGCTGTTTTACTGCCCAGATTTGTTAGCGTCCAGGACGTACTACAAGGCCTACTTTTTTCTTCTGGCTCTTTGTGGAAGTGGGTGTTGGCTAGAGCTAGATAAAGTTGCAGAGGGCCTTATAGTGTGGAGATTGCTGAGTTTTACTTTTGCTTTTGCTTTGTTTTGGTGGCTGAATTATTTTATTTAACCTGAGGCAATTTATTGCAAGTGTTTGATTTTAAAAGCTTGCCAGTGGCAGAGAGATCACACAGCAACACTGTTGTTTTAGCAAGAAAATGAATAAATGATAGTTTTGTAACTCAGATTCCCTGTGAAGTTGTTGCAGCTGCTAATTGTATAGAGCCTGTATTATTTTTATATGTAGGATGCAATAGATGTATAAGAATTCTCTTAAGGAAAATGAATTCTCAAAAGCTGAATCCAGGTGAATCTGGGGATTCAGGTGCACTGAATCCAGGGGAGTGTGGGTGATGAGCCTCAGTGACGTGAGGCTGAAGGTAACTGTAGGAATTTCACTTACATTAGATGACAGCATTAAAGTACAGGCACTGTCACTTTCATGCTGTAGTAATACAGGTTAGTCAATGAAAAACATTCAGTGTAAGTCAAATTTTGCATTTATTCATAGGTTGGGAACTAAGCATGAATCAGAAGTCTTGTATAGTCATATACCTGAAGGGAAAATAATATGCCTCAAGTATAGAGATACGTAAGTACAGGATCAGATGGTATTCATTTTTAGTTGCTTAAAAAATGGCTCATATTTAAGTTTGGTGTTTTGTTATTTTAGCTAATGAATTTCTGACAGCTAAGCTTTAGCAGAACTGTTTTAAAAGTAATTAAAAGTTTATCAGGCTTGTTAAGAAACAGACCTGAATTGTTTTTTAAAATGTTGGGAAAATAAAATTTATAACAGCTTGATATGGAAATTTGTGAACAGATAAAAGCCCCACTTAAAAAGGCATATATAATATAACTTTACAGAAAATGTCCTAGCTTAATTATAGTAATGTGCCTCGAATTTTCCAGTGGGGTCATTTATTTTGAGTGTATGTCTCGTCTCTTATTACTGTAACTACGAATAAGCCTGTTGTTGGGTATGTGTTGTCTAAACGTTGCACGTAACTTTCCTGGAATTTGTAAAGCTATTCTGTTTGACATTAGTTGGCATACCTTGTTTGCAACCCTTGTAATCCAAAAATAAAATATTTATGTGTCTCTGGTAGCAAAGTACAAAGTGCCATATTAAGAACAGCCATATACGGGCCTAGCTCTCCGAGCGATGTCCATTCCCGCTAGCTCAGCAGTTGGTTCCACGTGGAGTTTAAATCCACCGGAGCTCCTCGGAAGTTGCTGCTGCGAGGCTATGATCTGGATCTGGTTTAGCTGTACGAAGCACACCAAGACACTCGTACATCTTTCCCCATCCTATCTCATTTTTTTCCCCTCCACAATTTAAATATTTCCATTAGGAGAAAATAGTAATAAAGATCCTTTAAAATTTATGCCAACTGCATGTCTCAGCTGGCAAATCCTATACAGAGGTAGCAGTAGAGTCTAAAATGTGTCAGAGTGTCTCGGTCATTGCTAAGGGTTTGGGAGGAATAAAGCAGAGCTGACTTTGAGTTGCTAGTGTGTGCCTCATGGCTTTCATCTTACATTGTAATCTTTCACATGGAAGGGATGGATGGAGATGCAAAAGATTAAGCAGAATGCAGCTTATTTTTTTTTATCTTGATGAATTTTCCACTTTTACCATGGCAAATGGTATTTATGTAAAATATATTCCATAAAAATATATGTTTGCTACTGGACTATATTGCAACACAATGCTTTGCTTACAGGCAAAATGCTAACCATTTATGTTGTATTTTGTTTAGTATCTTGCAGGGGTATCGGTTGCCATTTGGGAAGTCAGTTATCTGGTGTATACCAGTATGAAGATGGTGCTAATAGTCACAGTGACTCAGAACTAGCTTAAGCTCTGAACGTGTAACTAGCATGGTGCCAAACAGGCTCTCTTCCTCTGCACTGGGATTTCTGGCTTTATAAGGGATTGCAGGAACTCTGAGTGGAAGTATTGCCTTGCTAAGGGCTGGTGTCCCATAGGAAGTCACTGAAAGGAAGCAGGGGATGGCTGCAGGCAGGAATACACCTACTGCAAACAACAAGCAGGAAAGAATGCAGCAAGGAAGCAGCCGGCACGTATCGTGGTCGCTGCAGAGACGCAGTGAAATCCTCTGGCACTGGGGCTCTGCGGCCAACTGGAATCATGGAAACGCCTCGCGTGATTGTGGTCATAGGCAGCAAGGTGGTGGGGGAAGATAGGAAAGAGAAGAGGCCATTTCAGGACATACAGCCTGGGGCTTTTTATGGCAACAAGCATTTTTGCATCATGCTCCACCTCAGTGTTCCCTGCTCCCCACTGCTTAACAGCTCTTTCTCACGAGAGCCCTGGTTTGTGGAGATGTGGTTGCTTAGAGAGAAACCTTTTCCCATCTAATTTGTTTTTGGTTAAGAAGCAGGAGTTTTATGCATCATTACTACTTTCGTTGAAGACATTCTTGAAGCAGCTCTATCCAATGGCTGCTTGGATTATTTTATACTTTACTTTTTCCAAAAATTAAGATTTTTGAAGAACAAACATTAAAAAGTTGTGTTCATCCATTCACTAACCTCTTAGGCAAATAAGAATGGGAAACTCAAAAAACTGCACATAGAACTTGCTTGAGCTACTTCTTTGTTTATGTTTTTCATTGTACCTTTGATGTTTAACAGGACTGGTGCACCTAAGAAAAGGGTATTTAGCAATACATTGACTTTCTAAAAATTAAAATATTTAATCTACAAATGAGCATAAATATATATCACTCATATAGCAATTTTCAAAACCAAATAATAAACTCGGGAGAATTTTATGTATTGTGTGCCTTCAACTGATTCATCTGAATGCCAACAATGTTTCTTTCCACTGCTTCACTGTTGCCAAGAACTGTTTTAGCATTCCAAACCTACCAGCAAATTCGAGCTGGAAGGAGGAGATTTTTGGATTTGCAAAGTTCAAATATCCAAGTCTTGATGTATTTTATGCTTTTCATGATAAATATATTATGTATCTATTATTCATTCATATTTGGTTGTATGGAGAAATATGATTAGTAGCATAACATTAACACTCTTCTAGAAGGACATAGCTCATTTATGTCTTTATTCCTCTTAATGTAGCCATTGTAAGCTTGTGCCTAGAAAATGCCTCTGCCACTGTGCAGCAAAGTGTTATCAGTGAACCCAGTGAATGTGATGTTAGGGGTGTTTTAAGCTGCATGCTGAATTAGACTTGTATGGGCCCAGTTGTCTATAGAAAGTTAAATAGCTTACAGTGTGTGTTATTTTTATTAAATCTACAGACTGTCTATTCAAAACGAGTATTTTTTGCCTTCTATAATATATCTTGTAGACTTTGAGGTTGATGGTAGAGCCAGACCAAAAGCCTTTCTGGGTTAGGCACGTTGGTGCTCGTGGTTAGGAACTAGTTTGTAGAGCACTTCTCCTGCTGGTAGCTTAGAGACCGGCGGGTCAGGTTGTACCGACACCCTTGGGGTCCCGTGTACAGTGCCACACGTGCCGCGTTACGGAGAGCTCGCCAGGCGCTCGTGGGTGTTGGTGCAGGCACCCAAGATGGATCTTGCCTGGATGATGGCTTCATAAATCATTAGTGGAGTTTCCATTGTGTAAAGAGCGAAGCTATAAATTCCTTGGCACTCAAGGTTACCTGGAGACTAGTGTAAAGGCTGCTAGTATAAAGGTGCCTTGTACTGGTATTTTTGATGCAGGAGTGTGCCAAAAGGTAAGGCTAAGAGTCTGCATTTGGAACGTCAAGACAAAGACACATCCACAGACTGGAGACCACTAGTGCATCCTGTTTTTTCCAACTGGTCTTTTTTTTTTTTTTCTTGTTAAGCTGACTTTTATTTAGAAAATACCTATCTGTTGCAAACAAAACTCTTCAGTAGCGCATAGCAGTTTTCACAGAACTCACTAGAGAAATGTTCCTTAGGTCCTGGTGGAATTAAAATTAGTTAATATAGTTAACAGCTAGTGAAGAGGCCAGCTAGATGGTGTGGAGGAGATGGCTTTCAAGGTTTGGACAAGGGTGGATTTCTGATGTTATACCCGAGTAGCCTGACTGTGTGGCTGTTTGAAGGTAAGTCTCTCTTATTGTCCCCCCAGTTCACTTTAAGACCTCCAAAGATAACTGGCTTCGTTTCAAGGTGTAGTAGGATAATTCTGAAACTTG
>JAUBNY010000891.1:2374917-2385177 GCA_032275445.1 Crypturellus soui
GTCCCCCCAGTTCACTTTAAGACCTCCAAAGATAACTGGCTTCGTTTCAAGGTGTAGTAGGATAATTCTGAAACTTGAACGGGGTGGGATAGGTCGAGCTTCATGTAGTAGGTAGGACTGTGAGTATGCTGTAGTGCTTCTTCTGTCTGTACATCTCACTGTGCTCTTCTGTACACTGGCAGAGCATGAGAACTAAAAATTTCCGGTCTCTGATGCCCTTGATAACTATCTTTCTCTTCCAAGTTGTGTGAGGACACCAGGAATTCTGCGCTCCTGTGTATTGTCAGATGGTGACGTTGATGAAGGTCCTTCCCTCTGCACCTTCTTTACGTTGCACATTTTGCTGTTGACTCAGTGTGATCTCTCTGAAGCGAAGGGGGCGACCACCATGCTGTGTGTTTATGATGCTCGTAAGGATTACGCTTCTTTCTGCAACCAGGAAGCTAAAACAATAGCAGCCTCCGCCCTGCTACGGGTTCTGCGGATCGCTGTGTGGATGCGTCGGAAGGTAATCTAAACAGTGAGTTAGCACTCAGGTTCGTTTCCTGCAATACCGAAAGTCATCAGGGTTGGTTTGCAGATGCCCGAAAAAAATACGTGCCAGTTCAAGAAAGGTACTTAGTTTGTAAGGCAAAATTTAATGGGAAAAGAAGCACCCCTTGGTTACATACATTTTTGAAAGGAGACCTGGCTACTTTCATTTTGTGTGGGTAGCTACATCCAAGTAAAAAACAAAAGACCAAACAAGTGGCAACATGACCTTCCATATGATAGAAACTGGGCCCCCCTCCCCCTTTACACCCTCTTGATTTTATATGTATAAATATATATATATATATAATTGGCATTACAAGAGTTCTTATATGCACAGAAAAGAAACACACTTCTGTTTTGTATTTTCCCAGCAACAGCATTCACTTCACAAATCACACTTTAGGACAGTAGTTAAACTGGGAAGCTAGCATATTGCTGCTAGCTAGTTTCCCTAACGTTACTTCCACGGTTCTTCACAGTTTGTAAGGGTAGCACTGTTCTAAATAGATAGGCAAATCTTGTATTATTGTACTTATTATTGGAGTTCCTGAGGCTCTAATTTTGGTTAGTCTTTAAGCAAAAAATCAAAGCCTTCTTTTAATAGGCATATCACAAAAAAAATCACTGCCTCAAAAGTGCCTGATGTTCTGGTTATTCTTTTTTTTTCTAGAAGATAATTTATCTTAAAAGGGAAAATAAAGATGAATTTATAATAGGAGAGTTGTACTCAAATTGCTGGTGTTCTTGATCACTCTGTGTGTTCCTAGCAAAGAGAAAGGTCTGATGTACTGCATTGCGTTAGACAATATTAATTCATTTTCAGCTTTGTCTGTGTTGTAAGGTAAGTTAAACCTCTCTGAAACTGAGGTACCTAGAGGAGAAAAGGCAGAGAATGAAACAATAAAGGAAGATGGAGTGACTGTGAAGACAAAGCAAGACTGATTGTTCCCCTGTAGAACAAAATCCTTTCCAAGTATCAAAAATTCTCATCAGGTCTTGTGCTTTTCCTCTTACGAACTAGAATCTCTTACTTGTGGTTTATTTATCTCCAGAGATTTAAGAATGGGGAGAGACACTATTTGAATTTTAAGATGTCTAGTATTTCAACCTTTACTGCTATTTGTGTATGGCACGTAACTGTCTGGACACCAGAGACCCATTATTAGCCTAGTGTTGTACAAATGGTATCAAATTATGGTTCCTGTCCAAAATATTTCAGTGTCTGTGATGGAAACAGCAGCTCTGTAGAGCAGCATGTTCAGCTGACTTCTGAGAGGACTTGGGGTGTTTACTGCAGGTGTTTGCAAGGAAGGCAGATGTCTAGGTAGCCTCCTTGCCCACCCAGAAGTCAGTCATGCAATAGACATCCCCAAATTACTGCCTTTGGCAAGTGTCTCTTGTTTGGATGCTTTATGCAAACCTGCATTTACCTAGATTATGTGTTGTACACACGTCTGTACTATTTGAAACTGCCTGTTCACATGCCCTAGCTGATAAGACAATAGAAAGAGCATTAATAATGTTCTGTGACAAGAAGCCACAAGTACATAAACCCACAGAAGGGAAGTAATTTCAATTAATGTTTCCACAGCTCCTTTAATTTAGTGCATTTGAATTCAGTCATTGCGAGGCTGCGATCACAATGACCGGGCACAATCCTGCTTGCTTTAGCGTGAGTGGCCTTTGCTTCTAAGCACGTGTCTGTTTTATGAGGGGACTCGTTTGCAAATCCTGCACAGGCTTCACTCTCTGGTCAAAACCTCTGCAGACTCCATGTGAGACTCGCCAGCATGCCCAGGGAGAGAGGGGAGAGCCTTCGCTTCCTGCACACATGTGCCTGGAGCTGAGTTACTCGTGTGGCAGTTCAGAGTCTCTTCGGGTAAATACACTGAGCAAAACTGGGGAAGGAGTTGCAAAAATACTCTGTCAGCACATTCAGATATTAAGGCAGCCTTTCTTTCTTCTGGATATCATAATATATGCATTTGCAGCCTAATAAGTTGAGCAGTGATTCATCACCAGCACAGGAAGGAACTCTCTTCCTGTGACATCTGAGCAGTTTCTTAGAGAGTTGAGGCTTTGGACTTTGGATCGTCTTAATAAAAGAAGTTTCTATAGAAACATAACACTGGTCATAGGTACAGTGTCTGCAGAAGAGGGATGCTTCATAAATAATCCATCGTGTTTGTATTACAGCAATCTGATCAAGTCTTCCTGTGTAATAGTACAGAGAGCAAGGATAAGTCTCCATAAAAAAGTGGGAAAAAGCTATTTGCCCTCTAATTTAAGGACCCGCATTTAAAGTGTAGACTTTAATCTACAAGTAGTTATTTTTGCATTAAAACATAGTTTGATTTTTCTAGAGGAAAATATGCTTGCATATCGGAATTAGATACATTAAGAAAATATTGATCTCTTCAGTATTTCATTGGTTGCTTGAAGAATTTTTTGTTCTGAATCACTTTGAGGCCACCTTTTCTAATTGCGACTCAATCTTTTGGTATACTTTTTGTTCTTTTTTTCTCTTCTGGAAGCAGATTGCCAGTTATGGAAATACTGATGTTCACACTAGCGCTTGGTTATCTTCCTTTTCAATTTGCATTTTTTAGCAATTAAGGGAATCTCCAATACTGTCACTGACATATGAAGGGATAACACCATCTGTGGACCTTAAGAGCCTGATCAAGCTGTGATTATGATTTTTTTTCTCCTAATTTCATGTAAAATTGTATGTGATTATTGTGATGTACATGTGTTATATGAATTATGTTAATTAAGCAACAATGCATAATGAAAACAGCAAGTATAAATTCAGGATAATAACTTTCAGAAGATCCTCTGATTCAATGTGATTTACTGACATTAATGAGCAGTATGAAGCTCCAAGTATATGGCAGGAAATGAGCTGAACTGAGTCTTGTCCATGCAAGGCGACTGCTAAGAACAAAGCAACCAGATACCATGGTATTCCTTTAAAGGGAATTTATTTATTGGTTAGAAACACTGCATAAATCATCCATTATTTCATGTACTTTTGTTACAGTGAACACGTTAATCTCTACTGCTTCCTTCTATACTCAGGCCAAGGCTGTTTCTTTTTATTTGTAGTCACCTCTTCTGTGCTTCACCCTGTTCCAGTTCATCAGTAAAACCAGCATTCACACACCACCCTGAAGTGTTTTTCTTTCTTCAACGTCTTTATTTGAAGTTAACTTATGAAGAGCAGAACTTGTGAATATGTATATCCTGCAAAAGACGTCTGTTGAAAATGAAATATTTGGTAGGATATATGCATATAGAATTATGTTAAATCTTTAGGATGGTAAAACTGTAAGCTAGGAATTGAAAAATATGATTACAGTATGCTGAATAATTTTGGCAGAAGCTTCCTCTAAAAGTACATTTTTGCAGGCACCTCATTAATTTGAATATTACATTTATTTATAATGATCGTAGTAAATTTCTGTTTCCAATGAAGTCGATGGCAAAGCTTCTAGGAGATCTTTTGATTAATGGGAACTTTGCCATGAGCTTCAGTAGAACCAGGATTTCGTTTTTCATTTTTACTGCTTTTGATATTGAAGGATTTTACAGTGATTCATTGTTACTACATGTGCTATATACTCAGATATTGGCTAAATACAGCATTTTTGCTTTTTGTGCCAGAAGGTAAAGGCTAGTAGCTTGTGTCAATACTATAGGATCATTTTTAGAACACATTTGATTTCATGTCTTGAAACTTCTGTGAGATTCTGTAAGCAGAGATCATCAGCTACTTCCCCTGCGTATCAGAAAACAGCATGGTGGTCTTGCCAACAAAAACACGAGAACTTTAATTATGATGAATATCAGCCTTTTTATTCTTCTGAAAAATAACATCTGTAGTAGTCAGTTGTCGATGGATTCTGTGTGTAATTTCCACTAGGGAATTATGTGATTTGATAGTGGAAAATACATGGGGTATACACATGAAATGGATCCAGGGACTGTTGCGCTCTCAGTGATGGCGCTGTTCCACTTTATGTCCAAGTTCAAATTTGACTGGAATGGCTTGTACTCTTGCTGACATTTCACATGCCAGTTTTTCTTATTAAAAATATAATTGAAAATAGGTATTCTTGACTTAGAGTAAGATAAGCTTCACAGCTGCAAGGTGAGCTTGCACACCTTTGCCTGCAAATGGTTTATCTTGCGGGATTGCAGACTAGGAATGGAATCTTACAGTAAAAAATATAGAAAGATTTCTTTAAATATGATGGGCTGGAGTATAGCATAGCCTTCCATGCAGCAATAACTTAACTTCCCCTTTCTATGCTTGTATTGTACGTTCTCACATCTTCAGGCGGATGGTAGTGCATGCTCCTGTCCTCACTACCCAAATGTGCAAAAAACTTCAGCTGCATCTCTCTCGCCATCACTGAGTTAATACATTGGATTCATAGGCTCTTTCTTCGGAGCAGATAGTTTGTCTCCTTCCCAAATCACTTTCTCCAAGGAGAAATTCATTAAATAAATCCTTTGCAAGTAAATCAGATTGATTTAATATTTTCCACGCAGAGTTATGTTGAACAGAACCTACCTTTGGAAGTATTCCTGCTGGTTTCAGCAGAGCTACTGGACACACCCTTTACAGTTAAAATTAATAGAGTTTTGCTTAACCTCTCTCATTGGGAATGAACTCTACTGCTTATATTAAAAGGAGGGTGTCAAATGCAACGGGGAGAATCAGAGTCAGGAGTCCACAGCACCGCGTGTGGAAAGAACAGTGCAGGGTTTAGCCTGACTCATTTGCGATGAAGGCCGTGGGTTTATACCAGTACAGCAGATGACGATCAGTTTTGCTTGTAACTAGACTAAAATAGTCATTTAAATTGAAAGTTTTTTACATGTTCATTTGTCAGACTGTGCACACGCAGCATTGTATTTGCTGACTGTGGGAGGTTAAAACCACTAACTGTCTCGTGGCTTGGTTGGCACAAAGTGAGACTGAAGGTGTTCCTGTTTTTGCTGATAATGAAAAGAGAGCAGACAACTACATTTAGCTCATCTGTAATTCTGTAACAGCTGCAGAGTTCACAGTTTGTACCTTTTCTACAATTACAAGTGGAGTGTTGCAGATCCCTTGACTAAAACGTTCGATACTTAAAGGAATAAGAACTGTTCATTTTGTAGTAGTTTTAAACTAATGCGTCTGGAAGCCAGATACAGATTTTTGCTGCACTTTTTGAACGTGCACGATAGGTCCTTGACAAAGGGAGGAAGTACCTTTGTATACTAATTTTACATATATCTTTCAGCATTTTGGGACTTTCAGGGTTCTCTGGAAAACTCTGGGTAGATATAGCAAAAATGGGTTCCTATACCTATGCAATACATTAATATTTATTCTGTTTATTTTTAAATA
This sequence comes from Crypturellus soui, assembly GCA_032275445.1. NCBI lineage: Eukaryota > Metazoa > Chordata > Aves > Tinamiformes > Tinamidae > Crypturellus > Crypturellus soui. The sequence continues at coordinate 2,380,856 of JAUBNY010000891.1, forward strand.
CATTTTCAGAATGAAAGATACAGAAATTTACTTAAACAAATATGTTTAAAATATTGGTCAGTTATATAATATTGTTGGTTTCTTTTGGAGTTCACATGCTTGGTTTGTGTAATTTGGCTTATTAGACCTTAACAGTCTCTTAATAGTCACGCTTCAAAAAAAACTCTTGTGCAGGACATGGTCATCCTACAGTACAGATCCCGAAAGCACTTTTCTGAGTTTATAGCAGTATAATAGATCCAATCTGTAACTTCATTAATTTATTACTTATACTCGAGTACTTTCAAGCACTTATTTATGAATTGTGCTCTAAAAATATCCAGCATAGTATGTCAGACATTTGATACCACTGTCTTGTGGTATGTGAGAAAGTTTTGGTTAACCTCTGATTTTCTGAGGAGTGTCAGTGTAGGTAATATAGGTAATGTTCATTCTGAGTCCTGCTGTGCTAGTGTTGCTTGTTGACTTAATGATAGTATAGTTTGAGAATAATGTATGTAATATCAAGAAAGTGTTTATAATTCAATTGCTACCTTATTGCAAGAATGCCTAACTGAAACAGTACATTAGCACAATTTGGAGAAAGTACTTAGAGTAAAAATTACATGGTTGCTGGTGTGTTATTGTCACGTTCGTGGCTTACTGTGCAATTGGCACATACTTATCTGTGCAAAATGACATCTCTGTAAGTCCAGTAACAACATTTTCACAGACGTCAGTGATGCGTATCAGTATTCAAGAGTGTGTATGGACAGGAAAGTACGAAGGGGTAATATATAATTAATAATACAATAACTGTCTCCTATGGCAAGCTTTGTTAATATGAAATTATTTCTTTTTTTTGCATTAGAAAAAATTGCTAGATTTTGACAGAAGACTGAGTCATAAACATAAAATAGTTATTGAAAGGTTATATAACAATATGCAGAAAGCCTTATGTGTCATACAAAAGCAGTTTTCAGTAACAGCTGCATGAGAGTACTATCTGAGTGTCATTCTTTAAAGGGTTTTTCATGACAATTATGAGAGAAACCTGCATTACTCAAAAAGTAAGAACTTGTGAAGACAAATTGGTTACTGGCATATTGCAGAGAGAGATCTTTACTACAAGTAGCCAAGCTGAATAGCACAATTCAAACAAATTTAGGCAGACCGTCTCCTTTTAGTAGGGTGATTCTGCATACTTTGAGAAATTTGATGAGAGCAGAATATATCTTAACACATTAAAAAGAACTTTCAAACTTCTGGCACATTTGGTACCGATTTGTTAGACCATGAGCTTTTTGGATAATGTCCATCTCACATGCATCTGTGTAGTGCTCCAAATTGTGTCTTCCAGCTGGAAGGAAAATATTCCAGGCTCTTGGGCTGAGCAGCAGAAATGCTTCATTGAGGAAAGAAAACAGGAACTAAAGTGAAAGAGGATTTCAGACTACAATCATTAGTAGTCAATTAATTTTGTCTAGTTCAGAACGTTAGAACATAGTTGTTTTCATATACACATAAGTATATATTTACACAATATATATATTTATACATCTATATCCTTATAATTAATAGGGTGTGATAGTTTGTATTCAGTAATAAAGTTTCTTCAAATGAAGTAGGCTAAATGACTGCCCTGGACTAGTGTGTTTGAATGTCAGACACCTGCAAGGTGAGGTACTTTATTGATTGTGTTGATGAATAGAGTATTTGATTAATTAGTAAAATAGCGTAAGCAACAGAATACAGTAAGAAGCTCTATCCAAGAATTAATCGTATAAGATGGTATTAAACGTCCTTAGAAGAAATTAAAGGCCTTGAATTAAGTCATGCTGGAACAAGCACAAGGTTGTTTGCAAATTTTAGATATTTCTGTGAAAAGTTTCACAAGGAGGCATGTTTACATAACTTGAAGAATTGTGGTACTTTGAAAACTTAGGAAATGCTAAATGATAATTTTTTGAGTAATATTCTGGCCATAGATAGAGGATTTGTATTGTAAAAAGAACAGGAATTCAATCTCATTGGTCCTTATGGTGGCAAAATATATCCTATTACAAATGCAGAATAATGAGCTCAAGCTTTTCTTGGATATGCACTAAAACCCACTGCCAGTCAAACCAATTATAAACAGGCCATAGGAATCTAATGGTGGTTCTGATATGGGCTTAATCACAACATTTCCTTGGGTTACTGTGTTCAGCATCCTCTCGATAATGCTGCCTCCTAGGGCCCCTGATCAAGGAAAATGCATAATAGCACAAAACCTGGTGCTTAGGCTGTAGTCATGAGCAAAATTAATATGGGAAGTTAGAAAGAACCTTCTAGTTTCTGAAGGAGTGAAGTTCAGGAATAGTGTTCCTGGCTGGATAGTGGAGGCAAGGTAGAAAGGCTGTTTCTGGGATGGCCATGGTAAAGTAGGATAGTTCCTAGAGATAGAAACTTCTGTCCCAGTTTATGATAGAAGTTCTTGAATACATGATGTATTGATACTCTCAGTAGAGTTGGGAGAGTTTTCTGTTGTTTGTTTCGACCTTATGAAGTTATATGAATCCTACCTCCCTGGTCATCTCCAGGAGTGAGAAGAAATGACTTCACCAGAAGGCACCCCAAAGTCCATCCTTTCACATTTTTATCTGATTCTGGGAGAACAGAACGCAGTTTGCAAAGCTGCTCAACACCTGCAGCTCCCACTGACAGTTGTGCACGTTGTGGAAGTGCCCACTACTTCTTCCAGGCATGAGTAGGCAGCCAACTAGCAGAGCTTGGTGTGAGATGACAGTCCCAAAGGTGGCAGGGTCTGGAGTGGCTCCTCTTGATGTAAGGCTTGATCTAAAGATGCTGAGGTGAAAAATATAGCTGAGGGGTTACGTAGTGGATGTACACACGTCTAGTAGGAGAGTAGTGTGCACTAGATAAGGAAAATGTTGTCTGCTTAACAGTCTGTGCCTAGACCCAAAGCCTGGAGAAGACAGGCTACAGAGGACGGGAACTGCAATTGCACCGATGGCAGAAGGGACAGTTCTGCCAGCATGGCCGTGGTGGGCACGGAGGTGCGGGAGACACCGCTGTTTCCCTTTGACACACGGTAATGTGTGATAACACAAACCTGAAGGAGATTATGGCACACTGCTTGTTAACAGGAGTGTAAATGTTAAAACTCTGCTCTGAATTGTGGATGGTCAGATATTCTCAGAGTTCGATAGTCAGTTCTTTACGTGTGTTGAGATATCAGTAGATACAAAGTTTGGTTCCAAGCCACATGAGTCTCTAGCCAAAAAATAGTGTTTCATCTGCAGAATGCCCTTTAAAATGAATGATCTCACAGGATGCCACACAGATGCTATTGTTGTGTGTCTCTGACAGAACCTGTGGATTTCATATGAACCAGACCTGTTTTTTTCTTCTGTTCACTATTAAACTTCCTGCATGAATCATGACTTTAATATTTAACAGATTTTACTACCTTTTTTTTTTTTCAGTGCATTACAGAATTCAAACTCTCCAGTGCCATGATACCTGCTTCCAAGCAGAACGTCCTTTAGCTTCCTTAGTCAGTCTGTTCCGTAAACTCTGTGTTCTGTATTACTAAGTGATATTCCCCATATCCATCACTTTAGATTCCTGCTACCTCTGGATTGGATCACCTAATATGTAGTGTGGAATATGTAGTGTCTTTCCATTTTGCTCTGCTGGAAATTTCTTATATCCCTAATACAAAAATTTGTCTTCCAAAGCTGTCCCTCATAAGTGCATTTGTTTTTCCATGTAGCAACCAAGCAGATGGAGAAAAAAACATCTGAGATAGAAGACCACAGCAAATCCTCTTCTTTCGATTACCCATTCCTTGGAGCCTTCTCTTGGTTTTGTGTTCAGAGCTGCCCAGGTATCTCTTTCTGTAGTATCTTGTGAGACGTTTGCCTCTGCCTTTGCAGCTTGTCTCTCCCTTATGCCCACTCATAGACGGAAGGGCACAGTGTCTGTTACTTCATGCTTGTATAATCTTCTTCCTACAGCCCCAGCAACACAGGCTAGTTGGCAGCCAGAAACCCCGTGAATTAGTCATCCTGTCACCTTTTTCTCAGGTAAAATATTTCAGTGTTTTAAAGAACACAGTGCTTCTGTGTCAGTGTTGAAGAGAAGGAGCTTTGCTGCAGTACGTACAGCATCCACAGTGTTGCTATGAAAATTATGTATAACTACTTGGTGTCTGTGCCCTTAAGCGTAGGTTCAACCAATTTCAAATCAGGCACCATGCCATCTGAACAGATGGGTATTAGTGTAAGCGTTGGATATAGATGGTATGGACATGATTCCCAGTTACAAATGTTACAGAA
>JAUBNY010000891.1:2391895-2402453 GCA_032275445.1 Crypturellus soui
GAGAATAAGGGATCACAAGTAACACTTCAAAACACTTGCTGTATCCCGTTGTTCATAGTCACAAGAGAGGTATATCAGAGTCACAAGAGAAATATAAACAAATGACTTGTTTAGAAGACACCGAAGCAGTGTTAAGATACTATTTATGAGAAAACATTAATTTTTTTCCTGCTGCATCAGAACTTTTTAACATTAACTTACACGTTAAAAAAAATTGGTAAAAATAATAAAAAAACCCTGTAAATCCCCCTGTGGCACATGGACCTCAAAAGAACAGATGCTGATTAGGTCATCTTGTTAGTGACTTAAGAACGTCACTGCCGATGGGTACAGCACTGACAGCCTATGCCGGAGCATGTATCACGGGTGCGTTACACAGGCTGCTAGGGAACAGGCCGTGTGGAGACAGAGAAATCTGGGTTCCTGGAAACTCTTGTAGAAGCCCGCAGAACGGTTCCGTTGTGAATAACAATGCAGAAGGCTTGAAATAAAATTTATTTTCTGTAGCTAGCTGGCAAGGGATACCGAGAGAAATGTCTGACGTTTTCAAGCTGTGTACAAATCAAAAGGGCTGTTACTTTGAAATCCACACGATAAAAGTGTTCAATTCAAATGATAGAATATTTTAAGTCCTTCTTAAGAGGACTGAGCTTGTTGGCAGGTGCTGCTTGACACAGTTACGGCTGCAGAAAGAGGGGTATAAAGTTAGTGGCTTGTGTGTTGACAGCTGTAGAGCTATGTTTTGTGCAAACCGATATTGGACATGACTTGCAATTTAATTTAGCTTTTAATGACTTGCCACCTATGGGGTTGGAGATGGCTCTGTTTGGTCGTGTATGGTGCTATTTCCAGAGAGAGCCACTGCAAAGCAGGGTGTGAAAGGCTCCATGCTAGAGGTAGCAGTGACATGAAGTCGGAAGGGGTCGAAAAAGAAATTTCCCATAGGAGGAGGATAGTGGCAGCAGAGGCTCCTGTAGCCCTAAGATCTCAGTAATTTGCAATCCCAGCCTTTCCCCTCCTGCCCTCTCTACCTAATCTGGCTTGTTGCAGCTGCCCATTAACTCAAGTACCATATAATCAGGGAATCAGGTTTGACATTTCTAGCCATTGATGATCACATATGACAGATAATTGCAAGGCCTTTTTGCAGGTGAAGCCTGAAATCTGAGTATTGCTTACTGGTTGAATATTGTGTCATGAAGGATGACACTTGGTTTCACTTGCACTGACAGTTTTTTCCTTGTGCTAGTTTGCATTGTATTAATTAAAACTAATATTACTGTTAATACTGCTGCTAGTCTCTTCTCTCAAACTCAAGTCAAGACTGGGAAGAGCATATGATTAGCCTTGGAGATGATGAGTTTTAAGTAAGTGTGAGAGTTTTTAATTTTTGTTTTGTTTTTTTTTCAGACTTCTGTGTTTCATGTTTTCTTTTGTCCTACTGGTGATTTGAAGGGTAAAAGCTTAAAAAAGAATTTACAACTGCCAACTGAAATTGTTGTATAGCTGCCTGGAGCTCAACCATTAAATAAAACACAAATTAGGCAGTGCTGAGTTGATCTTTGAACCTCCTCCTATATCAATGCTCTTCGTTTGTCGCATGGTGCTCTGTGTACTATTGTGGTAACTGTCACTGTAAAGGCAAATATTTGAGGAAAAGCGTATTGCTTGCTTTGCATGTCCTACTGCATGCTCCTGCAGCTTAGCAATAGGCCTGACCTCCAGCTGTTTCAGAGAAAGGTGTTGGAAATGCTACGCTGAATGCCATCCCTAGCAGTTCTGTGATCGCAATTGGCTGATCACTCCATATGCTTGTTTTTCTGCTCTTTAAATAGGCTTATCACAATTTATTTTTTTAATACAGAATTTTCTCTCTCTTTTTTTTTTACTGTCTTCTGTCTTTGTGTAGACTTTGGACTTTGCATGTACTGGGACAAAGCTCAGCTTTACATCTACTGTTCATTCACAAAACTTTACAATTGGAAATTTGGGTCTTTGCAGTCTTTCTGACTAAACTTTCCTGTTCAAAACTTGCATTTCAGTTAAATAGAACAAAATCCGTCTGTTTTGGTGTTTTCTGTTTTTTCTCCATCACCATGGTATCAGTACTCAGTAATTTTGCAGACTGAAAAAGAACAAGCTAAGTTTAGTAAGGAAATAGAGACAGATCAAACATTTATTTGATGATACAGCACATTTTCAGAATCCAGGCATGGCATCCTCTTGGTAAAATGTGTGTAAAATGTGGGTATGAGTGAGATTCTTCATTGGACTATGTTCTCCATTAAAAAAAAAAAAGTGTGGCATCCCAAGCACTCGGGAAATAGTGAAATTAATGTAGCTTGGAGTAGTGCTGACTTATTTCAACCAGATTCAATCAAATGAATTCCCTGGTGAACCCTCTCTTCCCCATTTTCATGGAAGAGCAGCCCAGAGCTCAGCAAAAGTAGCTATGATGTGGAAGTTGCTGGTGCATTAGCTAATTCACTTGCATCAGGATTTGCTGACACTGGTACCCATATTTACTGTTCCCTAATTTCCAGAAAGATTCTGTGGCTACTAAGAGCAGGCAGACATGATAGAAAGGTGACAGGACCTGACTGTTATTATGTATAGTATTTTGAGAACGAAACAGGCATGTTGTATGTGAAGGACAATGAGTTGAGTTTCTTGGTTAAAAAAAAATAACGTGTTAAAAATCATCTGGTTGCAAATGGTCAAGATGCATGCTTTAAAACCAAGCCTCTACTTGACTGCTGGTCCACTCTTTTTCTTTTGCTATTTATGCTTACATAAATTCATTTCTCTTAGAGTTCTATTTTCCATCAGTATTTTTAAATGTTTCTGTCAAGTAAAGTTGTGTAAACAACAAAATGTACAAAACTTAGCTAAATATTCTGCTCTGAATTTGTCTAAGACTGATTTTCCATTGCTTTTTTTTACTGGTTTAGCTCCTGCTTTGATTTGGGAAAGTTGTAATGTGAAGAGGAGCAGATTTGCTAGTTGAGCAAATGGGAAAGTGAGAAGGAGGAGGATTGACATAAGTTAGAGACTAAAGAATATGGGTAGAAAAAGATATCCTGACTAGATGAAGAAACAGGTAGGGGAAGTGTGAACTGATAGTTGTAGAATGTGGAAGAGAATCAAGTAATTCAAAGGATTTAAATTTTAATAATAATGTATAAAAAAAAATTGGCTACCTTACTGTAAAGGTACCATGCTTGAAAACCTACAGGAGTACAAACATTGAATGGAAAGAACAAATCCTTATTTTTTCACTTATTTATCAGCTTTAGGGCCAATTGGTGAAGTGCAGTTATTTACTTAGGCCTTCATGTTGGGATGATACAAGGCCATGCTCCAGGAGGTTTTTTTAGTCTTTGCATCCATCATCCCTAAGCAGATTTCCAGATCTTGTAACTTATGCAGACATGGTTCTGAAAGCAGAGGCTGTCTTCAGAGACGACTCTTAGATCTGTTTCAGTTAGTCAATATGCTAGGGCTATAATTTTTCTTACAAAGCATGTAATTTTTGATTGTCTTCACTGTGCTAGGTAGACTTGGCTGATACTGTGGAAAGTACCGTCAAAAAAATTCTTTTAGGACAAATTTTGGGAAGTGACTCGTAGTTTCCTCCAGGAAGATTTGCAAATTTGGGTGACATCCGTAGTGTTGATGAAAGCCTCATCCCCAAAGCGAAGATGATTTGTATTGTATTTATGACTTGACATTTGACTTGAAATATCAATGTTCTTGATGAAACTGGATCAAATCAGATAGTTTATGGAGGAAGTTCACTTTCTGCATGCTGATATCCTTCTGTATTGAGTCCTTCACTATTCTGAGGATGACACTGGCAAGTGAGGGGAAAAAAAAAATATTTTCCTTTTGTCCTATCCAGGCTTTAACACTTTAGTAGAAGGCAGAGAAAGGGAAGAAGTTGGCCCTATGTGGAGAGTGAAAGTAGAGGGGTAGATGTTATTGCCAGACCAGCATATGAAGCGCTGCAAATCCTCCCCTTTTGCAGGAATTCCACCTAATGAGATATTCAGGCTGGAATGTGGGGTGTTTATATCATCCTGCTAGAAACATAAAACTGAAAACGAAGATTTCTTGAGGTGAAGGGGAGCCTACAAGTTGAAGTACCACGTGAGGTTGTTTAACACAAAGCAAGTCTGCTTAGGAATTACTGTAATACAAACAGTAGAATAATAAAAATAGCTGAGCACATTCTCTCTTAGAAGCAGGCAAAATACAGCTTTAATGCAGTTTCTTTCCTAGCTAACTCAAGGGTGAGTTAACTATGCCATGGGAAGCTACATAATTTACTTCTATGATTTTACTACAGCATTCAGATACCATGATGATGACACACATAAAAGCTTACATAAATTAACAAATGTGTTAAACTTTATAAGAGGTCTAACTATTGAATATTTCTATTAAAATGTGCATATTCATTTTGCTTGACCTTTTTTATTGATAGTCCTGAGTAAGAGAATGGAACTTATACCTTGTGCTTTCAACTAAAGTGCAGATAACTCCCAAAAAATGTATTACCTCATCAAAGGAAAATGGACTTTGAGTAAATGAAATGCTAAGGACTTTCTTGTGAGGCTTATATGTAGATTTGTAGATAATCTTCATCAACTGCAATAACTTCTAATTAAAAAGAATGGAAAACATCTTTATTGATACTAGGTAAGTAATGCATCTTTTGAATCTCATAAAGTGACAATATGCCAACTAAAATAAGTGACAATGTACTAGTTATGTGTGGATGAAGACATTTGTTCTATCAATCAGGTGTGTTTACCATCTATGGTCCAAGTTTCTCTCTGTTGCCAAGGAGAAAGATTCAAACTAAAATGCTAAAACTGCAGGAAGAGGAACATTCAGCAAAGTTCTGTACTTCTGTGTAGTTCTTCTCTCCATCTACTTTCAGCTGCTAAGAAAAGGCCCAGCTCCTTCTGAACTGCAGTGAGGAGATGCACTAACTTCCAGAGGAACGGCTTCAATATTAGAGTAGGGAATGCAGATATTCCCCAACTTTGTTAAGTTGCTGACAAAAAAAAGGTAGCTGCCGTAAATGGGATAGAAAAGTCCTTCTTATTAATGGATGCTTCCTGCTTCTCTGTTTTGCTGGAAACTAAAGGTAAGAAGGATGAGCCTACTGGGAAGGAGAAGCGGCGTTCAGGGCATGCCAGGTTCATGCCTCTAGCGCTAGTTGTCAGAGTGGGCTGGGGACTAATGGTGGATTGAAGAGTTCTGGATCTTAGAAAAGTTGCTGTAGTGATCCTGTGCCTTCTTGAAACTCTGTTCATCGTTACGAATCTGAGAATTTTACTTTATGTTTCTGAATGAGGAGATACTCAAATAAAACAGGCTTATCAGCAAAGAGGAGTGAAAACCATTAACAGAGCCTAAAGCAGTAGCAATATATCTCTTGTTGCAGATTCAGTGGGTGTTTGGGACACTGAACATCTTGGTGAGGATCTCTCCTCACTGTCAAAGTGAGGAGAGATGAAGTGATGTGCAGGATATTAGTTCTTTAGATAGGCATGCTGAGATGACCAGAGTGGATCTTCATGAAACTTTGAAGGTTTGTGTTTCTGCTATGTATGCCATGGTAATTATAGGTTGTAATCTAAGTGCAAAAATTCTATCAAACTGGAATGCTATGCAAGAGAAAGTGTGCCAGGGAGGGATATGCACATGTCTTTCCTTATGGAGCTGAATTTAGATGCTGAACTAGGAGATTAAATTCCCTGTGAACCCAATAAGCTAAAGGCTTCTTTTGCATAACGAGTCAGAGCAGAGGTCCGCATCTCTAAACCAGTTTCTTACAGAAACTAGGCTAATAGCATAAGCACCCAAATTTAGATGTCTAAAGAAGACTGCGTGAATACCATCCTACAGTGAATGTTGCCGTAGTCACAAAGCAAGCAAGCATGAAGTGCTTCGGCCTTCCCGATTTGAATGGATAGCTGCTGCAGTGTTTGGTGTTCTACTGAAAGCCAAAGAATCAGTCCAGTCAGGACATTATTTTTATATTTCAAAACATGATTGCGTTTTTGTATGTCAGAGCCAGGGAAGCAATATATGCACCAAAGCTTCTCTGTGCTTTGAGTTAAACGCTTTCTAATTTTGATACGCAAAGCTGTGATTCAAAGAGCACTCAGGAAGAGCGTTTTGACTTCTAGTAAGCTTTTCCATGAAACATCTTTTATACTGCTTGTATTATCCTTTGTTTTTACTGCAGTCACGTTGCATTTCTTTTCATATGCTCTGCCAGATGTTTGGTATTCAGCCTCTCTTTGCACATTTTTATTTAATGGAAAAGGGAAAGCTTTCCTCCTTGTCCCGTTCCTCTGTGCAGAACTTACATGAAATGGGAATGCTAATTGATATAAATCTACTGCAAAGAGTCTAGTGTTAACAGGAAATTAACCTTCTTCAAGTAAGATTACTTTGTGATTGTTCATACAAAGGTGTCTTACTTCTCTTAAAAAGTAGTTATCATTAACTTACCAACTGCATACTTCACAAAATAGGTCTCTGGTCTGCTTAATGTCTCTTCTTAAATAGCAATTAACGTGATTTTTATAGCCACATCTCATGTATTACATGGACACAGCTACTTTTGTAGGAAATTTTAGGGCCTACCCCTTATCAGCAGAACTACGCTGACTTCAACTTTGGCACTCTACCTACACAGAGAGAGACTACTGTAAATCTGAAACTGCTGTTAAATCAGATGGGAATCAAATTCTTTCTTTCAAAACTCTCTCCATATCTTTGGAACTGTTAGCATTTCCTGAATACAGAGCAAGATTTCAAATGAGTTCCTCAAAGCTGTAAATCTTTTCATGTCAAATTATTGCTAGCGGTGTTTGCAAAATTAAATCAACATAAAATTTATCTATTGCTTAGTGAGGTCATTGACCAACCAGCTTGCAGGCTGTGAGGTCATGTTGTACTTTCTAAAGGCTTATTAAAGATGTGGTTTGTAATTCATCTTCATTAAATGATTTTGAACCTCAGAATTAAGGTTTTCAAGCCAAGCAGGGATGTCTCATCACAGCTGCATATATTGCATAATGCTATAGAGTGCAGGCTCCAAAGTTGCTGCAAAGAGCCTTGGGAAGTAGGATATAAATGTCAGTGAGTGACAGTTGTGTTACAGCAAAAACTCAGTGCAGATTTTCATAGCAGATTTGGCTAAATTTCTTGTCAGCAGGTTTTTAGCTTCCAGTTAAGCCAATTACCAGTTAGGTGGCTTAGAAAGGGATAATGGCGTTTTTTTGGTTTTTTTTTTTTAGTGTATTGAGTGGTATCCTTCATGAATTTCAACCTTCTGGCCCAGTTCAAATATAGAATACACTTGGTTATGGACAGATACTGTCTCTTACTCTCCAGAGGGGCTGCAAGCTCTACTTGTCAGAACGTGCAAATGAGCAGGTATGGGGGAAAGGGATGGAAGAGAAGCAGGTACCTGGGACTGAAGATAAAAACTATTTATCAGTCTGATTTTCCTGAATTAGAAATTAGAGGGAGATTTCATTAGAGTCTTTCCCTGTTGCTGCTCCATACTGCTGGGTATGGATAAGAGAGTTTGATACAAGTGTATTTTTCTTCACATCAGATAATCCAAGGGTAATATATACACTACATGATTTGCTGGGCTTCTTGCCCTTACTTCCCTTACTACCCTTACTTCTATAATATAATTTTATGTGAATCTTACCATATCAGCATTGTGTATACTGCAACTGGGTATGAAACATAAGGAAAGAAATGTTGTATTTCTGAAGTCTCAGAAGCTTTATAAAAATAATCTAAAAATATGTTGAGTAAGATGGGAGCCTTACGGCTTGACTGATACAGTTAATTCAGCATAGTGGTAGACTCTTTAAAAAAGACTAAACTGTCTCATGTTGATAACCAAGCGCTGGTAAGTTTCCATGTAGCCACCCAGTGAAAACACTTGTCAATTTTATTTTGCTTGTGTCCACCAGAAACCTCAGCAACTGTTGCATTTGCTGTGGCTACACAAGCAATAACCACAAAAAGTTGTTTCTAACCCCTAATCAAAGTACTGTCACTACTGGTCAGTCTAACATTTTTTTAAGCTCTCACTTTCATTTCGGCTTTTGAAGTACAATGGAATAGAAGTTTTTTTTTTTTTTTTTTTTTTTTTTTTTTTTTTAGTAAAATGCAATATAATTTTTTTTTTTTTTTTTTTTTTTTTAAGAAAACATTTTTCAATCTTAAACTACTGGAAATGACTGACTACGTCCTTAGCCCGGAGGCTGGAGAGCAGCCCAGGCCGCAGGGGGCTAGAGCAACAGGTATCATTAATAATTCCAGAGTTTGATATTCTGTAAGACTCCAATTACTGCAGTAGCCTGAAAATGTGAATAATTTGGCTCACTGTTCACAGTGAAAGCTGGGAAAGCTTCCAAGCTTAAATTTGCAACGGAAGATATTAACACAATAAAAGTGACTAAAGAAATTTTCATTTGAAGGCCAAAGATTATCCTCTATTACCAGATATGTCTCAGTCTGTCGATATTTCCCTCAAAATCTCACTCTATTTTGGTAGCGAGAATTTCTGTTAGCTCTAGGATGTATTAGGAACGTATCATTTCTGTATCTTCTCTGTTACCACGTTCAGTATCTTTCCTTATTTTCTGCTAGTTTTTACGGAGTCATTCAAGAATGGGTTCTTGGAAATCCCCACGCAAGGGAGGGCAGTGCAGAGTGGGGCAGTGCCACGGCCGCGCGCTCCGCGGCGTTCTGCACGGTCCCGTTGTGGCTCCAGCTCCTCCAGCGCCCTTGGGAAGCACCTCTGCAGCCCAGGCCGTGACTATGTGCGTTCTGCCTGTTGCTGCCGGGATCGTGACCGCTCTGAAACCCCCTCCAAGGAGTCCGTCCTTGAGTATGGATCTACCTTAGGGAGATCCGCTCACTGCCGAGAGATGATGCTGAGTTGGAGTTCAGTCTTTTTTTTAAGACTATCTTCCTAACTTCTTCAGGATCACAGAAAATGCCTCTGAGATTGCTGCAGTCTTCACTTCACTGTACAGTACCTTTGTTTTCCTAACTTTGAAGTGTTTTTTATTTAGTCTGTCTAATGGGAAGCATGCTAGAGGTTTTCTTTTTTTTTTTTTTTTTTTTTTCTCTCTGTAGCAGGAATCCCAGGGCAAAATCCCCTTAGCTCTAGCAGAACTTTTTATTCATTGTTGGAACAGGATGACGGTAAAAAATCACTACTGTGATAGTCATGAGCTCTGGTGATCTGAGTCCTGAATATAGAAGTCCTCATCGTCTCAGTATTTGGCAGCTGTTAACATCTGCCAGGTACAGGAGTGTTAATGTACGTGTCAGACTGTCAGCATGCCGTGACTCCGCATGGTGGGAAGTTTGCCCCTGGTCTGCTCCAGAGACAGCAAGGCCCAGATAAAGCTCGTGTCATTGTGATCTCTATGAAATATCGACTGTCATCAGCAGATTATGAATGGGATTCCATTCGGGAATGCTCAGCGTGCAGTCCCAAGGCACAAGCAGTCCTGCAGAATAGTCCACATAGCATCTTCCTGGCAGGCCTCTCTCCTAGCACGGTTTGGAACGGGCTGCAGTTCAGCTGGTTGGCCCAGCAGCGGTGCCGGCTGCCGCTGCCGCCTCCTTGAGGGACCTCTCAGCGGTGCTTCGTGCTGGAACGAGGTTGCTGTACACGTGTGAGGGGGTCGTCATGCGCTCCTGGTGCCCCAGGTGGTGGTAGCATGACTGCGTGCAGCCCCGCTCTGAGAGCGGGGGAAATCAAGGGGCCTGCCTAGCCAACAGGCTGAGCGACACGAGCGTGATCTAATCGCTGGGTGTCAAGAACATTGGTGACACATATAATCCTCACAGAGGCCGTAGGATTTTGACAAAATGGTAGGCCTTCAGTTCAGAGGAGAGCTTGTGAAGTGGGAGACTTTTTCTACCGGTGGGAAGTTGGCTTGGAAAATAAATTGGTTAATGGAGTTGGTTTTTTTGGGGGGCTCAATTTTTTTTCAATATCAGAAGGCAGGTTAAAAGGGAGGCACTGGCAGTGACATACACTCTGACTGAATTTATTATCAGATTGATACGGCCAATCTCTTTTCCTTATCTGTTTTCTTGAGTAGAAAAGAGATGACATGACAGGGACAGTGTAATATAGATTTACAGGAAGGCAAGCAAGGTCCAAAAGTTAGCGTACTAAACAGAGCATGCTGAGAGGTGCCATTTTGCTGTGCAACTTTGTTTCTATGTGTTGTAGGTTACATCCCTTTTAACACAAACTGATAGAGTTCGAAAGGGAACACTTCTAAAAGCGGTCAGTCTCCCCTTCTGGATGCTGATGTTTTTATCTGCTGAAAAATTGACTATTCTGATCCCTGGTTGCCGAGGACCACCACCGCGAGACGGAAAGCACGACACTTCAATGTGAAGCATATGCTGTTCGATTTAATATCAGAAGGCACTTATATTTATAGAGTAAACGCGAAGCAGCACGAGCGCACTTTCTGTC
>JAUBNY010000891.1:2402553-2420679 GCA_032275445.1 Crypturellus soui
CTTCCCTTATCACATTGCTCCCTAGCAACGGTCATTTCGGCCCCTCATAATCGTGCAGCACCGCCAAGGCTCCCACACCTGGTAAAATGCATTTAGAAGGATATGCAGCATCTGTTCATAACTTGACAAACAGATGGAGCTAACTAAGTGAAAAAGCATTTTTGTGCCCATAAGTCCCTTTAACGTATTGCCTTCCAGCTGCTTCTTTCTTCAGAAAGGGCATCTTGCAGAAGACATACTGAGTATCTGGATTTCTTCATATTAAGTCCAAATGCCTGCACTGAGAGGCTGAATTAATTACAATACTAAGTTAGCCTGAATGGAGTCTTTCGAATAATTTTCTATAATGCATCAACAGACCTAACTAAGCCAACTCAACACATTTTATATACAGGAGAAGAACACCCCTCAGCTTAATGGAATTATTTGAGTATACCCACAAAGTAGTGAGTGAAGTGAGTGAAGTTGATCCAGCTTAGACTTTAATTTTTTTTTGGACAGAATTCCCCACAAAAGACCGCTCAAGTCATGAGTTGGGCCGAAAGGCAATCATTATTTTGAAAAGGTACAAGTAGGAATTCCTGTATTATAGGGTCACAGCAGTGGAGTTGCAGCATATCTGCCTCTGAACGTTTGTTGGGACAGTTCTCTTGTGCTGCTGAAACGGTGGTTAATTCTGTTCTTAAAGGTGAAAACCATGGCTCTTGTTGTCAATGTGTACAGCAGTTTACAGAGAGGAGGGCAGGGAAATAGTTTGTCTGGAACTCATCAACCAGAACTTCTGGGCTCTCCGTGTTGAGGTTCTCCTTTCTGCAGTGATTTTTCCAGGGGGGCCTCGTCTGCGGCTCGGCAGTGTTTGCTGCAGCGCCCGCCTAGAGGACGATCAGAGATGAGAGGTTTTAAGTAGAAGATTAAAATATTCATACTGCCTGTGTGAGCATGTCTGTGAGGAGGGGTCTTCATATTATGTTGGTAATCGGATAATTTTCATCCTGATGCTAGTGCTTGCTTCAGGAGAGAGCACACCCAGTAGTCATCTGTCTAAAAACAAGGGTTCCGGCCTGGCTAAGTTGGGAGAAACCCTTGTGCAAAACAGCTGACTTTCCTATTTTTTTTAATAAATAGCACCTGTGTACTGACAAAAGCAGAAATCCATTTTTTTTTTTTTTTAATCTACCACTGCTGTGAGCAGCAAGCACCCCTTTGGCCTTGCTGAGTTTGTGGCTGCACAACCCCTGAGTCTGCCCCCCCAGGTCTGACTTAGAGCTAGGCTGCAGGTTCTGCTCATATAAAAGAGAATTTTATTTTTTGTTTTCTAAAAATCTAACCCTTTTCTCTGCTTATTTGCCCTTGAAAATAAAAGTAACGTATATAAGATGATTGCAAAGAAGCAAACAGCTGTTTTTCTGAACCAGGAAAACAAAGGAATTAAAAACCTCTGACGTAAAATTTGGGCTATGTCTCAAAAAATTCTCTCTCCACCATTCTTCTATTCTTTCCCAAGTCCTCAGGCTTGCCATCTGCACACTCACTTGGGGCCAGGATTTGGCTACGTGTATAATAGGGTAAGAGCTGAAAAACTGTAGGAAAAATTGCTGCCGAAGGTGCTCTGCATTAAAATGGTGACAGCTGAAATGAAAGGATTTATCTCCTTCCATTGCTGAGTT
The DNA here is from genome assembly GCA_032275445.1 of Crypturellus soui. NCBI lineage: Eukaryota > Metazoa > Chordata > Aves > Tinamiformes > Tinamidae > Crypturellus > Crypturellus soui. The sequence continues at coordinate 2,404,221 of JAUBNY010000891.1, forward strand.
TATCTTGAGTGCTGTTGATATTTTCCTGTGTTTTAAGTTGTGCTTTCAGGTAGACTCCGTTACTATCGAGAAATATTTCCATTTCTGATATTTACAATTATAAATCAAACAATTTTCTCTTCTGTAATTGCAGAAACTCCTTAATGGACAGAGCGGAATAAGCTGGGCTCTGTCTTTTAAGCATTTTCCATATTGCCTTTTTAGCCTGGGTCTACTAAAGGGTGTGCACAGACTTTTTCTTCCGCCTGAGGAGAGCGTGAGCCAAGCGGTGCTGTAGACTGATTCCTCCCCTCCTGTCTTTTTGGCAGCTGCACATACTGCTTACTGTATGTGGAGCTTGGGTAAATTCCATAGGAATTTACTGGAATTGCACTGATTTATACCTGTTGTGAATCTTCTTCTTCCAAAACATCACTGATGCAATGGCAAGGTGGGTTTGCAAAACCATTAACAATAAGGAGTAATGGTCTTTTGTTCTGCAGTAAGTTGGTGGATCGTTGTTATCACTGGATCAATGTTACCGCTATCTTCAGCTGTCGTTATCAGATGGAAAAGGAATACTTCCAAGAGTATCGGAACAGAAACACCAATAACAAATATCTTATTCGGTAGTTTTGGGTAGGGAGATGTACCTGAGACCTTGCTGTAAGCGCGTGAGGAGCGAGCCCCGCACCTCGCTTGCAATGAAAGGCTGCAGCCCAAAGGCTCCTGTCGCTTGACTAGGCTGTGCTCCTGATCCTGTGGGGTGACACTTCCCTGGGTTATTTCAAATATTGGCTCTTCACCCATGGCTTGGCGACTGTGGTAGCTGGAAATTGCCGCTTGCGAGATTGAAAGATAGAATAGCTTCAGTTATAGATATGTGATGCCTATGTCTCTTTTGTAGGAAAAAAAGTCTTAATTTTGGTACCCGGGTGTTAATTTATGTGGCAGAAAGGTACATTTTATGCTTTTAATTTTTAGAGGAGGAATCTCCCCATTCTGAGATAGCTCACCTCTTTTTGCTGCGGTTATCCATAGTGCACAGTGTCATGGACTAGAAAGGTTGTCAGGCCTAGCAGGGAAGTCATTGAGTAACCAATTTTTCATTTCAGTTGTATGTGATGTGATTCACTTCCTGCTTCATACTTTAGTTCTGTGTTCTTAGGCAGCTGAAGTTTCACACCCAAAGGCTGTTTTCCCCCTGCATTTGAGCTGATTCGTGTACAGCCAAGGCTCTGCAGTCAAAGGACTGCAGCAGAGAGCGCACGGTGCGGGGGTAGGTGTGTGCTTGCAGCTGCCTGCAGAACGAACGTCATTGCGCCCCGTTAAAGGTGCCCTCATGAAAACTGTACCTCTTTATCTTATGTGTATCAGTGGACAGAGAGTAAAGGCAAGGACTGGGAAGGCAGAGGTTTGTTGGAATGAAATGCATCTGTGAAAGAACAAATATTATTTATATTATCTATGATACCCCTTCAGGCGCTTGAGTTTAATGGAGTGATCGTCTGCTGAATCTTGCCATCATTTTACTGTATGCAAATGTGCTACTTAGATCTAAAAGCAAGGATCTGTTCTGTTATCATGCAACACTCCTTATCGCCAGCTCAATAAATTAGATCTATTTGTGTGGCTTCCAGGACTCTGAAAGTTGTGAGTTAAATTTGGTGCAACAGTCAGTGTAGTTCACTGTAAGTTCAATATGTTGCTGAATATTTATGAATGAATATTTTTTGTTTTACAGTGAAACCTAGCAATACATTATAATTAAAACCAAATAAAATAAAACCTCTTACAGAAAGAGTTGAGTTTGGGGAAAATATAAGGTTCCTGCTTTTCCTTGACAGTTAGTTTGGGGATCCAATCTGGTATCTAAATGGCTTGTTCTAAATGGCTTGTTTGTGAGTCTGGGATGAAATCCTGGCCTTGCTGAAGTAAGGAGTGTTCTGCCATGGAGTGAAACAGTGGTAACATTTGAATTCTTGCTTCTGCCATGCTGTCCACTTCTCCGTTTCTGAAGCCCTGGGAGGTGCAGGGATGCAGACAGGGAGAGGATTAGTCTCCTCCTTTCAGCTTATGAAGTGACTGCATGAAAGGATTTACAGAGCTGCGCCATCTGTAGAGAATAAACTAGTTTCCCTACCCTCCTCTCTCTGCTCTGATTACTTAATTCACCCCCCCACCTTCCACACAGGAGGTCTCTGACTCTATCTCTGGGATTTTCTGAGGAGAGCAGGAAAGGAAAAGCTGGGCGGAAAACTGCTGGTTATGAGCTGAAGCAAGTTCTGCCTTGAATGTTTACTTTTGCTGAAGGAAGGAAGGAAGACTGTTTGGATTTGCTTGATCTTTTAAGGGTCTGGACAATACTTGCATTTACTTTTCTGTATCAATACAATGAAGCCCAACATCTCTAAACTTGACCCTTTTGTGCGCCATTGCATCCCTGCCCTGGCCAGCCTGTCCTCGCTCTGTAGAACAGCACTGATTTCTTTGTAACTGAGTTGATCCAGGTGACTTGCTCACCTGCATTCCTTCTGATGTGCTTGGAAGCTCTTTCCTTGTTTTGGGCTTCAAATACTTTTTGATCTTTTTTTTTTTTTCTGAATAGTTCTCTGAATTCAAGCTTACTGATTCTCTTTGACCTCACAGGTTCTGCTCTTCCCCTTTCTGTTGGTGGAATAAATTGTTTTAATTTGCTGCAAAATGTTTTTACTGAGATTTTGATATTTATAATGGCTGTTTCCAGGCTAAGGTACAAATGAATAGCATATGGCTATTGTGAGAATAAAATATTAATTTTGGCAATTTCAGTCAATTCACAGTGGGTGTTCTTAGCCTTTAAAACAAAATTATCGCATATTTGGCACAACGAACAAGTGCCTGGGTTTTGACTATAAGCCTTGCTCGCCAAATGAGGAGAGCAGTATATGATTAACATAGGATGAAGCTATGTAGCCGTGACTGTGCAAGGTGAGCGTTGGTTCTATATGGTTGCCTCATGGCAGAAAAGAGAACAGGTTGCAAAGTTAGGGCGGTGTGTAGCAATAAATATACTGCAAATGGAGTGATCTGAATGATGTGTTTGGATCGAGTGTGCCAAAACAATGAGTTTGGATTCGAAACCTGACAATTCTGCAAGTCTCTTGCTATATCCAGTGTTTGAGATCATCCGGAGTATTCAAGTGTTTCTCGGGCTGTTGTTATCATTGAGTCTCAAGGAAGAAGAGAGTAGATTTGTGCATTGAAGGACAGCAGAAGAGATTGATTGTCTAATTGGACACCCACTGATTATAGCTACGTGCCCACCAGAGCATCTGGTTGGCAGTGCTGTATGTCAGCAGCTTAAGCAGTATCACTTACAGCTTCATTTTGCAAAGTGCTGGCATCTCTTGTAGAATCCTCTCCTTGGGAAATGAGGAAAGTCAGTGTGACATAGGAGCACTCAACACTGCAACGGTAAGAACCAGCAACACATGATGGGACCTGGATGTACTCGCAAAAGTTCACTGCACACATTCCAGATGCGTGTGACTGAGCGTTGTATCTGCATGGAAACATCCAAGTCACCTCCATTCATTTCTGAATGTGTCACCCTTGTCTGACTGCGATGCAGAATGACATTCACATTCTAGACTACATATTGTGACCACCAGTGTTGATGACAGCTCTCATTTGCAAGAGCAGTATGGTTTCAGAAAGTTTGTCTTCGGTTCTGTGCTTCACTGGAGCATGACCTTCTGCAGCACCACCAGCTGATGGCCTCTGGAATACACTGATTTTAAATCCCTTTTGTTTTGCTATCTCCTTTTGTCCTTATTCCCTTTATTAGTGACCTCTTTAGGTTGCCAAGTACCTGAAAATATGTGCCATGATCTCATTTACTGAGAATGAAGACAGATAGTTGATCATACATTCTCTCTAACCAAACCCTAATACTGAATGAAAAGTGCATTCAAAATTAGAATTTTGTGTATGTGTATGTGCACTGTGGTCTTGTTTGCTTGTTATTCTGCAAAGAAAAATAGAGGTTTTACAAATATGAGTTAAAAACTCCAAACCTGAACCTGCAAAGTAAATTGTCAGATCTTAATGGGAAAGATAATACTGATTTAGGCTCATCTAGTAGACAGTTTGTCGACTGGGTCATTTACAGTAGTAATAATTGCATGTATTTCTTGTTTGAATGCTCAAAAAATGTAGTCAGTTATAAAAAATCATTTTTTACAAGAGCTGGAGACAAAGCATTTTTTCTTTTGGCTGTGAAATATGTGGTATTCCAATTATGAGTGTTTTAGTATATTGCATGTTCTCGTGAAGAGCTTAATCTTGTTTCGGTTGAAGGAGATACGAAATCTGTGACTGACATGATATTGCTAAGGGGTGCTGGCAGTTGCAGATCTATGAAATGCCTTTGATGCTAATACTGAAAAAGCCAGGAGCTGGCCTGTAGGGTTTGGGGATTTTTTGAGAGCAAGTGAGCAGTAAATGTAACATGTCCTAAGCATAAATGGAGCATATATTAATCCCTAAGATATGAATATTTTTGTTCACTGGAAACCTCTCCTCAGGAAATTTTTATTATTTTCCAGAAATACTTGGGAATGTGATCACAGATGGATATTATTCTTTTGTTTTTAACACAATCAAGTATATGTGCACGTATGTACCTGTAAGTCTGGTGGACAGACACGAAGCTGGAGGCAAATCGCCCAAAGAGAGAGCAAATTCCAGTTACCCAGCATGTAATTTCTGCTCCCTGTCTGTATTTCGGTTCGGAAGCAGTATGACGGTGTTACTGGCTCCTAGAGTAGAACATTTTTTCTGCATATCTCATATGCGAAGCAAATATAAACCCTTGTCTCCTCTTTAGGCTTCTTAAAAAGGAGAAAAAAAAGTGAGAGAGAAAAGCAAAAAGAGAAAAAAAAAATGATGAAACAAGATCTTGGTTGTTGCCTAGTTTTCTGGAAGCCAGTATGCCCTTACCAGAACATATGCCAGGTAGTAACTTACAGGCATTCTGGTAATATATTCTGGTAATAATTTCTTCCAAAATCTTTAAGTAAGAATTATGAGACTGAACCATTTAACTCTCACTAAACAATCCTACGTTTCTAACTCCATCTTTCCAGCACAGTTTAAAGGACCTGCCAGATATGCACTTTATTTCACATTCCAGAATGGAAGTGTGTAGCTGTAAGCGTGCATACTGGGGGAAGAGTTTTGTATCGTGGTCCATTCAGCTCTGTACAAGTTCTATAATGAGATTAATGTCAAAGAAGAAGAATAAGACTGTGAACAGAACTTAAGTGACTGCTTAGCATTCTGAAATACCTTAGTTTCAGAGCCAGAGTTACTGTGATATTACAAGCTAGTCTTTTCCTTAATGTAGGGAGAACACAACCTTTTTGTAGGTGACTAGCCCTGAAGAGTTTTAGATTCCAGATTTACTTCCAGATTTAACCTCCCTTGTAAGTAAACCATTGATCAGTCAGGATAAACTTGAGCTTGTTTTTTCCAAGTCCGGGATTAGCAGTCCCTTCTTCATCTGGTTTGTTCATAGTGCATTTGGGTTGCTCTACCTCTGTCATTCTTTGTACCTTATATCTGTGCTCTGCGTGGGCATATGCCCTGCTCTTTGTGCAAATTTTAGAGGGGAAAATAAACAGATAAACTAATAGCCTAAGGGGCATCTGGCTCATTCTTTTTTACCTTCTTGTAGTGGAACACCGATTTTCTTTTTTTTCTTTTTTTTTAACCTGAACAATTGAAGAGCGTATTGCTGATTTGATTGATAATTTCTGTGGATTGCTCTTAACTCTTCCCTAATTTTAGTATTTTTATTAAGGATACAGTGCAAATTCTGCTGTTTGCAGAGTGAGTTGAGGAAAAATTCTAAAATGCACCCTCGTGAATCGTGGTTCAGATGCGTAGCGACATTTGATCCCTTTCAAAACCTGGAAGGCTTTATTTTTTTTCTTTTTTTTTTCTTTTTTCTTTAGTAACCAGGATGCTCTTCCTAGGCCTCTTGTCCCAGTGACCCTCCCTCTGACCATGGGAGCTGGAGCCGGAGTCCCCTTGAGCTCCCTGCGTTCCGCTCGGAGCCGCCGCTCGCTGTCGCAGGGGTTGGCTGGGCGGAACGGAGATGCTCTCCCGCAGGATCTGACTCTGCTTCCTTCCATTACCACATTCTGCTGATACAGTGGCAATGGCAAGCGATTGCATTGAATATCTAATCTGTGGTGCGCCTAACTTTGAGCCCAGAGGCCTTAAAAGCATAAATTGCTTGCATTATTCATTTAGCGTGCTTGCGTGACGCTGCAGTCTCTATTTATGGTTTAATGCATACCTTGGCTGGCATATATATTACAAACCCTTCTGTTCCCCACTTCTGAGATCAATAAAGCCTGATTTGGATGTCTTTTTCACCCAAAATGCAACTTTTGGAAAACACGAAAAATACTACTCTTTCCATTTGATGACAGCATATTCCACACTTGCAAAAAAACAATATTGCCATCTAGTGGGAGTGAACATTTCGACCTGTCGCGCTCCTCCCTCTGGATTACTGTTATTTAGCTTTTCTCATGGAGTCATAACATATGCTTCTATTTAATTTTAGTGGTCCTTCTCTTTCCCCAAACTGTGGGGAAAATCTCGGCATTTTAGTGCTGAAGTTACTGTTCTATGCATTGCTGAATAATCGGCAAAATTTTGCAGGTGGAGAGACCAAATCTGACTCTTTACAAGCTGCTCTCTGAAATAAGCCATCAAAGGACAGCACAGTGCAGCTATGCTACTGTCTGCTTATGTAATATTACTATGTCAGTGCCCTTGCAACGAAGATGAATTTAAGCCTTTGAACTGCTGATTTTCTGGAATCCAACATTTATTAGCTCATAAGAAAATAAGTTTTTTCTCCTTCTTTGAAGCCTTCCTACAAAAATATATTCATAGTGTTCTGGGATTGCTTTGGGACAGAACAGGAGGTAGGATTTGGCTGAAGAACCAGGATGAAGGGATTTGCAAAGGTATTTTCTACCTTTTCTTCCTTTGTTTCATGTTAGGGTACACTGAGGGCTCATATTGATGGAAACAGGATGACACCAGATTAAATGAAATTTCTTGTTGCCTCATAACACTTTATTCTTTTTTGTTACTTTATTACACTTCTGAAACTGTAGCTGGCTAGAATAAGCTCAGTAGCATTTTTCTATTTTGAATTTAATCATAATCACCCCTTTTTAGTAATCAGGCTGTATCTTAGCAATACACCTGAGTTACCTTTTCTAAGAATATCAGTAATAGTTTAAGCTAATTCTTATGGCCAATCATTGCTTTTTGACTAGAGTGTTAGAAGTTAAATCACTACCACCCCTTGACTTATTTCTAGCTCATCCTTTGTTTTTGCAGTGATAGTTATGACAGCCTTGCTGTTATCTCTCTTTTTTCTCTTTTTGTTTTATTCAGTCCTCCAACAGTGAACTTAATTCCATCTGCAGTGCTTAACATATAGCTTGGCAAGCAAATTGCTACCTGTCTTTCTGAAAGCCTATATGATCCATAAAAGAGACAAATCTTGGCGTTTTCTTCTTTTTCTAAACACTGTCGACTATTGCTCATCTGTCCCTGCTTGAGGTTGTTTATCTGTTTTCTGTCAGTTGAAATCAGAGCTGCCACACTTTTCGCTCTGCACTCTCCGTGCTGCACGACTGCTGCTTCTTTGGCTTGCTGTCCATCTCTCTGGGACCTACCCATTGCATCCTTGGAAAGCTTGAGGGTTCTCACTGCAGATATAGGATTGACCTCGTGAATATAATTGACCAAAACTGGGCCGAAATACTGGAGCTTGCTCTGTTTGGCAAGTTAGAAAATCTGGGCATGTATCTGATCTGCCTTTGATCCATTTTATTTTCTTGTTCATCTTCGGTTACACATCATTAAGATGTGAGAAGGTGTTTTCTAAGCAAAAAATGTACATGAAATTCCTACTGGAGACAGGACTTCAAAGACAAAGTTTTCAGAAACCGTGTTCCTGAAATATTGCCATGGTTTCTAAACCATCTTCTCTTTATCTTCAGTGTCTTCTCCATTAAAAAATGTTGTGTGCTAAAATCCTGTAGTTAATCATAAGTCCCTATCAGTATTAGCAATGATGAGAAAAAAGACAAAGCTGATAGGAAACAAAAATAGCCATCAATCAGTGATCTTCATTAAAGTAAACAATTTTGTTAAGGAGATAAAAGACGATTAGAATTAATCAGCAATTGCAGCTATGTTATTTTGATGGAGAACTGACATAAATTATGTGTAATTTTCACATTTTACATAACTTAGGATATAAAGATCAAAGTGTTTTAAACTTTGCGAAGCCTCCCCTCATGAATACTATCTGATTTCCATCTGCTAATATAGGTGGAAAATATACTGTGAGAAGAGGAGTGCATGACTTGGTTGGCATAATTTTGTTTTTGCTTGTTTTTTTTGCGTACTTTTCTCTATTAATGTGTTTTAAAAATACCTTTTCTTGTAGAAGAACTATATGAGAGAAAAAATAGTCAAGTGGCTTCATGAAACAAGAGCAATTTCTGTCTGTTTTCTTTGGCGTCTTTGGTATCCAGGAGAACATGGGTATCTTTAAGTTACTGACAGCTGAGAAACAGCATCAGCATTATCTAGAGAGCACAAAGTTTAGCTTAGACATCTTCCTAACTATTCCCCCTAATTTTTTTGCAGATTTTCCTATTTCCCCCCTAGTCTCTATACTTTAAAGCTACTCTTCTGCACTCACGTGAGCTGGATTGTTTCAGACAGAGTTTGGGTACAGAAAGGGTGTGTTTGAGTTCAGGCAGTTATTAGAAATGAGATTCCTCAGGATAGGAGCTGAGTAGGATATTTTACTTGTTCATAATCTACTTTCCCAGATGAATGTTCTCTCATAGAGAATGTGGTAACATCTGTAACACAAACAGCTCATTTCCTTTTATTTGCTACTAAATATTGAGATGAGGGACTTTTTTTTTGGTCCCTAAAAGAGCTATTATTTGATTCTGGGGGTAATTACCATATTCTAAGGTCTGAGAAGCTGAAATCTCAATTTCTTGATTATATATTTTCAAGGTATAGTAGTTACTCAAAGAGTAGTTATTCAAGGTGTCGTTACTCTCCCCCCTTCATTCTTTTTTTTGAAATTCCTTTTAACTTAGCATTGCTCGGTAGCTCATTACTGTTCATCCGAGCTAGGTCTCATTGCTTGTTGTACCTCTGCAAGGGCACCCATTAGTTGGTTAAGATATCAGCGTAGTGGTCTGAATTGTAATGTGCAAGACACAGTCTAGGAATAAGCCATACAAACAGGAAGATTCCCTGCAGCTTTGCAATACCTAATTATATTGCACTTCATGTATTTTATGATGCATCTTATTTGATATCTAATTATACGTACATTTCCTATGCAGGCTTTTTAATTTCTCAAGACCTTATACTGTCATCCATACTGTCACTGAGTAGCTTCTTAAAATTCCTGTAAATTATTGCTTGTTGCAGAAGAGAGCTCTGTTCATCTTTCTCAGAAATCTGGCCTCATTGATATTCACAGACCTTTAAAAATCTATAAATATTAAAAATTGTATGGAAATGGGCACAGTCATAGAAATAAAAATTTATAATACAAGCATTTGCACATTTCTTGATGTTGTGCGCTAAGACACTGGCCTGTTTGATTTTAGGAAGGAAAATGGGAAGTCCTGAATTAATTTTCACTGAACTGGCTTTCATGGTAGTATTGGTACAATATTTATAGAAGTTTATTAAGACAGTTGTGTTTCTGTTTCTGCATATGTTAAAATGCCCATGCATTTTCTTTTGATAAGGTCCATGCGCTGAATACTTGAAGCCATCAGTGGGGCTACAGTCCACTTGTCAAGTAAGTGGATTTTATCTGGTAGACCTGAAAGTGAGAAAAATTAAAGTCTAAATTAAAACATGGCCTGGTCTGTTGTGATCATCTCTGTAAAGGTGATTACTTATATTTTAGTAAAGGAATCATCCAGCTCTGTATTTTCTAATTTTCAAGTTTTTCCTCAGTACACACAAATCTTTTGACTCTGTCTTATGATGTGTTCGTCTCTCTGATGCTCATTAATTTGTTTGATTTTGAATGAAATTCCTGGGTGCTCATTGTCATATGCCCAAAGATGACTTCTGTAAGATGCTGGGGATGAAGAAATAGTACAGCAGAGAACATGTCTCTGATTACAAGAGAGGAACTTTTAAGCAGGGCTGAACTATATGCCTTCGTGGTAATGAGTAAACTGAAACAAAGGCTGTTTTTAGATTCCTGCGTGGAGATGGAAGTACGATATAAATAACTACAGTAGGTACAAGAGAGAAAAATAAAATAAAAAGGAAAATATACAATATTGGCATTTACCCCAGACAGTTTTGTAGGCTTGAGGATGACGTTTATTCTGCTGAATGCAACAAAGTTGTTTAGAGTGATGTGTTTAGGCATAAAGAAGCCTACCCAGAAATCTAGTATAGTGAAGCGAGTCAACTGTAGTTTGAAGGGCACATCATATATAAGGTACTGATCTTCCAGTCATCTCTGAGGGAAGGAGTGGGAAACACCATAGAGGGTTTGGTGTTGAAAACAGGCAGACAGAATGAAAAATGGTCTCAGATGAAAGCTGAGCTGATTAAAAAAAAAGAGAGAAAGAAAAAGAAGGAAAAACATCATGTGCATTTATTTCATTTACCTTATTTATCATACCATTGTGGACTTTAGTTTCTGCATTTTATGGCATAATATAGGGTGTTTGAAGCTTACTGTGTAGTTCTTCAAATTTATGTTGCCAAGTGATGGTCACCTATGATTTTTACCATACACCACTGGTGTACAGTAAAAGGAAATTGGATAATGGGAAACACTCTCTGTGTTAAGGTTTTTACTGTAAATGGATATCTCTGTGACATTTGATTCTGGAAAGCAGCAAAGATGTGTATGCCATACCTAGCTGTACTATGCATAAGTATATTATTAAGAATTAATTTCAGAGAGTATATTTGGTATGTCTTTTGCATGCCATTGATTTTTGAAATAATGCAATTCATTTCCTCTTCATGAAAATTCATGAGCTTCCCAGCCCTGCTCCCTCATCTGTGAGCCGTGAGAGGCAAAAGGGCTTCTTCCCCTTTTTCCCCCATTTTCCCTGTTAAGTCCTATTAGCTGCTCCTTTACAGTTCCCTGAAACTTTCAATCTTCTTCTTGTTGCTAACATTTAATTAACTCAAAGCAGAAAATTGCCTCCCCCGCTGCATAGGTGTTCTGTGATTCCTCATAATTTCTGCCCCAGATGCTTTCCCCAGTGGGAGACAAGGAAATATATTTTCTAATATAGGAACATAAAGATTGCTGAGGCTCTCGGACTGAAGATGAATCTTCCTGTCAGGGCAGAGAACTCCCAATACCCGGCGTTAGGAAGACGCTTGGGACCAAAGTGCTGAAATTAAAAAAAATGCAGGAATCATCCTGACATTTTATTTGCTTCTGTTATTAACTCCAGGATCCGTGCTGATCTCAAGGTCCTAAAGGAATGTATCTCATTCATAATGAATAGTATTGCAGACAACATTTGTTTTTGTAAGTGCCCGAAATGTCACCTGCATACCGGGATGATCTTTCTTAGTATTGTTTGTTTATGCGTGTTTAGTGATTTTCTTCTTGTTATGGAACGGATTTCTGGTGTTTGTTATATTGCAACACCTGTCAGCAGGTATTCTGAAATCACCTGCCTTTCAGCAGTCAAACTGAATTAATGTTAATTGTACTGCAGAAAATCTTCTCTTCTTCCGTGTTTCAGCTTTTATGTCGTGCCTTGAATGTCCCAGTGTTGTGCTAGAGCATTAAAGGCAAACCTGGATTACTATCAAAAATAACTAAACTGTATTCACTCTCAGGGGGTCACATCAGGTGAATAAACAGGCTGTCCTTTCCATCCTGTTCTCTTCCTTTATTTGCAGTTGAAGTTAAGACACTTTAACTGCCATACTAATAGTAAACTGGATTTTCAATGTAAAAGCTCCTGGCTTTGTCTTTTGGGAATGGAACTTAAATCTTGCTCATGAATGCTGGATAAAAAGAACTGAACTCACTAAAATTTGTTATTTCACACTAAGCAGAAATGGTGCTCATATAAAGCTGAAAAGTGAACACTAAGAAGACTTTTATAAAATACTCTTTTCAGGTATTTTAAGATGACTCTGAAGGGCACACAGTAATTCTTAATAGATAATTATGTGCAGCTTCTAAAGAAGCTTGTTCTTCTTCTGCTAGGTGTTTGCAGCACAGAGTGCTGTGGCATTCCATGTCAGCTGGAATATGTTTCAGAATGAGACCAGCACAATCCTTTTGGATATCCACCACGCTTTAAACAGCGGTGCCTATGGTTGGTTTGGAGTAATTCCTGCAAACGCTTGCAGTCTGCCTTGGTTCTTCTGTGCCTCGCTGAAAAAGCTGGAACTGCCTGCGATCTGTTTTCCCCTTCTGGCCACTCCAGCACACTGCTAAGGCTGTTTCTGGGGCTGATTCAGGGAGTTTGAACATGCCGCTCTGTATTAGAAATCAGTAGAATCAGTAATTGCTGTAGCAATAGAGGAATCCTTTTAGGTCTCAAACAATTCTGGGAAGCTATTATATTATCATTAAGTCTAATTTTTCAAAATTTGGATATACAGTTTTCCCTGGGCTTATTAGTACATTCCTTGTGATATTATGAATATCCATGTAGTCTTATTTCTAGAAATATATATAATGTCTAGTATTACAGGGCGCATAAATATAGTTTCCATATATAGAGAGATAAGAAGAAAAATAGAAAATTATGGAAGTCTCCATTCACATGAATTCAAACAAAGTGACTGTTTTGGGTGATGTTTTCAGATATAAACATTTAGAGTGAGAACTGAATTTACCAGAAGGAACATGTTAGGCTCCCACAGGTTTCAAGCTTGCTGAACAGCAGTTTTTTTTGCAGGGGCAGTTCGGCTGTATCGTACGTGCGCACTGCGGCTACCGAGCCAGCACGGTGGCGGGTGGCGGGTGCCGTCCTGCCGCACAGCCGCCCCAGCTGCTGCGCGCGGTGCCTACCTGCACCAGAGCCCGTCTGGAAACCGTCACGCACGGCGCGGCCGCCGCAGCCTCGGCCCTGCAAACGCGATTACATCACCGCAGAGCTCCTTCCAGGGAGCTGCGTTATCGATTTGTGAATAATGGCCCTTTTATCTTTCACTTATTTCTCAGCTTTCAGCGATTGGCCTTTTTTTTTTCTTGTTATTGCTCATATGGATCCATCTCAAAACCAGCGCAGTATCTGCAGTTCAGCAGAAATAAATGGCAAGGAGCGTCCTCCGTCTCTTCAAGGAATAATAAAGCAGCGAGGAAAGGACTTGCTCTTTAAAATCAGTAAATGTATTGCCAGGAAAGATTTAGACACTTACAACACTACATAAACCCTCTTAATCCTAACGAACAGGTGCTTTTTTTTTTTTTTTTTTTTAAGTATTCAAATGTAGATTTTCAAATATTCATTGAAAAAAATGGTGTAGGTTTTTTGTAAAATAGGAGTTCATTCAATTTTCACAGATACTAATTAACAGAGAGCAAATTAAAAATATATATATCCTTTCATGCCTTTTCTATGTCTTCCAGAACCACTTCTCTGAGAGCACTATTTGTGCTCTTGACCCCAGCGGCCCTCGTGTCCTTCCCTCTCAAGTGTCCTGCTAAGGGCTGCCTGACTCGCATGCTTTACCCTCACAAGAAGTGCTTTACTCCTCCCTATCTGCAGCAAGCAGCTTTCTTCTTCGTCTCACCAGTCTTTCCTCTTATGGTTGTAGACCAAGTACCTCTGAAATTCTCCATCTCAGAACAACCTTTCGATCTGCAGGCCTTCTACTGTCTGCTTAATTCTCGGGTGTCTACTTGTCTGGTTTGATGAACTGGTGTGGTTTATATTCATGTTAGGTTCGGTGAAGCTGCTTTGTTATGGAACTTACTAACTTTAAGTCTAACCTTCACAGCACACACCAACTTAGTTTATCTGTTGGGACTTCCAGTGAGAATGGCAACTGAGCAGTTGTGAGGATGACTTGGATGGAGCGGGTGCTTGCTAAATGGGATCCAAATGAGGACTGTCACTATACCCTGTCACTCACCAGTATGGTAGTGAGTTATTGGGTGTATTTGATGGTTTTGAGAGGAGTTCCATGCTTGTGGCAACTATCTCTCAGCTCTGTGCTTGAGAAATATGGTGAAAGAAGCTTGACAAAGTAAGAAATTTCCATGTTAGAAGTCACTCTTCTGTGGCCCATTTCTAAGATATACTTACTGGCATAAACCAGAAGAGCTCTCTAAAGTAGGTTCAACTTCTGTAGAATCAGAATTATTTAGAAACTTCTAACTGATTCTGACATCCTGGGGACACAAGCTCCTAGGAACAGGAGTTTACAAAGCAAAATAAAGAAAATTATCATTAATGAGATGGAATTTCAAGTTCTGAATGGAATGCAAAGCAGCTAAAAATAGTGTGATAGTTCCAAGTTCGTTACTTCCCATTATGGCAGATTTTGTTTACATTTTCATTTTTCTATTTCTGTAAATTTTATTAAATTCAATTTTGACTAATCCGAGAATTGTCCATTTAGTGTCAGTCTGATACCGAAAATACAGTTTGATTCCGCAAAGATGAAAGCACCTGTCACCTTTCTTGTGTTTTGGGAAGTTCCTTGAGGAAGTCAACTGTTAATATTAAAACAGAAGCCCAGAGTAAAAGAAGAGGTTGAGAATTAACTTACTTCCATATGTAAAAAGCAGGATATTTTTATTTCTGAAATGGATTAACACTATACTAAAAAGAGATGAGATGATTCACTGATGTCAGTGCTGCTGCTAACAGACACGTGGGTATATCATCCACTGCTTTAGTACTTTGGATTGGATTCAGTGATACAATTTTTAGGATTTATGTGGTCTCGTGTGAGCTTTAGCAGAGCAGAAATTAGCAGGCAGCTGAAGCAGCCAGGCTGGTAGGAGTTAAGATGCAGCTTTAAAAAACATTTGCCCTTCTTTAGGCAGATGAAATGATGAATTTCAGAGAAATGAAAGTAGGGGTTGAAAGGTGTTGCTACATAATAAGCCAGAGAACATTTTATTGGAAGAACAAAACTTACAGGTATTGCAGGAGCTGTAAAGCATCAAATGTGTGTAAAAAAGTCAGTTGCTATGCATAAAAGAAACTACAGATGCTTATGTTTCTTGAGACTGATTTATCACTTGAAATTTTGAGGCAATGCAGAATAACACACAGAGCATCAGATGATATTAAAGAAATGTTAGGCACTTTTAATGGGACAGCATTCTTTATGTCTTCCAGCCTGGTCTGTGCAGCCACTTAGGCTTTTTTGAACATTTTCTAGGCTTTTTCATGGAGTTTCCCATTTTTGTTGTTGCTGCTGCTGCTGGGTTGTTCCCTTGGCACCCAGCTCATGCTGTTGGTAGGCTGGATGAGACCTGTACAGTGTCTAAGGGCTAAAATCCTATTCCCGGCTGCCCAACATCCCAGCGCTGTTGCCAGCAGCCCCCGTTAAGTGGAGCTCAATAGAGAGCAGGTGTTTCTTGTTAGGGGTGGGGGTGCTGTTAACGAGGCTAATTGGCAACATGCCTGCTGTGCCCGTCCTGCTGGGGATTTAAGGCTGGGCACGCCAAGGTTGGGTCTTGGAGCTGGTTGGGGAGTGTGATAGGGAGGTGAGTGAGCTGGAGTAAAGGGTTAGTGTTTGGTTTGCAGTGTGTGGATGGGTTCCTGCACTTGTAGGTCTCTCCCCTGTGGCTTTGAAATTAAAAGGGTAAGGAAGGGGAAAGTGTAGGTCTTTTTCACTTCAGGGAAGGCTGTGCTAGTGCAAGGCTTGCTGGAGCTCTGATATCAGGGTTTGTAGTCTCTTGACCTGCCTGTTAATGAAATCCAGTGTTCTGGTTCTGAGCAGCTCTCTGGGGTCTCTTACTGTCCTCACCCTGTTCTCCTGGACTGTGCTTAGGCCAGGCACCTTTGCATGCACCCGTGACACTGCTGCTCAGCCAGCTGCAGTGGGCTTGGAGGTGAGGGGAGGCTGCCCTGACTTGCTGCCTGGGCTCATGCCCTTTCTCCTGCCTGGCAGGTCAGAGGATATGGGTGGTGGGCTGAGAAGTGTCTGTGCCTCCTGCTCTTGCTGCCCTGAAATGTTACAGAAAATGTGACAGAGATGTTACGGGGCTCTACACCCTACGGGGTTACACCCTATGGGGTGGGTGGAGCTGTGCCCTAGGCTGCCAGTGCCTCTGGGTAGGTAGAATTGTGCCCTGGGCCGCGTGCTGCCGCTTGAGTTTGCGGCTGTGGTCAGTGGTGTCCGTGTTGCAAGCGGTTGTCTGCTCTCTCGTGCTCTGTGTCTGGGG
>JAUBNY010000891.1:2424967-2449761 GCA_032275445.1 Crypturellus soui
TGGACATCCTTGGATGTTACTGGAGCAGAAATGAGTCGCTCTCCTTGAGGAGAGGCAGCAGTGCGGTCCTGTAACGCTTCAGTCTGAAGAGAACTGCCTGAGGTGCTTTACTGCTGGCAGAAGAGCTGCCCCTTGTGTGCTGCACATGTGTGACCCAGCCTGCGTTGGGGCTTGGTGCTCCTGCTGCAGGTGCTCAGGGCTGTCATGAGCGTTGGGAGGCACAGTGCAGGGAGCTAGTGGAGCCCTTGAGTCCTTCAGGTTTGCTTTAGAAACCAGGGAATTTTGAGTCGCACTCGCTCAAGTCGAGATCTGTCAAATTTAGATGTATCATCTGGTAGATGCTTATGAACAGTGGTATTCTTCAGCTCCTGGTTGTCCAAGTATATTGGTAGCTGGGTGGCTGCATGAACAGTGTGTTAGATGTTGTCTTCTGGTACTGCTGATAATGAAGTTTGGGTCTTTACTGCCTTTCCTAGGAGTGACATGATGTTGGTGGCTCTTGTCACCTTCCCCAGTTGTTCTGCTGCACTGGCTCTACGTGTGGAGCCAAATATCACAGGAAGATCAGTTTTTAGGAGGAGAAGTCGTGGTGGGATGGAAGCTTTTTCTGTTTGTTTGAGCTCTGTGATCTTTCTAACTTCCAACTCCTATGATTCTCGTTTTGCCATAAACAACATAGTTAATTTGGGATTTGTTAGGATGGCTGTATCATTGATAGTAAAGAAACTTAGTTTTGCCCTTAGTGTATAGCAGTAAATTATCACTACAAAGTTCAGTCATGTGTTTACTTTTAAAATAGCATTGAGAGTATTTAGTACATGAGGCTGTGATAAAGGAGCACGTCAGATTTTTAAAATACTTGGTTGCCTAGATAACTCCAGTTGTTCTCAGTACCTTGCAAAAGTGCCTTGCAGTTTAAAAAAATAAATGAATGAAATGGTGTCTGAGATGGATATATAATGTTCAAATTGAACACTATTCTGTTAGAATTGGGAGCTAGTCTAGTGCTTAAATAAGCAAAGAAATTCAGGTTAAAAAATAGTGCATGCTCTTAATGGTTTTAAGTTCACATTTATGCTTAAATTGGAAATGTTTGCACATTTTTTTCTGTAAGGATTTTAACTTTTGCAGAGCAATTTTTTAATTTTTTTATTTCTTTGTTAAGTTTCTAGTTAATGTAGAACACATTCTCATGTTTTTTTAGTTTCTTCCAGCAGTTTTTAGAAGCTTTGGTCTTGATCACTATATAATTGTGAAAATTAAAGTGCTATTTTTGCTTCTTTGTATGAATAGTCATAATCACAATATTTGTGAATAATTCTTTCCTAAAATTTCTTCTCTTTCAATCTTCATTAATGGTTGTGTGTTTATGATACGTTTTTGCCCCACAAAATGATTCTAAAGCAGAAGACAGCTCCATATCCAAGCTTTCTTATTGAGAAGGAACACTGTCAAACCCTCTACATCCAGATATGCTGCGAGAACCTGAGATCTGCAAGTTCATGTTGTTTTTCTTCAGTAAGCAATTTTAAAAATGGTGCTTACAGACTAATTTTATCCCTTTTTTTATTGTAGTGGACTGCTTATAACATTATGGAAGACAAAGCAGGAGTTTAGAATTTGGAAAGTTTCTCTTGTTATTTCTTTTATTTCTAACACATGCTCTCAATAGATGAGCAATAATAAAACTTTTGTTATTAGACAACTAGATGTAGGTTTGTGTGTAACAAAAGATGTTCTGCAAAGCAATAGGTACCAGGGTAATTCCTTGGTAATTCATTGGGAGGAAAAAAAAAAAAAAAAAAAAGCTGCAAACCTAGGGAAATCCAGGTAGGTTTCTTGTAAAGAGAATATTCAGAACTCCAGATGTATAGATCAAAGACTTTGTGTATATGAGGTTTGGGTTAGGTGGGCCAAGAAATGTAACCAGTTTTGTGTGGGAAGATATCAAATCATGCAGTTCTTAGAAATGTTTGCAGAATGTTTTTTTTTATTTTCTCTTGTTTTATCTGTGTAACAAGAGAATTCTCTGCAGCTTTCTGTTATGGGAAGTGTTTCTTCATACAGTGTCTTTTATATGTTTTGCCTTTTTTTTTTTTTTTTTTTTGTTCAGGTGCCTTAGGCTTATGTCTCTTTAGTACTAACATCTGAAAAAATTCTTGAAGCTTCTGGCTGGTAACCTGAAAATTCACTTACCTGAAATTTCAGAAACAAATGAATCCATCTGGTACAGAGACTGCAGTTCCAATTTATGAGTCCTAATTTGGCCTAAAGGTGATCAAGCAGATTTGACTCTTAACAGTTTTTAATGTGTTTTTAGTAGGTATGTAAGGACGGAACTCTTAAAAACGCAGGTGGCTGAGGAGGTTTAATCAGGCATTATTGTCATTTACTTAGTGTCCAAAATTTAATGTGTTCTTTTTATATAAGATAATGATAGAAACTGTTCAAATTTACTGCTTTGTTTTCCATAATAAGTATTAGGTAGGTTACACAGACCTTATATGAATTCAAAACAGCAGAAAACAGCACTGTTAATATTGAAATAAGAACATATTTCCATTGCCCTGTTGTTCCTAGAATCCTTTTGTTTTTGAGAATTGGGACATGGCAGGTGCATAGTGCACTCTATTGATACACCCCTTTAGGTACTGGTGGTTAGTAGTGTTTAACCTCTGTGGTACTTATTTTTGTGATCTCCTCCTGTGTCTTACCTGAATATGCAATTGTATTGTTTTGTAAGGCAAGATACTTTGCCTCCTGCAAGCTGGCTACAAGGTTAAACACCAGATGGGAGGCACTTCTGACCCATTTAATTCTCATCTATTCAGTTGGAGCATCTAGTAGCAGGAGCTGGAAGCTTCCTGTGGTCTCTAAATATCTCAAGGAACAACCAAGGTCCAAGATGATACAGTTTTAATAACACTCTACTACAGTTTGTGGCTCAGTGTACAAAATGTGTGTATGACAATTAAGGATTCATCTCTTACATGCGAGGATTTCCAAGAAGAGGAAAGGGAAGAAAATCAATATTAAAAGGGAAGGGCAAATAAGTGTTAGGTACATTTAGAATGGTTATTTTTCTCTTTTTAGATCTGTAGCTTCCTTTTCCACATGAAGTGGTAGATTTTTTTTTTCATGTTGGTTTTGATTCTTGAAAAGCACTCTGTAGGAGTATTTGTATTTATCTAACTTTGAGTAGCTAAGAGGTTCATGTATGCTTTTTTAAGAGTATGAAATATGAGCTAAAGCTGCATTAATCTCAAACTGAACTGGATGAGATTTTTCAAATAGAGTTGTGGATAGCTGGTATATCAAGTGGATTTGTTTATGCAGTATGTGGAAACCACAGCTTATATATCTGCTCAGCATTTTGCTTTTTTTCAAATCACATATATGTATCCCAATGTTTAATCTACTTTGTGAAAATTGTTTTAGTATGTTTCAGTTGTACAGTTTCAAGGTATTACTAGGTATGATGCATCCTACCATGAGTAACATTAAGTTGTATTTGAGTGTGGCATTCAAAATTTACAGGTCTCCAGAGACCTTATTTTTTTTTTTTTTTTTTTTGGACAGAATTGATACAATTTATAAGGAAGAGGGTATTTTCTGTTTTTTTTTTCTTGGAAAATTTAAATGTAGCAATATTGGTTTGATTAAAAAAAAAATTCTCTTTTTTAGAGAATTTGACCTCTACATCCTTGTTAAGGTTTGTGTCCTTTTACCTTCTTTTGGAAGCTGCTTTGTATACTTCTGATAGCTACTCCCCAGAGAGAGTTACATGTGGTTTATAATACACTTTAGGGATAAAAGTATCCCTGATATTATTATGTGGCGTCTTTATTTTTGTATCATCCATTTAGGGATGCCTAGTAAAATCAATACACTGCAAATGATGAAATGTAATACAGAAAGAAAGTACGAATGTGCTCATAGCGATTGCTAGTGTAACAGATCCTTTCAAGAGAAGGAACTTGGAGATAGATAACTCGATGATTTTGCTGTTATATGAGTGTCTGATTTCCCAAAGGGCCCAACTGTCCAATACTGGAGTATTACAGTCTTTTATTTGATTTTTTTTTTTACTGCATCTTTATAGAGCTCAAAACCAGCAAGGCAAGTTTGTGTCCCCTTGTCTCTTCAGCCAAGTACTTTGCAGTAAGTGAGTGTGGGGCCTTGAGATCTCATGGCTTCCTCAGCCCCTCTGGGTGACCACACGCACGTGTTGCTGAGATGTCTCTTTGGTGACAGAGCGCTGGGCCGGGCTGCCCGGAGAGGGTGTGGAGTCTCCTTCTCTGGAGATGGTCAAAGCCTGCCTGGACATGGTTCTGTACAAGGTGCCCTAGGTGGCCCTTCTTCTGCAAGGACTAGGTGATCTCCAGAGGTCCCTTCCAGCCTTCATCCTTCTGAGGTTGTGTGAATGTTGGCCTGCTTGAGCCGCCTGTGCAAGCAGATCAGTCACTGACACCAGTCACTGGCATCAATTCTGTACAAGTCTGAAGCTGGGCACTTAAACAGAATTCAAGCACAAGAAATTCTTTGCAGTTTATACACTTTATTTCTGGAGTCTGATGCAATCTTCTCTTCCACCTTGCAATCAGGAAAGTTGACTGAGGATGCCCCGATCTCCAGGCATTGCCCTGAGTTCCAGTGCTGGCTGATCTCACGCTGTTCTCCTGAGGGGTCTTCTGTCAGTGTGGGCACCCTTGGGGTGGCTACAGGTTCTCTTCCTCCTGATGACTTCTGATCACCTATGTTTGGGGTGGAGGGGGGAACTGGGCCAGTTTTAGTGTTTTAACCTGTGGTCTGTCACAAAAGCTCTTATCTTGTGTAGTTAATTGTGATACTTCATCAGAGTTTGTTATGAGAACTTTAATTCTGCTAATAAATAAAGTGAGGGGAGGTAAAGGGAATGCAGACACTTGAAGATAAAACATAGTTTCGTTAGACATGAGATTTGCTTGATTGGCCATGTGAGGAAAATTGTGGTTTTTATATATTTGTATTATCATTTTTAAATGATAATGGTTTATGTATATACACACAGCTTATAAAACACTACAAAATACTGCCATGATACAACTACAGCTGTGGTTAACAGCTTTTGTAGGAAACCTGATTTATTCATTCATTTTATAGGAACACAAGCAATAGCTTCTATCATTAGCTGCTGCTATCTTTAGATATCAAAATGTATCTCAAAATAACTGCTTCCTTTCCCAGTGAAAGGTGGGATGAAATAGAAATTCAAGAGGTGAAGTATTTGAAGGTAGTGACAGTGTTTGAAGTCCTTTTTATTCCACCACAAGTTAATTGTGCTGCAGTTTGCAGAATGAGCCTCTATTTCTAGAATGCTTGGGATGAGCCTGTTTCCAGCTTTTAATGGATATTAATTTTTTAATATATCTTGGTTGACAGTTAGAAAACTAATCCAAAATAAAATACTGATTTGTCTAAATACTATAGTTAACTGTGTACCTAGAGAAATCCTTGCAGCATTTGGCTGTGCTGCTAAATATGGGGTCTCAAAAAGAGTGCTAGCGGAGACAGCTTTAGCACACATTATCGCTTAATCCCATATTGCTTTTTCCTCCCCCTGTGTCCGTCACAGCTTTTGAGATCTGTGCAATGTAACATGCTTGTGCTGTAGCAGACTGTTTCTTTCTATCATTTTTAATATTAGCATATTTTTTCCCTTATTTTTTTTCTTCCAGCATGTGTGTTTTGTCATAATACTTGAAGCAGGAAGGGGAGCTGTACCTCAAACTGCAAATAATTTCAAGCAGCCTTCATTAAGCTGCAGCGATGATTACAGGACTGGAGCATCTGATGAGGAAAGACTAAGCAAGCTGGGTCTGTTTAGCCTGGAGAAGAGAAGATTGAGAGGGGGATCTCATAAACATGTACAAATACCTGAGGGGAGAATGTAGGGAGGATGGGGTCAAACTCTTCTCAGTGGTGGCCAGTGACAGGGCAAGGGGTAGTGGGTACAAGTTGAAACACAGCAAGTTCCATCTCCATGTGAGGAAGAACTTCTTTACTGCGAGGGTGACAGAGTGGAGTCTCCTTCTCTGGAGATCTTCAAAACCTACCTGCTTGTGAGCCTGTGCCATGTGCTCTGGGTGTCCCTGCTGGAGCAGCAGGGTTGGACTAGATGATCTCTAGAGGTCCCTTCCAACCGTAGCCTTTCTGTGATTCATTAAGCTTTCCAAAAGAGTGGAGCAGTGTCCCAGGTTAACTGTTGGGCCTCTTTGTGGTGTAAAACAGCTGATTTGCTTTGAAAATGATCCAAGATGAAAAGAACTAATTGCAGGTCAGGGTTCAAAATTAACCTGCTCTTTGTTAGGTTTGCCAAAAAAGCAAGCTAAGTAGGGAACTTAAAGACATTTCATCAGGAAGGAAGGGATGGCATGATCTTTCCAGGATTTCCTAAGCTACATATCAAATGCTGTTCAATGGTATTTACATTCAGAAGATAAAACTCCAAAATTTCATCATGTCTGTTCTGTCACTTCTATTTTTAAGATAATTTTTAAGAAAAAGGATCCAGTTATCAAGAAGTAGTTGCATCTGCATGGCTGAATACCATTTTCAGTGTGAATCAGAGTGATAATGCTAACATGTATTTTGTTCTTTACTTACTTGTATCAGATCCTAGTGCATTTTTATCTTCACTGCTTAGCAACTTTTATTAGCATGCACACTGTGTGTGTTAAGTTTTTGGAAAAGGAAACTTTTTTGGGGAGGGGGGGAGGGAAGTGGAGGTGAATGATGTTGTTAAGTGGATACACAATGCAGTCTAGAAGCAGCTACTCTGTAGAGAATGAAATCTGAGCCCATAAGAAAGAAACTTTGTGAACTCCTGGGAAAACTTAAAATGCAGTGTATTTGACTGAGCCACAAACAACATACTGGATAAGGTCAGAGAATCAGAAATGGAAAGGGTCCAAAGCTCACACTCTTCAATATTACACGGACATCATGGAGATCCATAGGATTCCCTGGAGAGCCTTATTTTAAGGAGGGGGGGGGGCCTTGACAGAAGGTCATAGTTTTGCATGAATAACTTTCATCTTTACAAGCCAGGAAGAACACTGCAGTAAAATAAAAGTAAAAAGCACACCTCTTTTCCCTTGATATGAAAGTAATTTTTTTCCAATCCTGTCTTTGAAGTGTCTGGAGTGAAGGGACTACTGCTGTTTCTCAGGACTGCAGATTTTGGAAGTTGTTTTAGCCTTCTTGGCTACAATTTTACATATGTAATTCCCATTTCAGGTTACCCTTTAAGATCAGTTTTTCTCACACACAAGTGGAAAGGGAGTTTTGAAGGAAGCTTTGGTAGGACTAGGCTTTGGCCCAGTGGGGGTGGTGATAGGGCTCTCCACAGCTGAGACCTGCCTAGGTTGTGTGGGGTGGTGCTTGTGGAAAGGGTAGGGCAGCCGGGGATGGAGGAAGAATGGTATCCAAAACTTGGCCATGTATTCTGAAAGCCACATATCCTTCCTGCCTCAGGGTCTTGCAGATGACAGCTTGATCATGTTTCTGCCATCAGGTGTGAACAATATTCCTCTCTTTCAGTAAGCTGCATTAGGAAGGATATGGATGTTCAGCATTTTAAAACTGGCTAGAAAATATGAGATAAACTCATATTTTGTGTATGTTTTGAAGCTAATTGCATAATGTGTTGAGATAACCTGGGCCTTTAATGGTTTGTACCTCAGGAGAAGTTATAGGAGGTGCAGTGAGTGCCTCTGCCTAGGGAGACCCAGCAGATCAATAGCAGAGCTCACACTGCAACTCCTAAATGTATTCAGATTTGGGAGAAAATTCCTCACAGTGAGATACTTTGACCACCTGGTTTATTTTAACTGAACAAAGTGAGATGATTTTATATGGGTACATAAAGCACCACTAGAAATGGGGCTTTTAAATCTGGCCGAGATGGGTGAAACAAGAACTGAAGGTTGGTCAGATAATATGAAATGAAAGGCAAAGCATGCATTTATTTTCAGTTAAAAGTGATAACTAATGAAACAAGTCTGCAAGGGATGTAGCAGATAGTTCTTCTGTAGATACTTTCAGAAAAGACAGAATGCATTTTGTTGAAGACAGGCATTGGCTTTGCACAAGAGCAAGTGAGCAGCTATGCCTCAGTACTGAGGCTGCTGAATGGATCTTAAAATTTAGCTGAAAAAGTATGAACAAAAAATTCTCTTCAGTTACCTTGAGTCTAGTTCCAGGAGCTACTACTACCTGCGCAAAATGGAAGCTAAGCTGTTATGAAAAACTATGTAAATTTTAATACTCTTGTTAAATTTTTCTTCTTTAAAAGAAAAAAACCAAATGCACACGTGTGTGTCCCTGCATTTCTATTTCCTTGTGATCTGAAAGAGGAACAACCAAATGAGTGCAATACAGGGCAGAAAAAAGATCAGGGATTTCTAAGTTGGTTGGATCAAGGAAGTCCTGGAAAGCTTGTGAGGGTGTCTGAAATTCTAAGAAAAGAGGGTAAGATTGAAAAAGAAAGAATTAGCATCTTTCAAGCCTGTATTAAGCTCGTATCTTGCATAAGAACTCTATAGGAATATAGGAATGAACTCAATAGAAATCAATAGGAATGCTGCAGGAAAATGTCAGCGAATGCAACATTCACTAAGAAACATTTCTGTTCTTAGAAAATTTTGTCAAACTTATCTTTTTTTTTCTGGTCTGCCAAATCTGGCCGATGGACTTTGTTCCTGAAAAGTCAGAAGACAGTCATTGATAGTGTTTGTTCTTGCTATTTTCTCTTTTTGTGATCTCTGTATTGAAGATCTTTTCTCCTGGTATGCCCGTTGCATGGGATGTAGGGTGTCTGACTGAATGCGTAAAGTTGCTAACTTTTGCTTACTTCTACTCTAGTCCCTTTTCCTTTTTGGATTTGAACATAGGTGGCATGCACTATAGCACTTTCTTGTTTTGATATTTTTCATAAGGAGCTTTGCAGCTGAAAAAGACCAGAGGAATCTCAGTGTTGCTCTGTGTTTGCTAGGGCTAGAACTGCAGAGGAAGTGCAAGTAAATCACAGATAATTACAGACTTGGGGATGGCCTTTTTGTTAACGGAATTAAATTCATTAATCTTTCTACTCTCTTAACTAAACAGAGGGTAAAGCACTGTCGGAGTAAGACAAAACCTATGTTTAAAAAGGGTCTTACTCAAGTCTTTCTTAAAGAGAAAATAAATATGAGTACCAAAGAGAATGTTCCAATGATGCTTCCTTATGGAAATAAAAAATGTGGCTCCCTCTAAGCAGTCTTTTAGAAAGACATAGGATAATGTTTGGGCTATGTTTTCTGTCTCTCTCTTTTGTATTCCTGGCCAATTGTGGGTATATGTTCAATGAACTAATAGTTTGACTGTCTTTAAAATGTGTGTGTGTGTGGTGGGGGGGGCGGGGTGTGGTTCCACTAGGGAATAAGCGATTGAGAGAGATATTTTGAATAATCTTGTATGCTTGAAACTGCCATAAACCTTTTTCTGCTGAGGAAAGTTTTTTTTGAAAACACCTTTTGCTTTAGAGAATTATAATAATCTTGCTATTTAGGAATGGACCTAAGACTTGAGAGGTGCATCCTGTTCCCAGCCTACTATAGATGTACTTTTTGTCCTGCTATTAAACCAGAATGAGACCATAATATGTTCAACCTTCAGTGTTTTTTTTTTTTTTTTTTTTTTTTTTTTTTTTTTTTTTTTTTTGAAACACCATATTCTTGCATCTCTTCCATTTGCAGTGTTGCAGAAATGTGACTATATAAGTAAGGTTAGAGATTTGATAGGCAGCAGCAGTAAGGAACATAATGGGTAGCCACTATCCTTCCATGATGTGTTTTAAAGAGGATGGCACTAAATTTCTTCTCATTTCAGTTGTTTTCCACAGCCTGAGTTAGCTTGAGAACTCCAAAGTGGAAAGGGGCCATGGGTAGTTAAGTCAGTCTTGCAGTGGTTGATACAAATATGGTGTCAGTCTGCTTAAATACAGTTTAAAAAGGAGCTAACATCCTTGGATACATATGCACATGGCAGCCAATTTTTTAAAATTCTGCTTGCTGTTGTGTGTTGCCTACTATGAGGGCAGAATCAAGTCATTCATTCTAAACTAAACAAAGCAAAGACACTTTTGCATGTCATTTGTTTGTTATTCTCAATTCTGTTTTTGTCCTTCTTGTGAATGTCTTTAAAACTTGATTTTTAATGCAGCTTGAACAAAGCCCCTGAATCAATGCAACCTTTGGCAGGCTGCAAGTAGGAGAGCTATTTCCAGGAAGGATGCTTTTGTTTAAATACTTGATGCCAGTTCTGTTCCACCATTGTGGGTTGTATATCATTCAGTGTTTGTTTATTGTAATGTGCTCTTTGTTGGAAAGCAGCTAGGAGTCGGATGTATATGTGAAAGGACATAGGGAATATTTGCGTGGAGCATGTTTTCTCTTCTGTTTTTATAACCCAGCAAGTGTGTTTATCTCTAAGTTGTGAAGTCTATGTATTGCATCTTAGCTTGCTCGATTTTTTTTTTTTTTTTTTTTTTTTTCCTAATGCCTAATTTTGGTAATTTCGTAAGGTAATTGGGCATCCTTGGTTTGAATTTCTAGATTTCTATATTTTTGGTAAACCTGAATATGAAGCAGGGACATAGACTTGTCAACAGGTTACTGAAAGTGATCAGGTACAAGCATGTCTAAAATGAGAACTTATTTTAAAAATATTGCACTTCCATTCTGTGAATGAACATTAACAGCATGTTACTATGTTACTGGTGTCATATTTTAGAAACTGTTCTGAACTAATAACTTCTAACAAGTTCAGTCCTTTTGTTTAAAGAGAAAAATGTTTTAGCATAGCAGGACAGCTGAGTGAGTTACTGGAAGCATTCTAATACTTAAGAATGAGATTAAAAGAAGTGTGGCTCTGTTCCAGAAAACTACCACTTTCAACGTAATTTCCCATAGCTTTGCTTTTGAAATATTAATTTATTTCTTCTGACTCTGCTTGTGGATAGTTTCATGTTGTTTCTCCTAAGCCATATGCAGTGTTCTATGCTCTGTATATTTCCATACTTGTCTCTTTGTGTAAAGTCCTTGTTTTTTGTTGTTTATTTTGCTTAAACAAGACTACTTTGGTCTTCTGTGTAATGTAATTTCATCAGTTTTAAAAGCATCTTCAGAAAGGTAGAATTTGTTTCTGGTCTGGTAGTCGGTGCGGTAGTAGCTGCTTAGCACTATCTTGTAGCTGCTTGACCATTTATTTAGTTCAAGCAAAGAAAGAATTTAAAAGGGATTAGATGGGAAGGCAAGACTTGAAAGATGTAAAGTAACAACTAAAATTGGTCACCGCAGTGCAAGTGTAAAGACCTTTGCAATGCCCAGCAGTACTTGGACGGGTTGATTATCAGCTAAAATTTCATAAAGAAGTTGCTCTGTGTAACTACAATTTTTAAAAGGAACTTTGTAGCATTAAAAGACCAATTTTTCACAGGAGGAGACCATTGCCTTGGATACCTGAGAACTTTCAAGCAAGGCTTAATAGTTTCTAGAGATGTTTACTGAAGTAAGATATTGTTCACTTTCCGGAAATTTGGAGGAAAGTGCTTAATAATTTACGGCTAGCTACTGAGATCGAAGATGCTTCTGGGCGGATCTCCAGGCCTCTCTTAATTGCATATTCTGCAGTTTCAGCCACTTTAGTAGTGAAAAAAGGTTTCTTGTTCATGTCTAAATTGAATTTGGCATAATAGAACAGTAAAAATTTACCAATTAGAACTTTTTTCATCTGCTGATGACCTCTGGCTCACAACATAGAACAAACATCAAGTTACCTGAAAGTTTCAGTGAGTTTCATAGAAATTGCTCATTTGCAGCTAACAGAAACAGGCTATTTCCCTTCTAATGGAGGATTCATTTCTGTTGTGACCAGCTTCAGGGAGAACACCTGCTAAATGGGTTGCCTTTTCAGATAAGAAAGTCCTCTCCCCTTTCTTCCAGGGCCCAGACTGAAATGTAACTCAAGAATAGTTGTTGCTTCAATATTTTGTTTTATGCTTTATTTTTTTTAACATAAGCTTATTTTCTTCATCTCTAAGTGGAACAAAGGTGGTTACAGTCTCTGTTCCAATTTAACCTGACTTAGAATTGGTCCAAAGTTGCTTTACTTCACTGCTGCTTTCTTACTACCTGTCTTTAGTGGTTGCAAGTCAACTGGGACATCTCCTGAAAGGTACTATAATGTTTGAAACATTGAAAATGTTAACCTCCTGCAGGATGTGAAACTACTGTCTGTACAGGGTATGCTGAAGTCTCATTTAAAGTTTATTTTTCTAACAGTTTGAATTTGTGCAGTGGTGTCTGTCTTTCAGGACAGTTAATAGCTATACTCTAACCATGGCATCATTGGTATTCTTAGCTTTTGTTTAAGATATAGCTGGTTAATAAACTGGTTTCAGAATCTTTCATTGTTAAAAATAAGAGCTTAGAATAGGATTAACAGGTTTATGTCATCTAAACATCACAATTCCCTAGCTCTTATTTGATACCCGGCCTTTGGAGATTACTCTTTCTTGTTTAGGAAGGATTTGAATTTGTGCCACCTCAGTCTTAGATCTTTCAGCTGTTAATCTCCCTGAATTTCAAGCTCTAAAAATCAGCACAGTTATTTATTCTTTCTACTCTAATGCTGTGTGAGTACTTCCTACTAAATGTACTGTCCAAGTTTGCAGGATACACCAGGAAGGGGGAGAGTACGTAAGGGGAGGAAAAAGTCTTCTGCTTATCTGTGGCCTTAGCTTTGAGCCTGCCAACTTCATGACACCTATCCACGATGTTGTAGATGTGTCAACACAGAGGAAATAGGGCCCCAATTTAGGAGAGGTGCCAAATATCCAAGCAGTTAAATTGTATTGTTGGTGATTTTTATTTTAAAATTTTATTTTAAAAATAAAATCTTCATAAGCCAATAATTTTTTTTCAATTTTTTGTGAGATCATTATTTCCCTATAGTTTGGGGAATGCTACTGAAGTAGCTGCTCTGAAAAATCAGATATTGAGAAGCCTTGTGAAGAACTTACAGGCCAGGCTTATGCTGTGCAGTATAATTTGTATTCTGAACTCAGATAAGCATCTGCTTGGGAAAGTGCTTGAAGTCTGAAGAGTTTCTTTTCTTTCTTTAAATATATTTAACAGAGGTTTCAAATGAATAGCTTTACACAGGCTTTTGGTAGTTTTACCCTCCTTTGACTCAATGTCCTTGAATTTCCTTCACTCAAACCAGGCTCCTGCTCTTTGCACTTTAGTTATCTTTGGGCTTGTGCGGCTTCTTTGTGCTTTATCTGTACTACTATTAAAATAATTCAACGTCTGTTTCAAGAGGTTGATAGCACAGTGGAACAGTAAGACAATCCATAATACATTTACATTATCAGAATAACTAGGCTCAACTAAATCAATCCAAGAGAAGAGCTGTGCCTGAAACACTAGTGTGGGTAAAAGTCACAGTTGACCTGTTCACTCAGAGTACCCTGAAAGGCTAGCCTGGGGTGCTGATCTCTTAGGCTTCTTGACTAACTTCTGTGATCATGAAGTTGCTCACTGGTTTATTTCCCCAATTCAAGATTTCCAGTGTTATCATGGTCTAGATGGCAGCACTTGTAGGTTTTTTAGAAGCCGTGACCAAGGTTGGGCAGACAACCCAAACCTGGTCACGGCTTCTAAAAAACCTACAACTGAATTAAATATATACGGTTTTACATTGCTATATTCTCAATGCGAAGGGAAGATGAAAGAGCAATCTCTGAGAGGCATTAAACAATGATGCCTAGTCCTGTACATGTTCTTTTCCACCAGCCCTCAAGAATGAGGGCAATCCTTTCCTATCTGCAGCTTAGACAGTCAGGGGCTCGGGTTTGTACAACTGTACTTCTGTGATCATGCTGCCTGCTGCTTCTGAACAATTTGTGCTTTTCTCCTGTCTTGTTCTCTTTAAATTATTATACTGTCATTTAATGTACTGTAAGATATCTTAGATTGTGCTTCCCACCTTCCCAAATGCCACTTCTCTGGCTTATGGG
Organism: Crypturellus soui; assembly: GCA_032275445.1. Taxonomy (NCBI): domain Eukaryota; kingdom Metazoa; phylum Chordata; class Aves; order Tinamiformes; family Tinamidae; genus Crypturellus; species Crypturellus soui. The sequence goes on from JAUBNY010000891.1 coordinate 2,439,069, forward strand.
TACAGAATCCCCCTACTATTTCTTTTTAAGTAGTAGTTATCCCACAAAGGATTTGTCGTCATTCCCCTGATAGTGTTTCTGGGGATTTTTTTATGCTCTTAGAGATATTTGACCCTGAACAAATGAAGTAATGATATATAAGCATTTCATGTTACATGGGGGCAAGAGGAAATGACAGAAAAATACTATTAAAATAGCTCTCTGGTGCAGTAAATACCCAGTTACAAAGACCTTCTATGAGGCTCCAGGTACACTAGGTTATGACTTTCGCAGTCCTTAGCTGCTTCATTGAATGGAAGTTGTATTATGTGGGATGTGTGATTGAATGTCAGTATATGCTTTAAGTAATGGAAGGATTCTTGTTTTAGAATTGATTTCTGAACACTGTGGTTATTTAGTTGAGTCTTGTTTTTCCCCAGCTGCTTCTGTTCTTTATTATGTTTGTGCATGTGTCTGGTCCTGGAAAATGTTTGATCTTTTCTGTAGGTCATGCAAGATGTTTGATGTCTCTTTGTTGACTTTTGAGTAGGAGTAAATAAATTATGGAAAGCCCTGTGGCCAAAATTTCTTAACTTTTATGTATATCATTGTGGTCAATTATAATGCAGCGAGCTGTGTTAAGTTTCTCTGTAATCATATGAAATAATGAAATATGTAACATCTATAATGAAAGGCAGCTTTGAGTTTTGTGGCAGTGCACTGACTCTGAAAGGGACCCAATTTCTTTGGCCAGGAGAGCAAATGCTGTGGAAAAAGGGGTAGAGAGCAACAGAGATTCTAGGGAAGTTAGCAGTGTTGTGCAGTACCTTTGAAAGCCATATTTAGTTCACATAATTAGTCCTGTAACTTCTGAATTCAATTTGCTTTCTCATCATATTATTGAATTTAAAAAAAATCAAGTTATTTTGCAGGCCTTGCAGTGTATATTGCAAAACCATTTAGGTGAGCTTGCTAAGGATTCAGGTGTGAATACTGAATTTAATCTTAGCTCTAGCCTGCTGTTTCTAATGGGAATTTGTTGTGGTTCTAGTAATGGTTGCTGAAGGAGGAGTCATTTAAATGGCTTGGAAGCATACAAAAATCAGATAAAACTGAGTCTGCAGTCACTTTGGGTATACTGAAAAGTGCCACTATTAATGTTCTATTTTCTATTAAGTAAGTTAAATTAGGTACTTGATTAGCTATTTCAGTTAAAACAGAAAAATCTTTTGTTTAAAGAAGCAAGGAAGATTCTGTCTAAATGCATTTTCTGTTTTCAAGTATTACAATATTTTTATGAAGTTGTAGGAATAATATATAATCAAAACAGGGGAATTAAATGCCCCTCAACTAGCAGATTTATCTTCCAGCCTTTACAAATATCAGCTCTTGAAACCTGCAATTTCTTCTTTCCTTTCAGGGAAGTTTTAGTGTCCAGGAGAAACTTCAGCATGTTGTTTTGCTAAGGGTTAACACATACTGGTTTCTGAAGTCCTCCATGACTGAAATACTACTCTATAGTGACAAATCATGTGCCTGGAGGTTTATGCTTTAAGCTATCCAAATGTCAGATAATCCTAGAACATCACAACAAGAGGTGTAGGGAGGTTTTGTGACTTAATTCTTTCTGTTTCCGTTACTCCTACAGCTCATTTAGACCTTTTACTATTGAAAATCCTGAAAAACTTTAGGGCTGAGGATTTTGTTGTTGATGTATTTAGCATAATTTGTAGCTACAAAACACCAGAGCACTTGTTCACCCCTGTACTGCTGTCTTCCTGTACAGGGGATAGGAATTGCAGCTTTCACTGAAGAGGAAAATGTCAAGTCTAGGTGAGTTTAGGACTCAATTTTTCAAAAGAAAATTTAGGAGTTAAAAGGCTGCAGAAAGCAAACACTGAGGGGGAAAATGAAGTTTTCTCAATTTTCTGCATATTTTCATTAAACTTTTGTGAACTCCAGAGCTGCCTAAGAAATGACAGGCTTAGGAAATGATGAAGAGATATTGAAACATCCCTTTTATTTATTTTTTTCTTCCTCCTGAATGGAAGAAAAAGGAAATTGCCTGCTAGCTGTGTGTGAGAAGATGTTTTGTTTGCTTGCTTGTTTTCAAGAGCAGTTCCTAGCTCGTTCTGACTGATACTGCAGAAGGACGAGGTGGGTAGAGTCTGCCAAGGCGAATCTTAACTGAGGACGAGGACAAAGGGCCTAGTGGGCAGTTTGGTTCTTGGATAAACTGTAGCCTTCTGGGGTGCCTCTCTGGCAAGCCCCTTAGTCTAGCTTGTGCCTTGGGGAGTATCCCATTCTACACATGGGGAACTGTCTCAGAAGGGTGTTGAAAATAAAATCCATTAATGACTGTGAAACTATATAAATGTCTTCAATATGCTGAAACTTGGCTATGGTTTCAGCATGGGTTTTTTTTTTTTCCTCTGAAAATATGTCTGGTTTTATGGATGGTTGCCTTTTGTTCCCTGAAACAGACTACTAATATGCTTTACTTACGCCTGGAGTTTTTCAAGTTCTGCTGTTTTTTAGCAGTCATTGTACTAATCTTGCTCTACTGCCACAGAAAATTTTCAGCAATGTAAAAATTGTTTAATTCTAATTAGTTACTTGCACCTACTAAAACTTTGTTTTAGCAAATGTCATGGCAGTAGTATGGGCCAATAACCAGGATATTTTGGTGGTGCCCAAATGTTTTGCTCCAATGATTGTTACATTGAACATGTTGTGTGTCAAATGTGGTCTGTATGTACAAGCCATAAATTTTGCAACGTGGTTAAGCAACGCTCATGTTGTGTTAGCTCTTCTCTCTCAACCCTTATTTGCATCTTTCCTTGTTCCCTGCTGTTCTTTTCAACAGCCATTTCTTAGTCGTCTTCTCGTAGTATCTCCCTGCATGTATAAATACTTTCCTCCATTCAGAGAAGTATTTTTAGTTGAAGGAAAGGGTCAAAATCAGAGCTGCTGTGATCAGACAATTTCCATTGGATTCAAGAATGTCTGTTACATTCAACTGAATTTGTCATTCTGTTTCTAGTTACAGATGTCTAAGGATATTTCTCTTGTAATGTTTTTTCACTAAAAATTTTCCACCAAATGCACAGAAATTATTTTAGAAGCTGTGTCTGAAACATTAAAATAATGGTATAAACTGTTGCATTACAGTTAGCTTAAATGTATGAAAAAGGAAACTTTCTGTAAAATGACCCTTGTCATCTTATAGCTTCTATAGCTCCTAGGTTTGGTTTAATGTTTGAAGAGGAGAACACACACTTATTTGTACAGTTATGCTTCTAGATATTGAATTGAAATGTTCTATGCAAAATCAGACCAGAAACCAAAAGACTGGATTCCTATTGGTTTTACGGGTTTGTGCTGCTGTTTGTCTTCCATGTGGAGGGTCATCCGAGGCAACGGAACTGTCAGGTTTTGGCACAAATAATAAATTATATGACAGATCAGACTGTCAACATAGGTAAACTTAAAAATAAAAACATACCAGTTTCATTCACATTGGTATTGGGAATGTTTCCTAGCTGGAAAATCTCTCCTTTGTGAAGGAAACTTTCTTTCCACAAATGCCCTGCTTAGAGTATCAGCAAAAATTCTCAATCAAAATCAGTAGGCAACATTTGGAATAAATTGTATATGAAAATTGTCCACTTGATGGATAATGGAAACTTGAGTTCAGTGCTCCAGTCTGTCCTGGGCTGCTTCCAGTGTTGTTTAATTTAAAAATAAATGAGCAGGAGGGTTGCTTTGTAGTGCTGTTCACCAGCTCTTGCAGCCCCACTGGAGAATCACTGCCTAATTCTCCAGCAGGGCTAGTGTTGGGATTTATGTGTGATTGGTTAGCTTTTAAAACTGGATAAAACTTGACTGAAAGCTCAACCAAATAATATATAATGCTGATGCAAAGCGAGCACTGGACATGCCTGACTTGAATGCTGTTGAGTAGTATAGCAGTTGTTCAAAAGCAGCCCTCCGCTTAGACGTCAAAGTCTATGTGTGCACCTGTGCTCCTGATGGCATATTTCACATTTAAAAACTCTGCCAAGGTAGACAAGCAATGTTGACATCAGTAGCTTTGTTCAAAAGAAAATCGCAGCCGCTATTTCAGGAACTGTTAAAAATGCCCTTACTCAATATTCAGTGCTTTGGTTGTTAATGGCAAAACACTTGACCACGCTTTCATTATCCTCTCCTCTGAGCAACTCTTGGCCTTGCTGACACCCATTTTCTCCCCTCTCTCTTTAAAATAGTTGCTGAGATGGTTTTCTCGATCTGTTGGTGTGACGACACAAGACCTTTGAACTCTTCAGGCTGCTCCTTTGTGTGAGCCTGGTGTGGCTCCCCTTACCTCAGAGCACTCGCCATCTGTGGCCAGAAAAGGGGAAATGACAGAGGCTTCTCTCTTGTGAAGGTCCTTTTAAGTAAAAAGAGGAAAGTGGAAATGGAAGGGCCCTTACAAAAGAAGGTGGCCCCATGCAGTAGCAGATAGGCTAAGCCTGGCATTCCTGGGACTGTTTTCCATGTCATACCTTTTCCCTGGCGCTTTGTCGCGATCAAGAGGCAGGCTCTGTTCTTGCCTGCTTGCTGAGCAGGTTGAGGGCAGCAGGGCAGGTCAGAGCGCTGAACTCGCGTGTCAGCTCCCTGCTGCGGGATGGCTTTTGTCTGCGGTTGATCCCCAATGCCACGTCCTGGTAGGCAGCTTAGTGTTTGCTACTGCCCTAGGCAGGATAAAGTATCAAAGAGGAGCTCTTTTGCAAGGAAAGCTGTGGTAGGTTTTTGACAAAATGATTTTGACGTGCCAATTAATCTGTAATTTAATCAGTAATTCTTACACTTGTATCACTATGGGGTGTGTGACTTCCTCCCCTGAGTGATGCAGTAAGTTCTCTTGTTATGAAGCATCTGAATTATCATTAATAATTAAATTGAAGTTGGGGTGGTCAAAGTGATCAAAGGATACTTTATGATGCATTATCCCAACTCTATTTTAAATGTTCATTTACTTGCTAATCTGCAAAGCTCAGTAGATTGGTCGCTCAAGTTATTAGTGTGAATTATTGATATCTTGACATCATTTCATTCTATCCTAGTACCACATCCTTTTGCCATTTGTGATTTAAGATGCAGTATGTATCTCTCCTATGAGCCCAGAGAGCTGACAGAAGAAGGCTCATCTTTCCTGGTGCTGTAGACTTGTGTGGAACGGGAGGTGACAGAAACGGAGTGAGATTTAAGACGGCCTGTGCCTAGGCACAGTCCCAACGGGCTGCTAGGTCAGTTTAGGAGAGGTAGCCGGAATCTACTGAGAGGAGAGAGGATTCTCCAGGTCAGCCCTCATGGCAGTGGATGAGCTCTGCTGGCCAGGCTGGACCTGCTGCCACGGGGAGCCCCCAGGCAGCAGGTCACATGAAAATTAGTTAGAGAAATAGCAGGAAAACACATCATTAATGTTTGCCACGCTGATTTCACTCCCAATTTCTGAAATCATGTGACAGCTGAAATCTGAAACTAAGAGCTAGTCATTGCACTGTGTTTTAACTACTTTTTTTTAGAGTTGAGTGGCTGCAAAAGCTGCATGTGGTGTTTTGGGGATTATCAAGTCCTTTACTTCCAACAGTATTTGGGGTTGGAAATGTGGTTAGAAGATGATAGAATGCTTACGGGTTTTGTAATGAGCTCTTCACTCTGGTACCTAAATGTACAGGGGCATCTTGCTAAAGATCTTCAGGTAGAGCAGCTTGATACTGAGCCCCGAGCACCTGCTGAAGTGGATGGTCATGAGGACAAGGGCTCCTTGAGGCCTTCCAGAATGACGGTGCAACAACAGTACAGTTTGTTTTGGAGCGAGAGGGAAAAACATGCGTTTTGTGTTCCCGGTGATGGGAGTATTGAAAGTATGTATTAACTAGCCAAACAAGTTGCGTGTGCTGAGATATATATTTTATATACTTATATATAATATTTTTAACCTCCTCTGTGCAACTGGAGCTAATCTCTCTCTCTAGCCTACTTTAGCATATGAGTAGGGAAGACTTTTGCTTTGAATATTTGCCTAGTTGAACTCAGTACCATCAAAGCTACTCAGTACTATCATTTTTAATTTTTTTAAATGTGGTGGAATAGTGTTTTAAAATCCTTGATTTGTAAAAATCAGTGGGTTCAGGCTTACAAAGTGCTAAGGACATGCATTTGTGTTCTGCTTTAGTGAAGATGCAGGTCCTCAAGCCCTTTTCTATTAGAGCATGTTCGTTAATTTAAAAGATGAAGACTGTTTAGTAAACTATAGAACTGCATGTGTGTCCTGCCTACAATTCTGCTTCAAGGGTTTTGGAAACTTTGCTTTCTGCATGTGCCATAACTTGCTTTGAGAGCCACTCTAAATTATATTTTAATTCTTTCCTTGATTGCAGATTGACTTGGAGCCAGAAGGGAGAGTATATGTCATCATAGACCTTTCAGGATCATCAGGTGAAGGTAGGGACTTACAATATTGTACCTTGTTCTCTCTTGAATGGAATCTTCCAAGGATCTCTGCAATGGAAGTGTTGGTGAAGGTACCTGGTGCCAAAACCCTCTTACAGTGAATGCTTTTTGATTAATGTGCCTGTGAATCGATGAGCAGTTGCAGTACATCTTAGCCCATTAATCACTGATAGTAACAATACCAGCTGAAAGCATAATAACCATGTGAGAGTAGATGATTAGAGCTATTAATTTCCAGAAGACACATCCTGATTCTTATCTTTGAAAGAATGCTATCCACCATATAGGAAGAATTGGTGAGATGGCAAAGGGAGAGAAGAGTATTTGCTATTTAAAATTGTCCTAATATTTGTTATCTTTCCATGAAACTTTTTTTTTGGAGTAGAGTAAGGGACACAAGTGTTCTAATAAGAGATATTTTCACATTAATGACCCATTAATTGCAGGTTGGAGAAAACCCAGGAGATTTGGAAGAAACATCTATTAACTTCAGACATTTGTCTGTTGTTTAAGTGTGTGGAGGGGAAATCTGGTGTTACGGTAGAGATGTGAAAATCTATGAAGAGATAAAACTGTTGTATATACAAATTATGTTCTTGGTAGCACCCTGACCTGCTGAAATGGACTTGATGACTAGTTTTGGTTGATTATTTTAAATGATGTCCTCTGAGCCATAGGCTACTATGCCAAGTAGCTCACAGCTCTGCTAAACAAGGTTATTGTTGATTCAGAGTACATTGATTGACATAAAACCTGAAAGGAGCTGAAACAGAAAATGGAACAAAATGAAATTATTTTGCGCGGTATAGTTGAGAGAGCAGAGGAATGTGTTTATCTTTCTGCTATACATAATGAATTGCTATGCTCTGACAAGTTACTAACAGTAGCTTGCAAAAACACATACTGTACTAAATCTTGAGTTTAAAAAACAACAAAAAAAAACCTATGCAGGCTTCATTTTATACCCATGTGCCTCCATTAAACATTTTCTCCCTTTTTTCATACTGCATAAGTAGTAGTAGCAAACATTTCAAATGTAGCTTCCACATATCTTGCTTATTGCTGTCTTAATCTAGAACTGGAAAGTGATTAGCAATGTTAATCTGATTATGTGATAGGGCAAGTATATGAACTTCAAATCTTTCATTTCTGGTTAATAGATATGGGTTCAGCAGGGTTGCTGTTCTATTCCAAGATGGGTTTTGGTGTGTTGAGACTGTCAGAGGGAAGGAAAACTTGTGTTCTACTGTTTCTCAGAAATCCTTAAGGCCTTATAGTCTTTTACACAGAATGAAATGGGCTATGATAATGTTTCTTATGTTATTTCTTATGTTATTTGTGCTTAGCCTCTGGAAGATGCTTGGAAATAAATTTGCAGAATTAAAATTTGTGTTAGCATAGAAGGAGAGCATAAGGAGTTTGTGTTTACAAGGGAAGCTGAATCAGTTTTGTACAGCTTCCAATAAACTTGTTTAATGGTGTTTTGGTAGCACCATTGTGAGGCTTGGGATTAGCTACTCTGGAGTTTCAGGATCCTTCAGCTAGCTTAAATTCAAGAGTGTAGTCTAACAGTCACCTTTTGAGTCTTCTTGTAGTAAGCAGATACTGCACATGTGCATGCACATATGTAATCCATGTCAGACATATATGTCCTTATAGCATTTTATGTATTCCATTTTTTTTTCTTGGTCTGTATGCATAAACTATAAAAAGAACAAGGGATTATGGTTAGACTAAATATATGACTAAGGTAGCAAAGGTGATTCTGATTTTTGATCTAATTGGTTAACCAGGACTTTGGGTTTTTTGAACTCCAGTATTCATTTTAAGTTATTAAAGAAATATGTAGTATTCTTCATGCTCAGTGAATCCTGATACAAAGTTGAGTTCCTTTAAACCAAACTACCTTTTACTTTAAAAAAGTAAAAGTTTTATAAGGTTTTGGTAATAGTCTTGAAAAATTAGTGGTAACCAGGAAGTTCATACTTCAGCCTATTCAGGCAGAATTGCCTCTGATGTGGGTGTTCTTACCAGAGAAAGGTAGTATGTTGACGTATTGAAATATGGATCTAAACTCACCTGTGTTCTGCAAAATCCCAGCTAGGGACTTTGGCCATTGCCGAATGCCTGTAATTCTTCTAGGACACTACGGGTAAGAAATGCAGGCTGTCATCCAAAGGTGCCAAAGTACCAAGCTGATCAGAACAGTCCTTGCTGGGACTCAGCAATGGGACTGTCAAAACCTATTGCTGAGTGCACAGTACGCAGCAGCTTTAGGTGCGAATTAGGCATCCTGATTCAATTTGAGAATCCTGCTAGGTCTCTTTGAGTGCTGAGAGTCTAACTGCTTCTCTAAATGCGACCTTTAAGTCTACCAATGTGTTGAGGATACCCAACCTCGCCTGCCTTTGGGATTGCCAGCTTGTGTGGTTGGATCAAACAGGCTATGCATTTTCAATGATTGTCTGTTGAGTGTTTTAAAGTCCCATATAACATTATTTCACCTCTGATTCTGGAGGATGCACGGGGAAAGTAATGTGTATGAAAGTCAATTTTTATTTTTATAATAGACGCACGTATCTAATGTTCATTAATAGATAGTGTCCTAGTTCTGCAAGTAAGCCCCTCTGTGAGGAAATTGTAATATAAATGGCAAATACGCATATAAGATCTTAATGAGAATTGAAACATTCCTAGTTTAACTTTAATAAGCTTTCTCGTTGATGTATGAGATGTTACTACCATGTATCTTTTAAAACTGAACTGACCCTCAGGCCCAGCTGCCGGATTGTTGCTCCTGCTGTGTTACTTGCACTTGTCTGGCAAAATAATGAAGTTGCTTCATTGTTATAGTCAACTTCCTCAACGGAAGTCTACAATTTCTCTTCTGCCTCCTGCTTCCCATTCCTTTGAACTGACTTATTTTGGTCTTTCATTATTCCTGGGGTTTAGGTGGAAAAGATAGAAGTATGTCACTTTACAAATGGAGGTAAAGACGTCTCTGCCTGCCCTTTGCCATGTGGCTAGGCTTGTTGAGAACCATCCTGAGATATCAGTATCAGAATGTGCCCAGCATTAGGTGGAACTGTAGAGGGGAGGGGGAAAAAAAAAAAAAAAAAGGTTGCTGGCTTTGCTGCTTAGGATTTTCCTCCTAATCTAAAGAAATCCATGGGAGGTTTAGAGCTTGCGTGCCATTTTCTACACTGTGAAATTTCCTTGAGAAGCAGCCTGGAGGTGCAGCTCTACTTCTGCAGCTGTACACTGCAGCTCTGAGGAGAGACAGCCTTGAAAACCCAAGGCTTTAGACTGCTCTCCGCTGGATATCTTGCAGCATTGCCAGCAGTGGATTGTTCAAATCTCAAGTTTGCTCTGAAAAAAATAATCTCAGAGAATTTACTCAGGTCTAGCCTTTGAGCTGGCAAATGGTTGGAAGACACAAATACTGAAGTGTGAGAAGTGGGAAGAAAACTGCATAAAAAGCCTAGCAACAACAAACCTAACAGTCATTTTTATCAGGGCTTTTTTTAACTAGACCCATTTTGGAGCTTGCGTACAGCTTCTAAATGCTTGTTTGGCAGTGGGAGGGAGGGTGAGAACTATTGTCGCAATCTCTTATAAATTCTGTAGTAGGAACAATCCAGCCCACGTTTTGAAGACAGAACGCTAAGTGAGCTGTGCATCACACAAAGGTGATGTTCTCAAATTTTAGCACTAAAATTGGAATCCTAACGTTTGAACATACCCAAATTTGTGCTTTCAAAGCCAGTACTGCAAAGCATTCAGTAGGATTTGTTGCATATGTGCCTAAATCTCCATGGCACATCTTTATGTCATTAGGCTTCTCTAAACACCTCACTGAAGGCAGGCGCAATTTCTGTTGGTGAAAAACTGTCTTGCCTGGCTGTGTGAGACAGCAAGTCCTTCTCTTCATTAGTTCTGCATAGGCCTGGGTAATTCACAACACGGATGTTGATATAAGAAGAGGGAGAAGAAACAACTCTCCCAAAATACTTTAAACTATATAATCAATATTTCCATAACATGTGTGATGCAGATTTTTACATTGACTTTGCCAAAATTGATTTGCAGGGCTTTTGTTTACTTTCTGTTAGGGGTTCATGTTTAAACTGACTTTGTGCATCTAGAGTAAGTATGTAGTGGTTGCCTATAAATAGAAATATTTTTTTCAGTGGAAACTTCTTAAATGTAGATG
>JAUBNY010000891.1:2458929-2473398 GCA_032275445.1 Crypturellus soui
ATTTTGCTGACTGCATTTATTAAATCAAACTAATTGGGATTCCATCTTGAAAATTCAAAACATTTAAATTTGAGTCACAGTTTTACCATAATGATTAGACTTTCTCCTGATATATATTGTTCTTGCTCAGAGGAGTTTCTGGTATATAGTAACTACACATCTTGACTCCTTCACTCTTGGTTTGTAGTAGTTCAGATACCATATTCATTGTTTTGTTAAGATACTGTGTTTGAGGGGCTTAATTTCTGCAGAAAATATGGATTACTGGCGCTTCAACTTTGCCCTAGGTAGATTAAACATTTCCTTTATACTTCAGTCAGGTGTATGACTAAATCATATAAAGAAGATGTATCTTGGTCATCAAATATTTTGCCCACTTTTTTGAGTGGGGAAAGGGAAGGAGAGCCATGTACTCAGTATCTCAATGTCTGTATTAGCTGAAGGTGTATGTGCTCATTGACTTCCTGACTGTGTGATCTCTTCAGACCACACTGCAGGTTTTGCAACACTGTGCTCCTTATTATATACAGATTACTAGCTGAAATTGTTCCAGAAAGACCAACCTGGCATATGAGTCAAGAAACAGCTTCTCAAGACCTGTTTTTTTAACCTTTTCAGATTTTTTTCTAATCACCTGTATTCATGGCCAAATAAGGCATCTAGGAAGTCTTCCATCCATTAGACTGATCACTCAAAGCATACCTGTTCCCTCGGGAAGCAGGAATGGCGTGAGCTTGAGTAGGAAGTACAAACACCTTCCTCCTTTCTCTGTCAGCCTTAACTATATCTGTACAAACTGGAAAAGTGAGCACTGCATTTCATTGCTCCTGAATTGGAGAAAGCAAGGCTTTAAGTCCTAAAGTCATTTGTATATAACTTTATAAAAACCTGATATCACTATTAACTGTGCAGTACATTTTCCACTGGGCTCTGTGCAGTGCTAGTATTTCTGTAGGGAATAAGACTAGTGATTCCTGTTGTGATACGTAGCAGCCCCAGTACTTTTCCTTTGCTGTGCATATGGCAAGCACGCAGGCTAGACAGCCTTTCTGTGTAGTTAAAGCTCTCCAAGTAAAAGCTTTATTTGAGAGCTTGCATCTTGATTATTACTACTTTGCCCAAGCTGTCTTTGGCATCTAAAGTATCAAAATGAAGCTATTTTGTTATCAAATTATTTTTTGTTACAAATACCACACGTTGCTTCAATCCCAGCTGTCCTCTCAAGTTTATTTACATCATAGTCTAAAAATGACTTATTCTTGCAATCCTGCTGCCACTGAATTTACCAGTGTTGAAGCACTGCACAGAGCATTTACAGCAGTTCCAAGGCATTTTGTCTGCAGCACAGGTAAAACCGAAATAGCTGCAGAATTGCTGGCCTTAGAAAGCTTGGATGAGGCATGCAGTATTTTTTATGTGATTGCAAAGAAGCCAGCCCTGTTTCACTGGAACATTTTTGCATCAGTAAAAGATTTGGAAGACTACATGGAAAGAATCCAGTCTTTGAATTTCATACCTTGACTAAAAAGGCAAAGAACAGAATCTGTCTTTGAACATCTGGAATTTATTCCTTGAGTTTGCTGGTTTTGATGTTTTCTTTTTTGCATTCTTCTCTGTTCCTGGGAGACATAGGGTTGGGTTTTTTATTAGTTAAAAAATTGAAGTTTCTGTTCAGGCTTACTCAGCTCTTGAGAACAGAGTTAAATAATGGTATTGCTAATTTAGATCCTACTGAATTATCTGTTTTCTGTTCTTCTAGCCTGTCCCTCACCCAACTAAATTTTTCATTTTCTCTCTAGTTGTCCTTCATAGGCTGGTGCACGTTAGTCATGGATGGATGTAAAGTGCAGTGTTCAAGTTAGGGTAATTCTTGTTTGAAGTGATGTTTTAGAGTTTTTAATACTGACAGGCTTCTTGGAAATTTCCTGTTACTTGGGTTATGTAATCAATACAAACTGAGCTTCTGAAGCAACAGGAAACACACACACAAAACTTCAGTAATTGCAATTAAAGGAGATGTTTCTATTTTGCCTTGTTTCATTGGTATATTCATGTTGTCTTCTCCTCCAGTGTTGTCTCAAGCACAAGTGTGTGTGTGTGTGTGTGTGTGTGTGTGTGTGTGTACATATGTCAGTTGCTAACTGGCTAAGCTTTCTTATTCCAGTCAACAGCAATTTGGTCAGCATTGTTTGAGTTGGTCATTAATTTGGTAGGAGTTGCTCTAAGGTAAACATTAATAATGTAATACCCTCATTAGGTGTCAAGAAAACATAGTGCTGAAGAACTCGGAAATAAACAAATGAGCTTGGCACTATGATTGCTGGTATTGGCTCAGCTCGGGCTGGTATATCCATGGAATAATGTGTGTGTTTTTGTGTGTTTAGCTGGGTGGCTCCTTCTCAAGGATCCTGGTGGCCAAGGAGCAGTGGTTGGGCAAGTGGACCCTTGGGGGCAAGTCACTTACTGTAGAAAACCACGTGGAATCTGTCTTGTTCCTTGATTTCCTTGTCATTTAGCCACCTGCTTCCTCCAAATTCTTTCAAAAAGCCCCTCTGCTGCTGCCCACCTTTCTAGGCACCGAGGACTTGAGCTGTGCTGTGGCGCTTTGCTTGTGCAGGGGTGGATCATGGGCAGCTCCTTGCGCTGGGGCACCTGCCACGTGTTGCTCTGAAGGCTGCCCGTGGTCACAGGCTGCCCTGCTGCAATGGGAGGAAGAGAGCAGGTGACCATTAATCGTGTTTGAACTGGGAGCTCAGGGTCTAGGTCCAAATTCTTTTTCTCCCCATTAACATGAGGTTTGACTCAATTCACTGTCCTGCTGTCCGCTTGGTGAGCGCCCGCCCTTGCTTCCTGGCGAGCTGCTTATCCACTTGAAAAGGATGTTGCTTCCCCTTCCACTTCCTTCCAGAAAAGCAAGTAGGCTGTTCCTGCTTGCATATGGGTATGTGGAGCCGTAATCTCTTGTAGATCCTGCCCTGCAGAGATCTTGAAAGCTTACTGCAGTGAAGATAAACGCAGTTACATAGATGATAGAATCAGGCGAACAGCAGAGCAACATTTAAACTTTGAGCTGTCTTGGAAAGACCACAGAAATGTGGAATTGGCTAGTTTTGGGGGAAGGATTTTGGAAAGGTGAAGAAACTAACTGATTCTTACTACTCAAGGAGTCTGTTCTTTGGAAACTGTTTTCTTTTTCATCCCAAGTATTAGGGATAAATTAGCCTGTGTTTATATGGCAGTAATGAGGCATGGAGGTGCCCGTTCAAAACACCAGGACTTGTATGCTTTGGATTTGAAAAGGTAAATAAAACTTGAATTCTGCACAGATGGAATAGAATTCTATCTAGAGAAAACGCTATGAATACAAGATAAATGACAAAAGTATTTTCATGGAATTAATCTTTCCTGCCTGCTGTTAAAAGGGCATGCAGATTACAAAGTTAACCTTACTGTAGAAGAGATGGAAAAACATGAGGTTTTAAGCATGAGGCCAAATAGGAGTCTAAATGGGTCTCATCAGTGTAAAGGAGAGCAATTGCTGACAGATCTTGAGACAGAAGATGTGATCCTGGGACAAAAGAGATATTCCAGTTGTAACTGTGTTTATGTGGCAAGGGGAGAACATGCATCTTTCATTTTGTTCTTGACCCAGGAGCCACCTGACCTTTCAATTTCCTATAAATACAGTCATTGGGGTCAACTGTAAAAAAAATCATCCTGACAAAGTTCTAGAAATCCACAGTCAGGAGGGAGGGGAAAATAAAATAAGTTTTCCTCTAGGGTGTGAGCCTTAGTTGAGTCATATTATCTGGCGAAGTGCATGCCCCCCCTTTTTAAAAAAGTCATATATATCCATGTGCTAAACTCTGAACAGTTATACATCAAATATCATGTGTTTTGTGATTAAAATTAAAGTGTTAGCCAAAATATTTAGCATACACTGTGGTGACAGAGCTGGATGCTCATCCATTCCCTTTTCTGTACTATTGAGTTTTCTAATTACCTTTCCTTCTTCAGTACATGCTCTTTCCTCATCCATAGTTGGTTTGTCCACTTTTGTTTGTTTTTCACCAAATACTTTTTCATCGAGTATTTCCCCCTCCCCACCCCTGCAAGGAAAAGGGTGATTAAACCCTATCTTGTTTCCTGGGCCCTGAAGGCAAGTGGTTTAAGATTTCCCCCCCTGCCCCGTTAACCTTCCCAGCAGCTGGAGAGAGCACTTCATAGCGTGGCAGCAGTGTGTGGTGAGACAGCAGCACGTGGACAGAAAAAGGCCACGATTCGCCAAGTCGTGGGTGGAAGGAGCTCCCTTCATCAGGCAGCAAAGTAGAACAAGAAGGGCAGTCTGAGTGCAGTTCCTCAGTGAGACTTGGTCTGTGACTGTCTGCTTGCTTCCTAATGCACTCACAGTGTGTGCATTTTTTTCTCTTTGCTGACAGACTCCATGTGGCCTGAAGACAGAATGAAACAGGAAGCTGAATTGAGAGAGTTTAACAAACTGTGGGCAGATAGCATAGCTGTAGTCAGTTCTTTGTGTGTATAAACACTGCTTTGTTTTTACATAGGATTGCCACGAGGAAATAAAATATATGAAAGATTGGGAATCGAGCAAAGAGGGAGATTAATTCATGAGATCTCCTTGTCACCCAGAACTTTGGGATTACCCCCTAAAAAATAAAGTTTATATTAAAAACTTGTGTCGGATGCTACTCTTCTACATCCTTTCTAGTTTTTTCTCTAACAAGCAACTATCTTACTCATTCTATAAGAAAATACCATATGGTTCTTTATTTGTATTTTTTTTTAATTTGGTGGTTTAGAGCCTATAGCTAGTAGCAAGGCCTTTTTCCATTAGGCCATCTAAGTGTGGGCAAATTTTTGAGATGGAGTTGCTTCCTGGGAACTAGGCATTGAAGCTTGAGATCCTGAAAAAGGGAGAAAGAGGAGGATAGTCCACATGATATTTATTATAATCTTACATGAAGATTACTTAATCCCTAGTTAAAATGTCCTAACTTAATCTCTGCATTGCAGAAATTGGTTACATAATCAAATTTACTTCATCCCACTGTCAGTTTGGAGGAAACACTATTGGTCCAGACTCTGTCTTGTTCTGCTTCCTTTTCCTGTTGGGCTGTTGACAAGGGCTGAGAAAAAGATCTGGTGCTCTGGTTCTTTCCCATAGGATCAGACAGTTTTTCAGTACTTTCACTCATAATCCTGAGATGCATTAAAGTTGTATTTGCTTCAGTGGTGACCTATTTGAAAAGTTAAGTCAAGATTGGGCTATAAATTTATGTAATAATGCTGATGTGAGTGTAATTCATTTTAAAGCTCTTAGACTATGACTGAATCTTTTCTCTGGATCCAGTACTGTGATCTCTATTCATGCAGAGCAAGCAGGGATTGAGGTACAGGTTGCAAACCACACTCTTCATCCCATGTCCCACCTGTGACTTGAATGGTGAAAAAGCAGCAGCTTAATGAAAGAGTGCTTATTAGGTAGCTTGTTTTATATAAAATACTCCACATTACAAACTTAGTGTAGACCACCAGACCTGCTCCCTCTTGCTGAGTCTTTTACTTCTTAACGCCAGTTGCTGAAACTTAAGTTATGGACTGCAAAATTTCCAAACTGCATTACTTGAACTTCTAAAGGACACAGCAGTTGATTATGAAAATAGCTGTAATATCCTTTCAAGTAGTGGAAGGTCATGTTTTGAAATGGGCAGCGTGTGTGACTTTAAGGAGGTAGAAGGGAGCTCTACTGCTCCTTAGCTCCTGCTCTGACAGAATGTCAACCAGTTAGGATTTGTCCATGATATATTATTAGAGTAAAATATGTTTATTAATATGACAAGAAGTTGTTTCAGGTCATGGAAGAATTACTTTAAGAAGTGAAAACGCTTAGAGTTTCTTTAACATTGGATGAGTTATGAAAAACAACAGTAAATGTTTGGTTCAGTTTGCCTAAACAAAGCTGCATTCATTAATAGTGCAGAGCATGGATTTTGATTTGTAATTGATTAACTGTCTTAATGTGTTTACATCAAATGAAAAATGCACTAACACAAGCAAAAGCACAACATTGCTCCAAGTAATTTTCCAGCCCTTTGTGTTTCAGTGGTTGGATGGCATTTAAGGTAACTATGCAATGTAATGGATGCTGATTTCATCCTATATTGCTGTCATGGTGATGACTAATAGTGCTGATAAAAAGCAGTTGAGCATTTGCCTGGGGCATGGAAAACTGCTGCTCCAGGCTGAACTGTACCATGATGTCAAGGCTGCTGCGATGCATGGATTCTGTCATGTCCTGGCATTCAACAGGCCTTGCTTCTCTGCAGTCTGGGTGTACAGTAAAAATCATGTTGCTCTGGGATTGTTTCACTGTGTTAAATTACAATAGGTGCTATACGTGACAGAAAAGAAATTCTTACAGTATTAAAAAGCAATCTCCTTTCCCTTTTGATACGGAGGGAATACTTGGGTGGCCTGAATGAAATCAGTTGGTGGCCTAGCTCTAGTTCCTCATGGATACATCAAAAACAAACAAACAAAACCCCTCCTTATAAACAACACCCTTGCTGATACATTCAACATGGAGCAAAAACCAGACTCATGAGGAATTGAAACCCTCTGACCTTTATCTGTGACTTCTCCTGGATCATTCTACATGCTGCTGGAGAAAATGCATTTTGCTCACTATATTATTTTGTTGCATTTCCCTTTGCTTATGCCAGCTTGCAGTTATAGTTTAAGGGAGTCTTTTCCAGCCTTTTCTGATTTCTGAGAAGGGACCTATTAGAGAAAGTTGCAGCAAAGCTGCATTTCAATGCTTATTTAATTCCTGAAAGTGATTCCGGTAGTCTTGCCATTAGGTAGGAGGCGTACCTAAATCTTGCAAGATTTCTTTCCTCAGCACTTCTGATACTTGCTAGTTTAATTAATAATACTGTGTGATTTATGGTTCCTGTGATTCTGTGGCTGGTCAGAGTGCCGCTTGCTGCCAGGGCAGGAAGGGGAGTGAGGGCAGCGCTGAGCACCAGCCCTTGGGATGTGGCTGAGGGAGTTCCCCTCTGCTGGTGGGAGCCAAGCCCACAAATGAGCCTATTAGGAAGCAATCTGAAAATGCTGGTAGGCATGGCAGAGGTCAGCTATCTCCATATGAGAAATAGAGATGGAGCAAGAGTTATCTTCTGCAGTGGGTAATTATCTCTGGAGGTGAAGCTTGCTTTTTATTCTATCATGAAATATGCTCTTTAAGAAACAACAAAGTGTATGCAGTCATGGACACTTTTGGTTTGTGGGAATCTGTTCATAGTAGCTTAAACAATGATACACATAAGTGAAATGCACCCTCTATTAGCAAAACAGTCTGCGTATTTATTATTACTGCTGAAGTTATTGCTTAAAGATGAAAGAGGGGCCAGTAACAGGGAGTGAAGGAGTTAGAAACCTTGAGCCCACGTGAAAGCTACATGAAACTTGTGTCTGGATGGTATCAGTGTTGCAGCAACCTGTATTATGGCTTGTTAAATAGGTTCTATATGCATAGCAAGGTAGTACGTCTACAGATGTCTATCTCATGCCAAAATTCCTTGGAAGGACTCTTTGGGGAGCTCCCCCAGGGCCAATGGGGTTGTCTTTAGAAGCTGTAATTCTAAATGATAATATTAATAACTTTAACTCATACTTGTGGAATTTATTGTTTTAACTGATGTTCCTGAAATCTTCTGTATATTCATGGTCTGCACCTGAACTTAAAGTGAATAGTAATAAAACAAATGGCAAAGGCTTTGGTATCTGCAATGTCTGACGTTATTGGCACAGTCTCTGCAAGAGAGATCTGCTAGACAACTCTGTGTAAACAGTTGTGCAGTATTCAAGCATAACACGAAATGTTCACCCAAACCCTTTTATGTATCCGAATTGAAGAGCATTTCTCTGTGGTTTGACAGAAGATGCCGATCCTCTGTCCTGCGATAGCTTCCCTGTGCTGTGTGTCCTGTTGGAGAGCTGTTTCTTCCCTGCTTCATGCTTTCACAAGCGGTAACACTGCAGTGCTCTGCTTGCTGAGCCTGATAACTCAGTGGAATTTCATAGGATGTTTTACTTTAAACAAAGCGTTTGCGTTTCTGCTTAGGTTGTTTCCCAGTATTCTGCGGAGCGGGAGTCAGGAAGGGGAGGCGCCGAGCAAGGAGCCGCGCAGCCGGGAGCCCACACGCTTCTTCCCGTGCTCTTCCAAAGCCAAGAGCACGTGGGGCTCAGCTGCCGCCTCCTCTGCATCTGCACTAAGGATCACTGCTCCATAAACCTGGGCAAAATTAATAATATTGAGCCATTTCTGGAGTATTATCTGAAAGATTTCTGTGCAACAGTGGAGCTTAGCAGGGGACAGAGATCCGTCCGCCGGAATTAAGTGCATCTCTTCCATACCAGCCTGCTCTAAGAGAAGTGGGAGGGAAGTGAATGGACGGTGGTCAGAAGAGAGAAAACGATCCTGTCTCCTTCTGTTACACATCTGGCTGGTTTGGCTGCCTTAAATCTGGCCATAGAGAGATATTTGACAGGTATAAGTCAGTGGGCACACTGAGTTTGGGCAGAGATGCTGCTTTTTCTTATATATGGCAAAGGGACATCTGCAGGTGCATCTGGAGGAAACACTTGGATCCTGTGTGTTGCTGTCTGTTTTTACTGGGCTATTATTATTGGTCACTGAAAGGCAAGATGCCAGAACAGGGCAGGAAATATTTTTTCTTTCTGTGAGGATTTTTGACAAAAATATATTTTGAATAGAAGTGTCTGAAAATAATGGAGAGTCTTGTCAAAAATCCCATTTCCCACCCCGCACCCTCTCAACTGTTTTTCTTAAAGGTTGAGGGTGTGTGTGTGTGTGTTTCAATCAAAATCCTTCCAAAAGCTCAATTAAACTACCTTAATTAGTGTGGAAGTTGTATTTTTTTTTACACTGAATTATTTTAAATTTCTACTCAGCTCTGCATTTTGACAAAATAAGTATAGAACAGAAAATTCCTGATACTCCTGATATGTTAGGAGGTATTATTTCTAAATATAGACACTTCTAAAAGGGTTCTGAAATGTTTGCTCAGGTAAATACTATTTCAAAGCACTACATGCTAATAATGGTGGTTTGTTAAAACTTGGAGGATGCATAGCAAAGCAATATTGTACAAAATTTATGTTGTTCAAGCCTTTTGACTTCTGTGATTTTTTTTTTTTTAGGCTGTTTCTTCCTCCCATACCCCAATAAACACTCCTTGAAAACAGGTTTTAAATAATAGGAAAAGAAGTCTCTTTGTCCATGTTCCCTCCTCCCTAATACGCTGTTTCTTCTGTGTAATTGCTGGCTGTTTCTGAAATGGACTTATAAGCGTTCAAAATACCTGAGGTCCAGCAAGATGCTTATGTTCCTGCAGGCTTTGTGGACAAAGACTGGCTGGCAGGGCAAGGGAAGTTTGTATGTGCCCTTTGAAGGGAGCTCACTAGTACTTGGAGAGAGCTCACAAACTCTAGAAAGCTGTAGAAAACCAGGCCATGGTAGTTCGGGGCACGCGGAAGTACTTGTTACTGTCACGTGCATGTTCATTTATCTTACCTTTCTAGCTTCTTTAAATGCTTTCCATAGCGGAACCATTAGAAAAATGCCCTTTGCTTTGATAAAATTTGTCAAAATGAGTGTTAGTGTAGAAGCACAGGCTTCTAAAGCACAGAGAACAGCCTTGGGTTGGGTTGTGCCAACCAAGCTGGAGTTGGGTTGCTCCTGTGTTAGCCAGGGCTTTGGTGGTTAAAGGGCCCTTTCCCCCGTGGCCTGAGGCTTGTGCTCCTGCTTAGCCCTCTTGTAGTCTAAGGGGCGTAAAAACATGAGAGCTTGCCATAAGGCAGTGGATTGGGAACAAATAATTTAGTGTAATATAGCTCTCTCTGATCCATCCCTGTCCTGAAGGCCTCCCATGACCTCTATATGTTCACTTGTCTCCTAAGATACAAGTATTTGAGCTGTCCTCATAATTCTTGGCGTAAAAAGATTGAGAGACAGCTCTGGTGCTGGTACTTCGGGCTGTCCAGCTCATGTGGAAAACATCTGCAGTAAGCAAAAATACCCTTTTCTTTAATGGAGCATTAAGCGGGACCAGCAAACCTGACTTCTTTAAACCTGTAGAAGGAACAGCTTACCTAGCATTCAAGGGGGTTTAGATCATCTCTTCCTGAAGCTTAACTGGATTCTGTTTATTTTTATTTTTTTTTCTCTCTCCTAACAGTATTTGTAATGTTAGTGGACCATTGTTAACAAAAAACTTGCAAATAGCATGAAGTTTCCATGATATCCCTAGAGATTAGGGTCAATTAGTATAAACTTAACCAGTCAGGGGAATATATATTAAAGGGAATTAGAGCAAAAACCATTTCTTTGGATCAGGTTCCTTGTGGAGGTGTTATGAAAATTCAATGCAACTCAAATTCACATGGTTCATGTTAAAAATTTGATTAGGTTGCACTTTTTCTTGAAACACCTTTGCCTTGCAAGGACCAAATCTCAGGGTCTAGAAACATTTTTAAGGAGCTATCGACAGTAGAGTAAAGCTATATTGTGTTGCACTTTAAATTTTGAGTTTAATATGTTCAGAGCTTAGACAGCGCTCTGGAGCAAACACAGTCTGGCTTCAGGTAGGTGAGAGGTCTTGGCATGCAGGACACTTCCAAGGCTGCTGTGGCCAGTGGAGAAGTTTCCTGAGCTTGCTTGGGTTTAGGCTGACCTTCAGGGCCACATTTTGACCTTGGCAGCTCAGTGCTACGGTGTTTTTGCTCGCACTTTCAGACCTGAACCCATATAACATGATCTCGCAGGTGTTAGTACCCTGACAAGCAACTAAATGCAGAGCTGAATGTTGCAGCTGGGGCAGGTTTTGTGCACAGGGTGTCACCGTGTTGTCTCCTTGGTCGCCTTTGCCACCTGTGATGGCATGGACTCTCGAAAGGGCTGCCAGTGAATCAGTGGCTGCCTCTTTATTAAACAAAGTTTCCAGAACTGCTGCAGTTGTGAACAGAGGCTAAACAGAGTAATAGTTTCAATTTCAACTTGAAGCTCACTAATTTCTCTGATTTTACTAACATCGCTGGTAACGTACATACACATTGTATGCTTTTATTCTGCTGCTGTTTCTTCGCAGAACATCTTATATTTACACAAGGATGATCTGTTTCAGATGGCCGTGAGCCTGAAAGCCTTTTAGCAGATGCAAAGTGAAGTCGGGCAACTTCTTTCATCAGGATATGGTTTTTCAGCATTTAATGCTGCAGCTTCCCAACCATGTGCAGCCTTTCTGCCCAAGGGCGCTGCAGTGTCAGGAGCAGACACAGAGCAGGCTTACATTTAAAATTAAATGTGGCAGCTACTTAGATTTCTTTAACACACATATGTGACGTGAATGAAGTGCCTTGAGTTCAGATGTTACCAAGTTTCGGTAGGAAGCATAATCAATAAACTGGCCTGTCAGGGAAAAAAAGACTAGTAATTAGGAGCCAGAAAGAATAAAGTAAGAAATTAATATAAAACAAATTTATAAGCAGTACTAGCCTGTTTCTGTGTGGTGATGCTTGCAACCCTTGAACCCTCTACATCCTTTCAGCAGATTGTTTATTTGTGCATAAGGAACTAAGTCATGATATGGGCACTGGAGTTCAGTTTTTAATATGCATTGCAAGACATTCCTGTTATTTTTATTACTATTATGTCATTAACATTGTTAATTAGTACAGTATGATAAATAGTATGCACAGCTTTAATAGTTGTGCTTGGGAAATTAATTTTTGCAGTTACTGAAATCAAAAGCGCCAGCATGTATGAGCTAACACTTTCTCCTCAAGCATATGGCCAAATAAATACTAACTGAAGGTTAAGTTTTGAAGTCATCCAATTTGCATTCATTGGGTTTGCTTTCCAATTAGTTCTATCTTTCAGACTTCTGGGGTGTGAAGTACAATTATATTCTAAAAACCTTTAACTCCCGCTTCAGGTTAAAGAACAGAACAATGTGCTAGTTTTGGGGGATGTGCGTGTTTGTTTAACCTCAGCCTTCAGTCTTTTAATTTCTTAATGTTTGAAGAGAAGCAAAAGTGAAAGAGTAAATTCTCATTAAAAAATAATTCTTCCAGTACTGGTCAGGTTTTAATACTGTAGTTGTATTGTTCTAATATTATTTTACAAAGAGCACTCGCTGCTATTAATTTGGGCCATATCAAGCAATAGCAAATCTGTTTATTCTGTACCTTAGTGCTGATAAATGGAATAGATTTTGTTTGCAGAATCACCATGACATTGAAAGATGTTATATAACAGCCATAATTTTGGTTAGCAGGAACTCAGTATTATGTAAATGTCAGCATAACACGGCCGACTGCAGCAGGAGGTGGTAGCACAATCAGATTGATTTTTCCGTAACGAATGTTAATAATGATCAGTTAATATTAACTGCTTCTTCTGCTGTGTGATAACAAGGCCTCCCGTTAGGTTCAGGATGCTGCGAGAGGGCTTGCAGTGTTGCGTGACACCTCGTACAGGGGTGGAAAAACCCCATCCTACCAAAGCACTGTTCAGTAAAGATACTGCGCTGGGTTTTCCAGCCTTCCACGTGCTCCTGCCTCAGTGCCAGCAGTGCAAAGCGTTTTGAGCAAGCAGCCCCAGATAAGTCACAAAAGCAGGATTGCCGCAGAGGTCATGATGACTTTGCATAAGGAGTCCATTAGGCGCCGTAATCAATATTGGGCGCTTGGATCCTTTGAATATTGATGAAGTGATGGTAGTAGCGAGGTGGATGGGGAATTGAGATGCATTTTGATATGATCAGGGAAACGGTTAGTGGCCTAAGTAGAATATAAGTCCAGCAGCTGCCTTCAAACACTTGGGAATATTCCAAGTTATCATTAATAATGGAGAGGCCATTATGGCATTTGCAGAAGAGGTATTGGACAAGGCTTGAGTTGCGCTCTGCCCACACAAATTGTTTGCAGACATCAGTGCCACTATGTGGTTTGAAATATTGTAAAGTCAGTGCATCGTAAGAGAAGGAATTACATCACCTCTTCGATAGAAAGTGATATGAAATGTTGAATTAGAGAAAAGAAGCTAGGTTATAGCTTCATTTCTTACCTATTGTGGTAGCATTTTAAATGACATTTAAGAGGTAGCTGAAATATGTTACACGGGTATTACAGAGTTTGCAAGCATAAGCACTTGTAGTTCTATTATGTAATTATATCAACCTCCAACTTGATTATCAGTGTGTGAAATAAACATTTTTTTTTAATCTTATATAGGTTGGCCTGAGCATATATCAATAAATAACTGTCTGGTATATGGAGAATGAGGTCAGTTTGTGGAACAAGCTAGCCAGAAAGTGGAGAGAAAGTGGAGAGATGTAGAAAAAAGAGGGAAAAATGTTTTATGAAGTGAGATCCTAGGTAATAGCATGAAATTTTAAATAAGTATTTAGCAAAAAGGCCTATGAAACTTTTATCTTGTGCTGTTTTGCACATGAAAGCGACAAATGTGGTGTTAAAGAAAGCCCCAGCCTTTCTCATGCGTTTGTGGAAATGCAAAGGTCTGACCATGGAGGACTGGGCCAACTTACTGGGCAGAGAATGTGTAAGTCTCCTTGTTCTGCTTGCAGCCATCAGTTTTCTCAAGTAATAGTGTGAAGTCCTGTGGTGCTGATTCAGTTCTTCTTCCTTCTTTACTTAACAGAAGAAAAAAGCACTCGGAGCAACTAATTTTTTACAGACAACGACCTGCATGGGGTCAAAATCTGAACAGGGATTTGGAGATATTGGCTGTTGCTTAGGAAAATAACACATCTTCCAGATGCTGTGGAAGTGTAGGCGAGTAACGCACCCAGCGTGTGCACCGAGGGGAAGATACGGTTGTGCAGAGCAACAAAAAATTTACAGTGACAGAGGATATTTCAAAAAATAGATTTCCAGATAGTAATAAATACATTTAGCTGCAATTGTTCTCCAGTGACTAAAATAAATGCCTAAAAATAAGTGTCTATAAATAAGTGGCTGGCGTATGGCCAGGTTTCTCTGCTGTTTATAGAAAAGCAGTAGCTATGACTAGTTTTCCAGCACATGACCTATTTTGACCCTTACTGTAGCATTACTGACAGGAGACCAGGGTGAGTGAGGACTTTCATCTGCAAGTCCCTTGCCGAAAGAGACCTGGCCTGGGGACGTTCGGAGGAAGTTAGGCATCTCGTTTTGGAGAAATGAGTGTGAAATTACAAAGACTCCTAATTTAGAAATATGGCTGCTTACTACTACTTTTCTGTAAATATCACAGCCAAAATCAATGTGACCTTGACTAGTTTTGGTGGTCTCTTCAGTAAGGACTGTTTTGTTTAGTGTTTATTTTGGAAAGACACCTAATAGTATTTTGAGTGTGTGTGTGTG
>JAUBNY010000891.1:2473498-2490027 GCA_032275445.1 Crypturellus soui
GAACAGTTCTCCAGACTAGTTCCTTCACCCCTGATAGTTTTCAGATGGTCTAAGCGTTACCTGATGTACAACTCTGCAGTGCTGCTACCTCTCTCCACCTTGCAGCGTGGACACGGCTAGTGGCTCACACTTGGTTATTCCAGTGTGTTAATGCTTGACAGAGGCCCAGGGTTGGTACCTGCTGTAGTCGCTCCAGTGCTGAATGTACAGAATGTGGTTTGGTTTCAGCTTAACATCAGATAGAAATCCACTTACCAAATTTCAGTGCCACTTCTGTCTGGTTTGTGATGCCAAAACCTGAGGGCCTGAGACAGCTGTCATTATATTCATTTATTTTGTACACACAGCTTTCTATATAAATTAATCTGCATCACTTTAACACCTGATACTGTTTGGTGTGGCTATCCTGTTTTATTTTCTTGCCAGAATTATAGAGAGTATAAACATTCAGATATTAGAATGTATATTTTTCTATTCATCTTTTGCAGACTCTACAAGACCATGGACTCCTAAAGTTGAGTGACACTGCACAGTCACGCTTAGTATCACTTAGGTCTTACCTGCATGCATATTTTCAGTATGATGTTAAAAATACCAGTTTTTCATTAATAATTGAGCAGAAACTACATCTTTTTTTGAATAAAGTATATTTTGTAATATTTTTATGAATTTGTCTCAAAGTTACAAAATGACTACTTAATCCATTTTGTCTTTTTTCATAAAGTATTTCTCTGCTGAAAAAGGGGAATGCAAACTCAGCTGAATTCCTTTAAGAGCAAATCATTCTGTCTTCTCTCGATCTCACCGTGGTTCTGTTAAGGAGTGTTTTAAGTTGTACAGGATCCATTTGAATGTTTTATTGCAACTTTCATTAGTCC
Source organism: Crypturellus soui (assembly GCA_032275445.1). Lineage (NCBI taxonomy): Eukaryota > Metazoa > Chordata > Aves > Tinamiformes > Tinamidae > Crypturellus > Crypturellus soui. Next base: position 2,474,377 of record JAUBNY010000891.1, read on the forward strand.
CAAACGGTGAACCATAAACGCACGGTTCTAAGGGTACTTATTTCTCAGCTATTTTTCCCCTATTAGTACTAATTTACTCAGAATGCTGCAACTTTTTGCACTCTCCAGCAAGTTGCAGGGTCACTGCAATGCAAATTCTTGCCCCTCTGCGTCTCTAGTATCTTATGTGCATTTTATGTGTTCAGTAAGAGTGGATGGCAGGCTGGGAGCACAGTTGCTGCCGTAGGCTGGGACTTCTTAAATCGCTAGTTGTTTGGAAAGTTTCAGGCACCCTGAAAGCATACCGGATTTTCTCTAGTGCTTGCCCCAGCAGAGTGAATGGAGTTCAGGCAACGTGGCTCTGTCACACCAAGTGTCTGAGAACCCGTGTCTTCCGACTCCCTTGTTTGATCTCAGTTCGTGACATGCGGACCTTTCCTGTGTGTTGCAGTATTTGCAGTCACCAAAGAGCTCATATCTGACCAGCAGTGCAATTAATCGTATCTGCTTGATCCCAATGTCTGCCCTGTCTTTTACATCTTGTGTCATTTCTCCCCTTCGCTCAGACTTGCTTAGGCTGATGGAAATGTTAGGCGTTTTACTTTTCTTTCCCTGTATTCCATCAAAAGGCACGCACTTTGCTGCCCGTGGGAGCGCAGGCTTTCAGAAGATAAGTTTTGGAGCCGTGTTGGCCTCTGAAGTTTTCCTTTGCTCTCACAGGGATTCTGGGCTGCTTTGAATTCCCTTCCCCCCTGCCCCCAGTTTGGAGAAGGAACTTGCAGAGATCCAGTGCTGCCAGGTGGTGCTGGCGGTAATTGGGCTCTTTATTTCACCGAAATTCCACTGGTTACACAAACTTCATCACTGACCCACCTTGTCTTATGCTAACTGTATGAACATGTTGTACGTTCAAACAGCCTCTAGAATTTGAAGATTTTTAGACTTTTTTGCTAAGTGACTGTTGCAGCTAGTAGGCATTAGCTGGGTAGTTACGATCATTCTAGTGTCCTTTATTTATTTATTTATTTTTAACAGATCTTTCAATTCTGCTTGTCAAACTAGTAAGTCCTTTTTTCTCTTCTTTTCTTGATTTTTTTTTTTCTTGTTAACTCCAACACATTATTTTTACCTTAATGGAAAAAATATGGGAGCCCTCTGGTGGCTGATTCATAGCCTGCCCATACCCTTGTAACTGGGAGTATAAATGAAGGTGATGGCTCTTGTGTCCTTGACACCCCAGCCTGCCCGTGGAGCTCTCCTTTCTGGGGATGTCTAGGGGAGAAAAAAAAAAAGACCATAAAAAAGCACTTTAGGGCCCCCATAAATGACTTTGGCCTCCTCTACTGGCTGAAAGCAATAGGAGGAAGTTGAAACTCTATGAAATATACTAGAGTGTGTATCAGAAATAACCTCCATAAACTCTTCCTCTACGTGTGAAAGCCTTAGGGTGCTTTAGCTCTCACTGTTTTTCCTACTATGCCAAAAAGGGCACTTATGAAATAGGAGCATCCACTGTGGGAGCTGGTGAGGAACAGCCATTCCGGCCTCCTCTTCCCTGTAGACAAGCACTCACACTGTATCTGCCCTCCTTTTGGGGCCATCAAAGCTCTTTCTCTCTTATAAGCTTGACAATACCACATTTAGAAAAAAAAGAGACTGATTTTTGCCAATGCAGGAGAGCATTTGTGATGACTGTCAACTGAGGACGGTAACATAGCGGTACCCATGGGCGGTAACCATGATGCTGGTTTTCAGTGCTGTAACAAGGTAGAGTTCCTCACAAAATACAGGAATTTAACTGTATACCATCGCATTAGAAGTAGACTATTCCAAACCACTTAGTATTAGATGCTGCTGTCCCTGCACCACCTAAGTGTAACAGTAAAGTGTGTAATTGCAAATCATATATGCAATTAAATAATATAACTATTATTCCAATCGTGAAGGTGATGAACAGGCAAATCCAATCATACCGCTTATGACTTATGCATGGTGGCTGGCAGTGTTATTACATTACTCTAATAGCGCCAACTGCTGAAAAATGTCATGAAATTCTGGGAATGTAAAATGTGGGCTTCCCATGCATGATTTGAGTTGGCATAGTAATGGTATATAATTTCTTGCAGATGTTTCCAAATGTTTCTTCAGGTTCATTAATGTGCTCAGCTCTACTCCTGGAAATTAGCTTTCTGTCTTCCCTGTTCTATTCCTTCAGAGCTTGCTGTCGTAAGGACTAATTTAAAGTGCTGGGGAGAGAAAGGAGGAGGGGGGGGGAAAAAAAGAAAGATGAGCCAAGATCAAAGACAAATAGAAGATATCATGATAAAATATGGATATGGAATATTTGCTTCATGGAAGAAATGTGCAGCAAGAAATGGACAAAGAAGCAGAATAAAATAGTAGCTGAAGGAGAATTGGGGTGGTTGGGTTTTGTCTTTTTGATTTCTTCAAGGAAGTAGTTTGCATGGGAATGGTTGCCAGGAGTTAGTGGAGTAAGAAGTGGTATCATATGGTAGATTTGCATGAATATAGGGTGAGGTGAAAGCTGCAAAATATTTGAATGAGCATATAGAAGTCAATTCCCATTAACACCATAGCACATAGTACTAGATTTTTGTAAGGCCTTTCAAATACTTGTAAAGAAAACATTCCCAACATGAAAAGGACTTTAAAAGTGTTGAAATGATTTCCGGAGTTGGGGAGAGAGTCTGAAACAATAGCTAGGAGGTGTGAATTGCTTCCTTCATTTCACCTAAATCTAATTTGAATTAACTTGCTGCTCGTGTGCCCTTGGTTAAATCACTGTTCAGGTTTTAGGGAAGATGATTTAAGAACCTAATATGCTTACTCAGGTTTGCAAAACCACAGGATTTTTCACATCTAAGTTTCTATTTGACCTCTGGCTCTTAAAAACTTCATCTGGTGGTGCTGGCAAGAGCAAGTTTATTTGGGGATGAGATTTGGTCAGGATTGCAGATGAGATTTGGCGTTTTCTTTATATAAAGTCCTTACAACTCTTAAGCGTAATGATAGTTGATAGACTCTTCATCATGGCCCTTTTTCATGCTCTTCTTCCTGATAAAAGTGTTAAAAATACATAAAATTTAAAATTGCAGTTTATTTCATCAGCATTCTCACTGGATTTGTATTAATTTTAACTACTGATATTGCGATCACAGTTAATAACATGCTCCTTTATAGACTTTTAATTTCATGCCGTAAAAAATTGGTTCTTTAGCAGTGCTTTTATATGGCATTTAGTATATTCTAGCTTGCTGTTCTATAGCTTTCAAGAGTTTTACAGTATTAATATTACCCTTTCTTCAGCTTCCTTGCTAAACTTAATCATCCTTAGTGAAGCTGCATAAGAAGACAGAGAAAAAATGATTCTTGGGAAATTGCTTTAGTATTGATGACATGTAATTAGGTCCAAAATGTGTGGAAGTGGTAGCAGCACTGAGTGTCTTCACTGCATTTACTCAAAGGCAGCTTAAGTTTAAGCATTAATACTTTCTATATTCAGTAAAACTTTAAAAATAAAACATCCATCTTTCCGATCAGTGATTTCTGGTTACTTTCTACCAAAGAGATGTAGAGAAAGTCAGTGCTGCCCAGAGTAAGACATGCAGTCCTCTAATAAACTTTATTTCTGTTTTCAGGGTACTTGTGGCTGCTTCAGGCAAATGGAATCTTTTCTGAGATCAAAGCTATTAGGAGCAGAAAGCTGAGTTATTAACCTCTACAGTTTTAGATCCTCAGCAGTGGAGTACCAGTGGTAATTGGGTGTGGAAAAAGAAAGTCACATGCATTGGGTCTTTTACTCTTTTATTTTTACTTTGTGGAGAAGGGCGAGTTTAAAATTTGTTCAGTTAATGCTTGTTCCCAAAAATGCCACAGAACTAAGGTGACCTTTACTGATTATTGACACTGTTTCTTTTCACATTTGAAAATACACACGCACACACATATATACACACACCCTTCAAATCAGTTATTTCTGATTGTTTCCAGGTTTTGAAGTTCTTGAAACTTGCCCCTAATATTTGCTGTGCCATGTGCTCTGGGTGTCCGTGCTTGAGCAGGGAGGGGTTGTACTAGATGATCTCTAGAAGTCCCTTCCCACCTCAGCCACTCTGTGTCATTGTCATTTTCTTTGCCATCAACTATTACTTTTTAAAGAGCACAGGAAAAGTTCTTCAGCTGTAATGGCTTGGGACCTGAAATATTTCACTTTATTGGATTTTTCAACTGTGTTCTATTCACTGTCTCTGATATTAGCTCGTATGTGTAACCTAAAGCGAATGTGAAGTACTTAATCCTTTCATTCTGTAGTACTCATGAATTGTTAATTTACAGTTCATACTTTGCCTAATGGCAATCTGTTTATATCTACAATCTCTCAGTTGACTGTAATGAAGCCCATGCTGACCTCCCATTGTAAATGGGACAGTAGTTCTCTAGATCTCTCCTCTCCTGGCAGCTTTTATTATTTCACATGCCAAACCGACAGGAGTCTGCCAGCGGTAATGACCCCAATCCGTTTCTATACTGAGAGCTGTTTTGACCACAGGCGCATTCTTAGTTTCTTGATGTCCTGCTGATGAATATTTATCCTTCTCATGGCTCTTGTTGCGCCAGCCAGAGGATACCTTACCCCTTTTGTTTTAAAAAGGCCCACATTTGCATTAGTTAGTGAAGTCAATAGCCAGCCCTGCTTCATATTTAGTACCTGAGTGAAGGATGCAATGGGTGCAGCGGTAAAAGCATTTTTAGTGTGAATACACTCCTACCTGCATATTTGCTGTGTTTTGTGATTGCTCTTTCTGTAAGGAATGCAGTATCGCAATAGGCTCAGAGAGGGGGCTGATTCTGTAGGTGCTTCCTGGTGAATTATCTTGAAGGAAACTCCATCCCAGTGTATATTCTTGCAATTACTTTTAGTAAGGAGACTGAAAGGACAAGAAGACCAAGCTTCTATTTTAGTGATGGGACAATAGGATCTTTTAAAATTAGCCCAAGTACTTGATGAATGAGTCCTTTTAAAGTCCGGGAGCAGCATACAGGGAGATGTTGAAAACTTTACAAGGGAATTTAATTCCTTCAAGCAAACCATCACATGACAGATTTTTTTAAGGACTACATATTTGAAATCTAGTTTAAGTTCTCAAACAGATGGATTGCTAGGCTTTGAAGACCCATTTTTCAGCAGGGTGTAGATGAAGAATTAACGTGCTACGACAATTCAGTCTCCCACAAAGAAGGCTGCCTGGCGCAGGTTGCAGAAAGGCGTTCCCTTTTGTGCAGATCTTTACATCATCTGGTTTGAAGTGGGAATAACATTGTGACAGGAGCATGAAGGATCTGCCCTTTTTGCCTCCTTGCTCATTCAGATCTGAGCAGCAAGCAGGTGCTGACAGACAGCAATGGTTTGTCTTGGTATAATAATGAGCAGGATTCGGATGCCTTGATGTGCGACCTGACCAGCACAAGGCACTAGGCTTGGCACGGAAAGGAGCTTGTGTAATACAAACCAAGGCATGGCTACTGGGTCTAATTTTAGTCTTTCTGGCCTTGACGATGTCCTTTATTTTGGTTATTTTTACTTATAAATTTATTTTTGCCTTTGTTAGCTCCTTAGGCCATCTGAGTTATGGCAGAGTGCCTGGATTTCAGTTCTAGAATTTGGCTGTTTTTGTGTCCCCTGCAGACAAATCTGCTGCGTGCTGTTCTCTGCCTAGGATACCCGTTTACTCTGTGATTGCATTCCGACCATTTATTTTAGCTATATGAAGAGCGTTATGAGTGATAAAGCCCTCTGGAAGGGCCAGACCCACAGAAATCTTGCTATCTACTTTAATCTAAAGGCATTTTACATTTCAAATGTTGAAAAGGTGCTCCCTAGGAGCCTGGAACAAGCCATCCATGAGGCTGAGATGGAGTCAAGTTTTGAATTTCACTCCCCTGCTTTTTTTTCTTTTTTTTGCCATCCTCATTTATTCTAGAGCCTGGTAGGTAGGTGGATATATAATGCAGCATGTTGCATCTGTGAAAAAGATACATACACATAATACTAGAAGAAAAACCTCATCAGCTGTTCTGAAGAATGATACTATTTATTTTAAAATATTGATTTTTTTAGGCTCTTTTCTCTGTACTTTTGAGTTAGAAGTCTGTTATACAGCTGCGTGCCTTTAGAAATAGGAGAGTAGAGAGAAGACTGAGAAAGAAATAGTGATCCAGGCTGATTGCATAACTTTGATGTAGTATTTTATTAAACTTCTTTAGAATAGTTTGGTGTGCTTTGGTCTGTCATCTTTGAACAGAGTGTATTACAAAAATAGACTCCAAGAGAGGAATGCGCTTTCCCTAACCTCTGTTTTGGAGCTGACTTTATGCTGGGTTTATTGCAAGTGTTTGTGGTGATGGTGTTACAGGTCATTGCAAGGTTAGGACTGTTCGAACTAGAGTAGCAGCAGAGTTTAACACTGGATTTCAGGAAGGACTGTCTAATACAGATTAAGATCAAGTTCCTTTTTAGGAGAGGTTGATTGTGGGCTTATTTCACTTTGTTGTTAATTTGTCTTGTTTTGCAAAATTAAAACACTATCCAAAAGAAGTTAATTACATATAGTCTTTGGTCATGGACAATTACAGTTATAAAAATGTAAACACTTCCATATATGTATAACCCAGGATAGAAAAGGAGAGTTGTAGACATATTTAAGATTCGGGGGGGAATTTTTTTTTCCAATCAACAAGTTATTGTCACTGACAGTCTATGCCATGGAGTTGCTCTCTTCTGAATCATCTGCTGTTGGGGCCGTGGATAAAACAGGGAACTGTCTTCCGTCCATCCGGTAGTTCCTTTGTGTCTGGCAAACACAGATTTTTTCCTAGCTAGTTGGTACAGGAAAAGGCAGTTTTTCCTTGATTCTCTTCATGAGCTATTACCCTTTTGTATCTCTATTATTAGGTGCCCTCATTGCCTGCTTCACAGGTTTGGTTGGTCATTCACTGCATGAGTCTCTAAGACACATTAGCAGGCTGTAACTTAATTTTCTCGGAATCTTATTGGGATCTAATTTCATGTACTGCTATTTGTTGTTATGGAAACAGTATAATGAGTTCAGTTGTATAGGGGTGGAAATATCGCATACAGTTTCTGTGCAGGATAAAAATGACAAAATGACATTTCTATAAATGGTTCTCCAGAATAAACTGCTTCAGTGGGACTCGTGAAGTTTTCCTTCCAACTAATTCTTCATCATTCTACGTTTTTTCCAAGTAAGTGGCAGAAGAAACATTTTAAAATAAAAATCGTAGGAGACTTTTTGTAAAAATAGCAGAACGTTTACTCTTCTAATTTAAGGTATAAGAAATAATCAGAGAAGGCAATATACTGCAGGGGAAAAAGTGCCCACTTAATACTTTTCCGGTATTAAAGAATATCAATGTAACATACTTCTCTTTGCGAGACCATTTAAATTGCCAACTGTTTTAACTAACAGAACTCTTTAAAAGTATCACAGAATTATCTGCCCCGCAAAAAATACAGTAATATCACCATATACTTATGGTAGCTGATGCTGTCATCCTTGAGGTCTTTGTACCTTTCTAGAAATATATCTAAAAGTTTATCAAATATATAAATATTCAAATATATATATATATATACAAATAGTCATTGAATACTTACAGATCTGAAGGAAATGTAGACTGTCAGTGAGAGGGGCTAAGCTCTGTTTTTCCTGATGATTGTTATTTGTTCCTACTTTCTCCTTTGGCCAGTATATCAGGGTAGTAATTTAAGAGGATTCTCACCATCTGAGTAGCAGGACTAGTGCAACGTCATGTTTTATTTTTCTCCCCACTGTAGAAATGGTAATAGTCTCTTCTAGATACAGGACTTGCATTATTTTTATTTTAGCATGAAATCTGAAGTGCAAATCTCAAGTATAGCATAAGTCTCACTTCTTTCTGGAAAGTTAACGCATAAGCTCGCTGAAAGGCATGTGTCTGTGTCCTTCATGCTTGGTATAGCACTAGGTTTACATCAGTAGTTAGTTTATTCTGTAAACTGGCAGAAGTTTTGGAGAAGCCTGGACCTCATTGCACTAGCATTTCATGAAAACAAAACCAGGAAAGCCAAAAAAAAAAAAAAAAAAAAAAAAAAAAAAAAGTTGGTGCCAAAGAGTTTATAGGATAGACAAGTATCATAATTTCTTGAATAGAAAAAAATCTCTTTCTGTATTAGCAGCCTTAAAAAGCAACTCTTTGAGGGATGTTAGATCTGAGAATTGCATAGCTGCCTAATTAAATAATCTGGCATGAAAAAAGAACCTTAAATCACTAGCACTTAAGCTAAATCTTGAAAATCTTGGAGTTTTTTGCATCTCTATGGGAGAAGTTGAACACCTGGTTAGTAATGAGCTGCCTGCATCAATTCTGTGATCTAAGTGCATCCTGCACACTGTTTAAATTGGATGTTGTCTGAGGCACACAGGGCTCTGTCCTGGGGCTCTTGCTGCAGATATCATTTGTATGAAGGCAGGTCAATGATTCCCTTGACGTACGTGTGCTCGTGCATAACATATTTAAAATTCTTTATTCCTTTTAGGAGACCTCTAGAAATTTAAATATATGTTGTTAATGTAGCATGCTGCATCTTGCTGCTTCTACTTGTTATCTGCTTATTAATATACAAACAATCACATATTCATAAGCTAGGTTTCATAAAAGACTTTTTAGCTTAATGAGATTAGACTCTGCCAGTTTGGTGAAATCCCACATGTTGGGAAGAAGCTGCAAGTTTGGTCCATTCAATTTTCATGTGTATGTACCTGAAAACATTAAAAAAAATACAGTTATGCACTTAATTATGGAATACTTTGGTAGCATCTGTGGCCTTGGTGATGTTGAGAAATGAGCACCAGCAGAACGTTTTCCCAGAGGAGATGGGCATAAGAGAGAGAAGGGTAAAACTTGATCATGGGAAAAAGCTGTCTGGATAAATCTTATTATTTGCTGCTGCTACTACTAGGAATACGTTTTTCTCTGTAACTTGCAAAGGTGAGAAATCCAGTTCAGCTGCTGAAACTATGCATTTTTTTCCTTAGTGTCTTAAGCCAAAATGTTCTTTTGCCAAATAGATTTGATTAAAGACCAGGTGGTCAGAACATCAGTGACTGGGGTTGTGCCCCACCAAGTGAGTAGATTTCAGGCAAACATTTAGTTACATCAAGAACTGGCTGTGATTATAGTGATTATTAAACACTGTGGCCTGTGATTGCTAAATACCTTTAAAGTCTCTTCACTCTTAGTCACTGTCTGGAATACGCTAGCTGCTGAGTGCTTACAGACTATCTAAGCTACCCTTATGCAGTCCATTCTGCATTTCAGATTCTTCTCATACTTTTAAAAACAACAGTCTGATTCTTCTCGTTTCTTAAGATGAACTTCTACTTGGAATTTTCTTCACATTCTGCTGGAAAAGAGGAGGAGAGGAAAAAAAAAAAAAAGGAATTCATAAACCTTCCAAAAGTTTAACTGTTTCTCTGCCAATGATCTTTTATATATTTCTGCTATTATCTTGTCTCTTTAAATTGCATTAAATAGCAGCATGGTTCTAAAACATAGAGGAATTAATGCTTAGGACATGAGGTTCTTGCAGAGCGGGCACAAAACTTTATACTCTGCAAAACACTTAGTATCAGTGAAAGAATGTGACCATCCTGATGGTCATAACATGAGAAAATGTTGGCATTGAGTATGCTAAATATATGAAGTAAGTATACAAGGAGCATGTAGTTACTGGTTTAGGGCTGTTTGGTCATGGTGGTGGTTCTTGCAGTTGCAGGAGCTTTCTGCTATTTCTTTCAAATTGTCCCAGGAAACTTGGGGTGGGAGGTGAAGGTGAGGCAAAGGGTAGAAGACAGACAGAGAAATGTGATTATCAGAGCTGTGGGTTTAAGAGCATGGTGAAAGCCAGAGGTTTCTGATTTTCCCAAAAAGGCTTGATTTTTGTTTTATGACATTTTGTAGTGTCTTTAAAAACTAGTCAGAATGAAAGAGCTATTTTTATCTTGGATGCTGAACTTGATATCTATCTTTTATATAAAACATTAAAAATATTAAAAGATGATTCCTACATGGGCTTTGCAAGAAACAGTACAGAAGTAATCTCAGCTCAGGGTAGCATCTTTGATCAGTGCTTAGGTATCCCTGATGCTGCATCTCGGGTGCTGTCAAGCACACTGAGTTGTCTGGCTCTTAATTTGGAGGAGGAACTGGGTATCCCCTGGGACCTGCTCATTTGCTTGGCCAAAAAGGCCCTGAAGGGAAGGAAGACACTTGGTGTCTTCTGCTGAATGGAAGAGCTGCCTGAGTGGGGGGTGAGGAGCTCTAGGAAAGGTGCATCCTTAGGGATAATTCCCAGAACCTGCTCATTTGGTGCCTAATGTTGTGTTGAGCAAACTGCCTCCCCAGGCAGGATTACAGCTGTGCAAGTTCATGCTTAGTCACAGGCTACTAATATAAACCAGATAGGGGGTGTTTTAACAGTATTTCAAAAAGAGTTGCCTGTTGTAAAGTATTTCACTTCTTTTGCCTGGACTCTGATAGCCTTGGCAATATAAATGAGTTCAGTAAATCACATTTATTTGAACTTTTGGGGGTACTTTTGATAGCATGAGATTACAGTGGTGTAGATGCAACTGATAGCCAAAGTTACCAATAACCATGAGTTAGCAGGTTGGAAAGTAGGATATTGAATGTTTAGCCTAATGAAAATATACTTTCATCAATTAAGCAAATAATAAAGCTAGTTTTAAAAAGGACTTTTTCTCACAGTGATACAACCAGATTTGGTGAAAGAAATATCTATTTTTTCTTGAGATCAGTGTCTGGTTTTAAGAGAAATGTGAAGCAGTTTGTGGGAGACTGTTCAAAGGAAACAGCCCACACATGAAGAACTTGTCTTTTTGTATGAGTAATACAATTCAAGGTTTTTTTCAGGACACTACTTAATTCCTATACAAAATTCCCAACTAGCAGAAGCATTGCATAAACATGGGCCTTGGTAGAGACACTCAGAGCTACATTATTTTAGAAGCGCTTATGCAAAGTTTTACTGACAGCATCTGCAGCGACAGGGATTTATTGGATAGTATAATTACACTCAGGAGCTGGCAGGAGACCTGGCGCGTAATTAAACTTTTATGTTAGCTTATTTTTTAAAGTAATTTTGCTTTGATCGCAGATTTAAGTGTTTGGGAAGGAGCAGGGAGTGACGATGCCGGTGCTACATGCAGAAGAGATGTCCCACGCAGGCCTGGAGTGACAGCAGCCTCCTCCTCTGCAGGCAGGGGGAAACTGCAAGAATCTTCTTTGTCGCAGGGCCTCTCCCTCCTGGGTTTTGAGGAGAAAATAAATGCAACAACTTTTCCCAGTCTTAAGCTAAACTCGTAGCACTTTGCTTCTCATTTATTTTAACATCAGTTTGAATTTGCAGCAAACCACCAATGATGCGATAGCTTTAAAATAAGTGAATAGCAGTCATTGTAGGCAAACCTAATAAATGCATTTTGCACATAAGGTACCATAGGCTAGCAAATACTGTTCCCTATGGAGACGCAAAAGCAAACAGGCTAAGCAGCCCCAGTGGCAGACCCTGTTGATTCTCCGTGCTCTGAAATCTCCTTTAAAGCCAGTACCTGAGTCTGGTCCTAGTATTTCTAGCTGGCTGATGGAGGGGAATTCCAGCTGAGGTTGGTCTGAAATTGCTCAACAGAGAAATGGCACTAATATTTACTTGTTTCTTGTTTCATGGCTTGTAAATCCCATGCCAGTACAAATTATGAATGCCACTAATTTAACTGGGGTCTTGGCGATAGCAACAGATGGTATGGAGGCATTTATACTGTTAAGCGGTTCCTTGAGCCTAATATGTTTGTTTTTGTGTCCTAATATGTATCTTTTCCATTTAGACTGGTAACCACTGAGACGTCTTTCTTTTTTCATTTCCTTTTTCAATTCTGTGCCCGTGTTGTTAAAAGCATCTCAAACCTGGTCCTTTCATCCCCTAAGGCTGAGCTGAACTTTGCTCTTCTGGAATCGGAGACTCTCGTTTGCTGTTTTGTGGTATTGCTGTGGGAGCTCTGGTTTGTAGCCCAAGGTTTTGTGTTTTACGGTCAGAGCGCTGAGATTTGTGGTTGTCCTCAGTGGGAACAAGCAGCCACCCTGGATGCTCCTGCAGCCACCCGCAGTCTGGAGTGTGCACCTCTTTTCTCCATCTTCAGAGGGCATCCCGAAGCTAAAATACTATAGAGATCAGGTGGTTGTAAGCACTTAAAAGCCTCTGTGAATCTAGAAAACCTGTAGCTGCAGCTCAGGGTTGAGGCAGGAGAGGGTTGTGGTCTGCGGCGATGACCTTGGTGGCCTGCGCTGCTGAGCTGGGACGGACAGCAGGGATGTGGCCAGACAGGAACAGGAATGCTGAATACAAAGAGTTTCATAAAAGAGTTTTTGACAGTGCTACCTCTGTGCATGAGCGTAATCTGCCTCTGAAGTGTGACATGGAATAAACAGATTGGGGTTCCCTGGACAGCAGGATGGATTTATGTGGGCAGGAGCTATGGGAAAAGGAACAGGCAGGTGTTTCTAATGGATGCTGTGTAGGAGACACTGAAAAGCTTTCACAGAGCTCTGAAGTTATGATTGTGTAGAGCTCTGTGCTTGTTAATCTGTCTTGCAGAGACATAAGATGTAAAAGAGCCAATACTATGTCATTGAGAAGACTCTTTCTTTCCAAAACAAATATCAATTCTTGCCTTTTACTAGTAAGAACGAGATAGAGCATGTGCAGACACTTAGCTTGTATGTTCCTTTGCAGAACTGAGCCATTAAGTCAGCAGGCTGTGCATGAATAATTAAAATGTATTAGGTAGGTAGGCTGTTCTGTGGGTTGGGCTTGACCTCTAGTCTTTGTCATGATACAAGATGAGTCCATAAACTGTAGTTAGTGTGTGGATAGTGATTTGAAGGCTGTTTCAAGGTGTTGTGTGAACATTTACAAGCAACAGAGTATCTCATCCATCTCGCAGACAAGACGCGAAGCAGCTGCAATCACTGTTCCCGCTGCTGGATCGTAGGCAAATCCCTTTTGGGGAAGATGTGTATTTTCCAGTATCTCTGTTCTCAGTTAGCCTGGGCATAAAAAAAGAAACGTCCCTGGCAGAGCACCCAGGCGCGCGATTGCTTGGGACCACATGTTCTGGGATAGTTTCTTGGTGAGTTTGTCCCTTATAGACTTCATTGGGCCAAAGGAGGATGTCGTAGCACACAACTAAAATGATCCGGATTGCTCAGGAGATGTCCTCACTCTCACAAAACACCATCAAAAAAAAAAAAAAAAAAAAAAAAGGCCCCTTCTTGGAAAAGACTTAAGGAATGGAAATGTGTATACCTCTAAAGAAGGCCTTCCAGCACCATTTTCACTAATAAATTGATTCTGAGAAGGTCATTGGTGTTAGCAGTAGTTCTGGTAGGAGGAGAGATGGCTTGGCATGGTCGCAGTGATTTAAACTGAAGCAGTGTTGAAGTGGTCATGAACTTCAGTTTAATCAAAATAGCGAAAATATCAAATAGAAAAGACCAGTCTGACAACAGGAATGGGGGTGGCATAGCCAAATTCAGATGCCAGCAGCTAAATATAGACCAATGAAAAGTAAAACTTTAAGGAAAGTTTTGGAGGATTTAATTCAGAAAACAATACCCTTTGTGGTACGTCGTGACGCCCCGCTTATAGCGTATTCCATAAGGAATAGGAAATCCCTTTCCTGGGGGGAGCTGCGTGGCGGACGTGCGGGGCGGGCGGGAGAAGCCCCTCGCGGGGCTGTTCCTGCCGAGCGCGAGCGCTCCCGGGGCTGGCGCTCGCCCAGCTGGGGCTCTGGCTGGTGCCTGGGGTAGACGTGAGGAATGCGGTGCCGCAGGGGGAGCGGGAAACTCAAAACGGGGTGGAAGATGGAAAACAGAAGGAGCTGGCCCAAGCGCACGCTGGGCTCCTCCCCCGGTGCGGGATGCAGAAGGAGCTGCTCGCGTGTGGATGAGCAAGTTTAACCTCCTGACTGACTACGAAGAGTGAGGCTATGGCTACCTGCTGGTTTTCAGCCTGCACGTTTGGTGCTCCTCTCTTTCCCTTTAAGCAAGCAGTTAGCTTTCACAAGGCGAGACAGATCCGGTGCTCCTTTTGTCTTCAGTTTGATTCCAGTGGAATAATAAAGGATTTCTGGGAACTGCTGCTTTGCATAATCTTCTCCAAATTTGTGCCAAGGTTTGGATGTCTCCCTGAGATTCAGAATGTTGTAAGAAAATAAGTTGGAGCAGAATTACTTTCTATGACAGTCACTTTTTTGTCCATTAAAATTAATCGCTTTTAAATTTCCAGGATAGATTGGCTTTTAATTTCACCGAGTTTGCAAAATTACCTACTGCAGTGACAGCTTCCAGTACTTCAGAAATGCCAGTTTTAGAGGCATCATCAAAAGCAAATTGAGGTCGTTATCCCACGTACTCTTATTCCTGGGCACTAATGTCAGGAAAGGACTATTTTGTAAGGCTCTACATGGTACAGAGTTGTCCTTTGGAGTCTTTTCCAAGTGCTTTTCCGGTTGTGTAGGTAACCTCAAATCTGTATTCCTGTGCAAGTCTGACCAGGTCTCATCATATTTTAATCCTGGGGTCAGTTGCTTGGAGGGGTGAGCCTGGGTTTGTTTAGGACTTGTCACTGGACACCTGCTAGGCAACGTGAGGTTTTTTTGACTCCAGAGTTGCGTCCTGGATGGCAAGGCTGAGCTCAGAGTTTAGCTCAGGTCTTCCCAGAAGCACAGGCAAAAATAAATTTTGCCCTCCTATCTGTGTTGAGCCAGGATTTTCCTGCCTCATAGGCAAGATGAATGCAAGCATTGGAGCTCACCTGAAAAAGCAGTATTCCTGCTCTTGGCAGGATAGGAAAAGCCAAGCTGGGAACGGCTGCTGCTTAGCAAGGGCCGGCCTCTAATTGTAGTCGTCAGCTCGAGCATCGGAACCTGCGCGTATTCTTCATGCCTTGCAGGGCTCTGTTGGAGAGGAGGGAGGAACAGTAGGGCACCAGAGTTACACATGTTAAACCGGCTGGTGGAAGTCCAGTATGAAAGAGACTCTGCAAATGTAGGCTCACTTCACTATGTAAAAATAAGGCGCCTGCAATTGCATCTCTAAATAATATGCTGATGTGATGCTGGGTCTAGTTTTGTAATGTCCGGTAAGACTGTAGCGGCAGTATCGTTGAAAACTAAAGCCTGTGTTTAAAGGTGCACGTTGATCTGGCACGAGCTGCTGCTCTCCCTGGGCCGCCTTGCTCCCGCTGACTTGCAGCGTGGCCCTCCGCAGAGCAGCGCGGCGCTGCCGGAGAGGGGACGCGGGGCGAGGGGGGCTCCTTGTGCTGACCCCGCCGGTGCGGCTCTGCAGCCAGAACCTCGGTGATGTGGGGTTATTTTCCTCCTAATTAGACGAGGAAATAGCTGCCTATTACCAGCATCAGTGCTGCTCCTTGGCTTGTTGTTGTTCAGCCGCCAGCTCTGGGGCCATGTGATTTCATGGCATGTGGATCTAAGATAAATTATTTTTTTTCTCCCG
>JAUBNY010000891.1:2490127-2508631 GCA_032275445.1 Crypturellus soui
TGTTGTTCAGCCGCCAGCTCTGGGGCCATGTGATTTCATGGCATGTGGATCTAAGATAAATTATTTTTTTTCTCCCGATTATAGGATATATTCAATTCAGTTATAGGATATACCTCATTGTCCAAATGCCCCAAGTGCTTCTTTTCATTTTTCCTTTCTGTGTTTTCCTCTGTTCATATTATTCATGCTCATTTATTAGTTTTGAGGTTTCAAAGGTCTGTGTAAGCACTGGTCAAATATTTCACAGCTCACAAATGATGTACTATTGTTATTCTAGTACTGGGGCTAGAGAAACCTGAGACCTTGTGAATTATTTAAACGCCTGTATGAGGCTGTGAGTGAGCCACAGAGCGCCCAGCACACACAAGGGCTATGAGCTCTACCCGCCATCCAAGTTAGCCCTGCTTTGAATGGGCTTAAATAAAGCCCCAGTGACCCTCTGAAGTCCTTTCCAGCCTAAAGTTATTCTGTAAATCCATGTGCATGGCCACAGCACAGTGTCACTTCAGTCTTGGATGCCGGGGCGGGTAGATTAGCAAATAGCCATGTATGAGTTAAATAAGCCTCATTACAGAAATAAAAAGCAAAACTTATATATATATATATATATATATATATAAGAGTATATAAATTCAAACTTCTGACTGAGGTCAGAATTTGTAAGTGACACTGTTTGACACCATTAGGAGTCACCATTACATGTGACACCAGTCAAATAGAGAAAATAATCAGACAGTCATAACTCAATACTAATAAGCTTCTGTCTGGCTCTGCTTTCTGGAGCTGAAATATTGTTTAACATGTCCTCGTTTTCCTTTTACTTTATTTGTATTCAATGCATTCAATTTAGATTTTACATATTTCTTTTATCATTTTATTTATTTTCAAAGAAAATCATGCAGAGAAGACAGCTAACATGCTGTATGTATTGGAAAGCTAGCTTAGGGGTCATTTGCTAATAGGAACAGTTTTTCATTTGGACAATTGATAATGAAAATATCCCCTGAGAAAATGCTTTCTACCAATTCCTGTTCTAGTTTCTTATTCTTGAATGCTGTATTACTTAAGTTTTGGGAGAAGGAAAGGAAAATCATTTTTATCCTAAGTTATCTTCTGGGACTAACTTGTATTTTTATGTTCTCTTATTGTGCTGGAATTGATAACATAATGTGGATTTTTTCAATAGTTGAAGTTGGCTGATTGTTGAAAAGATTTTAGTGATTATTTTTTAAAAAAAAAGCTTTTAAAAATGAGTATTTCAGAAGTGGCTGGAGCTCCTGAAGCTCCACTCTGGAGCCGCCCCTTGCTCCCCTGTCATTCGGATGGGACACGGTTTGGTCCACAGGCACAACCGTGAGGTGCTCGTGGGGCTGCACCCCTGTCCTCTCTGGGAGCGGCGTCCCACGCTTCCCTTGCATCCTCTGAAGGATAAAAGGAAGAAGAAACTTTCTGATTACCGTTTCGCTGCCGTCTTGACTGGTTCCAGTACCCACAAATATCCCAAGGATTTATTAATGCCTTTCATTATGGGATCTGCCCCTGCAGTCGCTGGTTCTTTTATTCTGCTGCAATCCAGCTGAAGGCTTTTCCAGCTCCCTTTGGAGCTTTGGAGAAAAAGAAAACACTTTCCAGAGGTGAAAGAAGTATGCTAAGCATTAATTTATAAATAGTAGCAATTATATTTAAAGGGCTCTATATAAAGACTGCAAGGCTCCTTTGATTGGATGCTGGATTTTGGCTCCAGAACAGAGTGATTTGCTGTAATTTATTTTTTTAAGGAGGAAAAAGAAAAGAGAAGGTGCCCAAGCCGATCGGACGGCGCCAGCGCAGGTGCGTGTGTCAGCTGGGTGGCCTTGGGCAGCGCGGCAGGGAGCACCAGGGCTGCCCGGCGCCGTCGCAAGCGCCGGCCCCTCGGCTCTGCCGCCCGCTAAGGGCTGTGAGCTGCTCTGTGCCCCAAGACAGCCCACTTGGGGCTATTCTAGCTACAGGCAGAGCAGGGAAATGGAAGGCAGTGTTTCACGGAGTCCCCTGTTTCCTCGTCTAGCTGGTGACCTGTCTGGAAAGCCGTAAAAGGCTCCCTGGAGGTTAGGGATGCTCCAGTGAGCTTTCGAGGGGATGCCGCGGTCTGTTCTGCATCGTCAAAGAGAAATATTGTCAGATTTTTGAACTGAATGTGGCACCTATAAAGTATTTGTGTTTCAAAAGCATCATTAGCAGTTCAGTTTAAAATAACCTGATCTTTATTTTGAAGTTTTTGATTAATAAAATTCTCGGTCTCTATAAAATAACGATTCCATTTTTAGTAACTAGGATTCTAGGGGGAAATGTCCCCCGCGACCATCCCTAAGGGTTGAGCTGTGCTGAAGCAACGCGTTTTTCGTCCACGCTTTTAGCAGCAAACGGTCCAGGGGAGCGTGCGAGCCCAGCGCGCTGTGTCCTGCTGAGGGGATGCGGCGGCGGTTTGAGCAAGACGTTGGTTCTTCTGCCACCCTGTGGCTGTCTTGCGTGGACTCAACGACCATTTTAAGGAAGATGCAGGGCTGCGCTCTTATAAAATCTGGCTGTAAGCAATCGTAACTACTCTTTTATTTTTGATGGTCCAACTTTAACTTCTGCTTCTCTCCTCGTGAGGATTTCACTTGAAGGTGCACCTTAGAAAGGAAAAAAAAAAAATTAGTAAAAACTAAGGTGTTTATTCACCTGTTAGGATTGACAGCAAACCATGTATCCTTGGTTTAGCCCTATCTTTTTCTTATTGGGAAAAAAAGCAATCAAGATCTTTCATTTGATACGCTAGAATAGGGTTGATTGCTATATTTTGACATCAAAAATTAAATAAGGCTTTCTAATTAAACTGTTCTCTTCCCTGCCCCCACTTTCACCATAATATATTTAAAAATTACCTTGTTTAAAAAATAATTCCCTTCTGTTTAACAATTTCCCCTTCAGTGGGGCATGGACTTGGAACAGCAAATTTCAGAGCAGCTGAGTTCCCTATGATTCTTTTTGCTGCATATTCCCTTTTTTATTCATTCACAGAATTCCTAATTGGACCCTGAATATCACAACCAAAAAGCGGCAGAGGCCAGGACTTGCACACTTTATAAAAGGGTGTCTGACAGGTCCAACCCACGGCTTTCCTTCCCTTCCCTCTGAGCTATTTTCCGACAGCACTTTCAGATTTCTTGTCAAAATAACCAGTCGCCATAAAGGCCGTGATTGTTACGTAAGCGCTGCTGCTACCGAAATACTCATTAATACGGCAAGGTACATGTCATTTCACACCAGGCATTGTCTTAAATTATAATTTTTGTTCTGAATAAGCTTTTTGCTTTTACTTCTCTGTAATAAGGGATATTTTTAGTAGAAGGGATGAAACTAAGTTTGAACGTTGAGCTCCGCTGTGTGTGCGTGCAGGCAGATTTGAAAGGTGTAATTAAATCTCTTGGCTCTTTTTTTTTTTATCAACTCTGCTGAGTGTTAACTGTGAGCCGCAGTCATCAGTAACACATCTGTAACTGTAGCATACTAAGTTATAAAATATTCAGTAATGAAAAAGGATTCTTTTAATTGATTTTGGAGATTCTGAAACCTGAAGTACGTCTGTGTCTGTAATCACCAGGCAGAGCGTTCGATGCTCATTCCTTTATGCTTAAAGCACTGGGACTTGTGTTCATGTCCTAACCAACCGCCTGTCTGTCACATTCTGTCCTGGGGTCATATTGTGATAGATCTTCCTTTTCTTTGGAGATTTTCTTGGATGCATTTAAGGACCTTTCTGCTGTGCTGATGGCCATTGTCTGAATGTGTTGAAAAGGCTTCCAATTTGTATTGTAAAGCACAATGAAATACACTTCACTAAAGAAATAATGGCTTTTGCAAAGTGTTGGCACTTTTAGTGTGCACTCGAAGCAAATTCCATACTGCTGAGTATTGCTTGGGCAGATAAGGAAAGGCACCACAGCCAAAACGATTCAGCAAAGTTAGTAAGTGCCAAAAGGCTTTGCTTCGAAGAGCCAAAAATATAATCCTTTTACATTTTTTTCAACTATGTCATAGCTCTGTTGAGAAGGAAGTCTTCAGAGGACCTTGGAACGAGTTCTGCTAAGCTGGAAAAGGTGCTGCGGTCACCTGGATCTCCGCTCGTGCTTCTCGGTGGCTTGTGGGTGCGCGCGTGCGTTTCCAGCGGGGAACCTTGTGCTTCCTTCGGGATTTCTTCTTAGGTGCAAACCCTCCAATCTGCACCCAGTAACAGCTTACTGGCGTGGCTCTGTCACTGTATCTTGTTAGGAAACATGATTAACGAACCTTCTTGTATTAAGTGGAAAAAAAAAAAAAAGTCTGTCTTTTATATAACTTTTTATATATAGTTATTCCTTTTGCTCTAATTATTACTTTTTGCTAGGTGGCCTCTCCATGTAAATTATTGTGGTCTTTGAAGCAGTTTGGCAACTTTTTTATGACTGGGTGAGAAAAACGAGTCTTTTTAAATACTTGAGGAAAAAACAGTGATAATTATATTTAGATGACATTGTCTTGAAAGATCGCTTAAACGTTTTTCTTCCCACTTAGCTGTTCCCACAAAGCGATTGAGGGCTGGGACTTGTAGGATGCTTGTCCAGGAACAGACATTATTAACGCCATTACTGTGTTATACCAAGCATAACTGAGCTTATATGAGGATAAAATCGCTGAGTTACTTAAAACAAGTGACTTGAATTAAAATAAATAAGTGCTACTTGTGGTTATGATAAAATGTCATGATTGATGGTTTCTGCCATAAGGCCATACTAAGTCCTGATTTTTTTTTATATATTAGATACATATAATTATTTATTGGATCATAGCTTATAGTATTCAGGGATGTTTTATAACATTTGGGTTGTAAGTGGCTTACTCTGAAAGGTTTGTACCCTTTGGAGCCTGGACATAAGTGTTTGAGCTAGCAGAGTCTGAGGGTGAGATGTTTGAAATGCCGTGTCCAAAGGTTTATTTACACTGCTTATGAATCTTTTTATTTTCAAATGCCCAGGATTGTTATAGCTCCAGTAATTTTCCTACTCCATTGATTTGGCTTCCTTTTTTGTTTATCTTTTATGGCTTTTACCATTAGCATATTGGGTTTGTTTTAGGAGAAGCTGTGCTGCCTAGGAATTCCCCTCGCTGAGGAGTTCCTTATGTAAAATTACTAAAATGTTATTTCCAGTTCTTAGAAATTTAGTTGCAAACATAGTACTAGCTAATTGATAGGCACTAAACTGAAAGAGTCTTGAAAAACCCCAAGCACCAAGAAGAGTCAATTTTTCCAGTAGTGGAGACAGCACTTTTCAACATCCCTGTCTGTTAGCATGGTCATGGTTTTGTGCACGAGGCCCAAAAGTTATGCTGGGGTTTGATAGGAGAGGTAAAGGGTGATAATGAATGTGATGCTGCATTTTCAGAAGATAATTTGCATGAGTAAAGTATATAAAGGAGAGCCCTCTGCTGTTAAATTAACAGTGATTTTATTACCCTTATTATATACTTATATATCACACTTGTCCGGCTGAGCTGTAGAGTTCTGCAGAGCTCATTGCGCTCACTGCATGCAGGAAAACTGAGACTTCGGCACCGATCTAATCTTACTGCAGCAAATGAGTTTTAAGCTGTGCAGATACCAGGCTTAAAAATATTCTTGTGCTCTAATATTCTTTGGAGTCAATGAATCATGATCTTACAGAAGATGTGATAACACAAGTGAAATAGGGATTTCTAAACTCCTCTTTCTGGAAAAATATCTCCTTTCTCAGTAAACCATAAATACTAAATGTAAAAAGTTGATTGATCTATCTGCCTGCCTGCCTAACTACTACGTTGTAAATTTATATATAAAAATCTTGCCAGCTCTTATATAAGCTAACTGTGAGTCTATTTTCTTAGCCCTAGTTAAAGAAAAGAAAATTGGCAGCCGTGACTGGGCCAGTGTTAGTTAAATCGTATAATATATAAATAGGTATTGTGTGGTTTAATGAGCTCTCTGTAGTTTCTGTTTAGACTTCAGCATATGTATAATGTACTATTTAAAAGACTTTGTATAATAATTGAATACGGTACCATTATTAAGATGCTGACGTGAAGAGAAGCAGGTATTTAGATCATCATAGTGGGAATCCTCGAGTTAAATGGTGTCAGAAGGTTGTGGTTATCAGTGCTAGCTTGAAGCAGTAGTAACTTTTTCTGTATTATCTCAATAAAATGAGTTAAGCACTTTAGCATTTATATAATATACCTGCTTTTATTGCAGGTCTCACTCCAACTTTTTCTCCTTTATTTTCATTTTTCTAGCAGACCTTTCAGTGATGTACTAAGGCAAGCTAAGAAACTTTATCTTGTGCATAGACATTTCAGGCATTTGCACATTTTTACTATAGATCTTTGCATCATCTGATTCCACTTAACCAAATCCTGAACTTGATACTTGAAGAAATGTTGTAGTATAATCAGATCAAAGAATCTAAACTCAATTTTGTGGGGATTTAGTCTTGGCTTTGTCATTGGTAGACTGCCTAACTAAAAGTAAGCGAGGCAGTAGAGGTGACACAGAAGATAACTGTTGGAGCAGGGCTCCAGAGAGGCTGTCAACTCTTCCTCTTTGGAGTTGTTGGAATTGGACTGGACCAACGGTTGGACTAGACCAAGGCCCTGAGCAACCAGCTCGGGACTTTCTTGGAGCAGGAGTTTGGCCCAGAGACCTCCAAAGGCATCTTCCACTCTGACTTTTCCCCTGGTTCCAGGAAAATTATCTGTAAGAGGGATAAAACAATATTTTTACCTAAGATTTAGTTATGTTTTGATTATAAACCTTCAAATAAAACAACCCTTTTTAGGGAAAAAAAAAATGCTGTTTTGACTCCTATATCTTTATGATAGTCTTACTACAATATTTTATCTTCTGCTTCCAAGCACAAAGGACAGTTCACTTTCCAGTCTGAATTGCAAAAGACAAGTAAATTGGATGGAGAGTAAAGCTCCCCAAACAGTAAGATGATGATTTTACAACACCTTTTTCAGTGGGATCAGGGTTAAGGTGCCTAATTTTAGAGTGTATCTGTGATCCATGTGGCTTGGTAATGAACAAAACCAAGTAGCATACGTGGATCCCATTCACCTTTCTAACCGCCTCATGATACCTCAAAGGGAAGGTAATAAACTTCTCTTTGAAAAACAGGGCTATGGCATATCGTGCAGATTCAAAACTCTTACTGGTTACTGTTAGCTCTGTTTTAGATATTGCTTTCAGATACAGGTGTTTCTGCAATTTCCAACAGCTTTTATCTGTAACTGATTTGCCATGAGCAGCTTCTGCCCAACTGGGAGCTAGGGGAATCTGCAAAGTATTTGCAACTTGGAGTCTAGAGTTAAAATACGGCTCAGAAACAAAGATGTAGAGTTTAAGCTATTGAAGAGGGGCTAATATTCACATTTTCATGCTGGGGGTGGGGAGGAAGGAAAACAATGTCATTCTAATTGAATTATTAAAAAGCTGCATACAAGGCAATGGTTATGTGGGTTTAGTTGTGAGCTTCTTAACAGTCTGTGGTTTCTTAGAAGGGCTGGGAAGGAAATTTTGAGCGAGAGCGACTGAAGTGGCAGGCGGCAGACCTGCAGGAGGGCTTCTCGGCTGCAAGCAAATCTGCTAATGGTTTGATGCCTCTTTAGGAAAGCACTTTGACGTCTACCAGTTTGAAGAAAAAAAAAAAAAGCTGTATCAGATATACTGGGACTCCTTACTCTCAGCTTTTGCTGCACTAAAAAACCCTGTTAGAGTGGATGACAGGTAGAATCTGTGGGTAGGGCTATATACTTTAACTATGACTTTTGATCTCTCATGACATTCATATTAATATTAATGTATTCATGGCAAATTATGGTTAAGACAGTTGGCTTTTGTATGCAAGTTTATTGAGCTGTCATCGACTATTTCTTTAATAATTGTTTTCATGTTAGCAGTATTGCTTTTATGTTGTTTTAAATTTTTAAAAATGTTTCTTTTAGTTATCTTTTTTTATAATTTTATCTATTACATTTATTTGCTTTAACAGTGTATGTTCATAAAGTTTAAATGCTGTAGTCACTGAGATTAGTGCATGGAAGATATCTTAAATAAAATCCTTGAAAGAGGTCAAATATTATCAGACAAAAGCAGACATGTCAGTTCAGGCTGTTGTTCCTTTGGAATTCAGGGGTAGGGGGAAAGGGAAAAAATGAGTAGCTGACAGTGTTAGAAGAAAATTGGATCATAGGAGAAATACCCTTCTGCAAGAGTTAGACCTAAAGAAAAGCAATAACACCACCATTACATGTTTTTAAGAAAAAAAAATAGCAAGGGAATAATTATTAGCCTAGTCGAATATAGTCTGTTATTTCACATTGCCTATAAGGAAAACTTTCTATTTTAGTTTTTTTAAAGTCCCACGCTTGCTGAGCCATTTCTTTTCTTTTTATGTTTAAAATAAGAGTCTTTCAGTGTGGGTTTACAGCACTGTAATTCAAAGCTCCCGGCAGTTTATGACAGCTGGTCCCTGATCAGGTCCACATATATATGTTATATATGTGGCAGATACGCAACTTCTGCCTGAGTGGCAAGCGGTGGTTTTGGAGGTGGTGCTCCTTAGACATGGGCTGGAGGCCGGAATAGTTCACACTCTAAGCGCTGGTATGAAGCCAAGAGCTCTCATAATTGCACCCAGTTATGAACATGTTGATGCCCATGTTAGTTTATTACGTTGGATTCATGCTCAGGAAAGCTTCATTCAAAAGTCCCCCGGGTGCCTGTCATTTCTGAGGATGTACAGCAATGATCTGCTTCGCTGTGCGTGTTTGACGTGACCAGTGTCAAACTGAGATCTGAAACTTGCTTTTCCCTTCTAGTGCAGCCTCCTACACCTTTCTAGACCAACTGCAAAGTATTTTCATCAACCCACAGCTCTAGCATAAGAGCTGTGACATCCAAAATGACCTCTGTTAAAGTGGGATTGATTTTTTTGCTCTTATTTTCCAGGAACCATTTCAGCCCTGCTTTCCTTGCTTCTGGCAAAGATAAATACAATGCAGAGGGAGGATCATATTTTAGTGAATTTGTATCTTTTTTTTTTTTTTTCTATCCAGGGAACAAGTGTAGTTTGTGTTGCCTGCTGGGATAGAAGCTGGAATAATTCTTTTAAACAAGTTTCAGAGCTGCTAATAATAGTGCTAATGCTTACTCACAGGAATGCTTTCTTCCCCCTAATGTTCTGTGTGGGCTGGCTGAAAAATCACTTAGCTCCATCTAATTTTCTTGGACAGTTTCTGTGACTTCTTTTTCCATTGTGCAATGAAGTTTCTTTTATGTATGGATGAGATTCATGTATGTAGGACAAAAAAGCTGATTCTGAAATATGCTCATGGTGGTCCCCCTTTATATATACGGCCAGCTTTACTGAGTGCCTCAGGTTTTGGATATGTAATTTAAGGTATGTTTAATGTAGCTCAGGTCAGAGTTTCACTGCGTCTTATAAAACCAGAACTTTCTAGCACAAGTTCATTGTGTTGCACCCCCAAACGGAGGAGCACAAAATCTCTCAGCACTTTTGACTAGTTTGGACTCCCAGTGTAATATTAGGTTTTTAAATGCATGAGTGTTCTGAGTAAACTAAAAAGAAAAGTTTGTCTTGGTGTGTTGGTTGTTGCATGATGTTATTGTGAACCTTGTAACAACATCAGGTCGAATAACGTAGTCACTTCAAGTGGTTTTTGGAGTACTAGGGTTCAGAAAATGGTGTTTTCTCTCCTGTCTTTAGAATCTTTCTCTTTGTCGTTCAGATCTCTTGGCTGCTATTTCTTGGTCTTGGAATAAAGAAAAAGACTATAAGTTTGGCTTTGTTTAATCTAAATTGCTTCAAAGATTTTTTTCAACTTTGTCTCAAAATGCATGACTTTTTTATTACTGACATGTTAATAGCAAGGGTAGTGTTTTTTAAAAGAAAAGGAATTCAAAGTACTTTTTTTCCATGTGTAAGATATATCATTTTTGATAAATATTTTACCATAGGAAAAGTTTTCATTGGAATCATTGGCTTTTAGCTATAATTTTGGATGATAGAATCACTTTCTATTCAGGGTGAAAATCTTTCTTAGGGAGTTCTTTGCCTCATTGTTAACAAGGATGTTTTTTTTCCTGAATTGAAATGATTGTAAAAAGTTAATTCATGAATGCTGCAATGTCTCATTTGGATAGTTAAGTCAGAGACTCCAGCTACAGAGCTGTCAAAAGTGGGAGTTTCTGTTTAGAAGTTTATTTTCTAAAGGCAAATTGTGTTACAGGGATTTTTTTCGAGGAACTTTTGACATTTTCTTAGGTAATTTACACTTAGAGCAACTAAGTGAGAAATCAAAATCTGTCTGAAACCAGCTTGGAAATTCTGCCATATGTCTTAGTTTTCTTTAGATTGTGATTTAAAAAGAAAAAAAAAAAAAGAAAAAAGAAAAAATCCAGGCTCCAGCTTTTAACTGCCACATCCTTCAACCAGACTGTTCTGGGATCTGTTAAATCCAATCTCCCTGCACCACACTTCCCAACTTGTGAACTGATACGTGATGAGCTTCCTGTGGTGGTATTTAAGTTTACCATGGGAACAGCTAAATTGGTGACAGCAGCAAAAAGGAGTCACTGAGTATATTTTATTTAACTTATGGCCAGCTGACTTCCACATCCTTATTCGGCACCCTGATAAAGCCAAGTAAAAATGAATTATATAGTGCTGGAATATGAACAGAGGTGCTTGGGAAAGCAGGGAAGACAGAAAGGGTTTGTGTTCCTAGGCTGTGACTTTTAAGGAAAGTATGCTTTTAAGGAAAGTTATTTTGATAGTGTCTGCTACCTTTTGACCTCTTGTTAAACAAAGCATTAAATAGAATTATCTTATATATTTTATAATTGCTGAAATATATTGTCTACTTACACTTTGGGCTACATAGTAAGTAATCTGAGACAAATTCTGCTTGATTTTTATATATGTATCTCCATTTTCTGGAATAACTAAAGGGTTATAACCAGTGATAGATTTTATTCTACTATGAATCCATCTTAGGATGCATGATAACAGGTCCTTCATTCTGCAGGTACTTCCCTTCTTTCTCTATGTATTTGCCTCAGACCTCACCTTCCTTGCATTGTAGGCAGGATTCCGGGTGGGTTTGTGGCATTAAAACTTGGCTTCTTTTCCAGAATAGCTAAAATAAATGGTAGTATTGACAATGTAGACAGGATCAGTGTCTAATGGAAAGCAATTACACAGGACACTGGAATAATAAGAAAAATTAAATCACTAGTAATTCCAAAAAGTGTATTGTCTCAATGTTATTGTCTAATTTGGCTTCTTCCTCTCTGAAATAAATAGCAATAAAGTTGTTTGGAAAGATGAAAAAGATTTCAGTATCTTTCTGTGTGCTCCACTTTATCTTTTAGCAACAGTATACAGATGCACAGCGCAGGATTTAACAAATATTTTTCTTGGAAGACATACCGTTTTAAGAAATGTTAGAAGTAGATTATCTCCCACACACATAGATTAGTTCTTGTATTGAGTCTTCACATATATTTTGAAAGTCATCTTTCAGTGAGTGCTGTAGGGATTCACTAGCACTGAGCTATTTTAAGTCTTGAAAAGTAACAAATGGTAAGGAGATTTGCTGAAGCAGAAAAGTCAATTTGCTTAGAGTAATGGAACATGGTGTGTAACTGTCTTAAGTATCTCCGTCTTGCAAAGCTCTTTTTCTCTACCTGTTCTGTGCAAACATAGTTTTTCAGTGTAGTCCTTATAACAGTAAATATCACATATGTAGAATAATAATAATAATAATAAAAAAACTAGGATCAACAAATATGTATTTTTCAAAGTAGTTACATTAAATGAAATTGATTTGATCCAGCGTCTTTCAGAAAAAATTAGTAAATCTGAACCTAAATCTTTATGCACGAGAATAATCATTGTTCTTTGTGCTTTTTTCTAACTATGTCTGATTTTTTTTATATATACGTGTGTGTATATATAGGGGGGTGTGTGTGTATATAAAAAGTTCGTATTATGGAAAAATTATTTGTAAGGAGAGTTAACTTTTCCTTGGGTCAGATGAATAGGAAAGAAACTTGCTGATTGCCAATAATCCTGCGCTGTGCCTGGTGCTGGAGGCCGCTCTTGACCAGCGTGAGCAGCAGTGCTCACCGTTTCTCTACCGTGAGCAAGAGGAGCCTTCACTGATGTGTTCTCTTCCATTGTCCTTGGGCTTGCTTTTATTTCTCCTTCCCTTTTCGCTGATGTTCTCTTTTTCTGTCTCTTTTTCTAAAGTGAAACCATTAGAACTATGTCTGACTCCATTTCAGTCTCCTCTTTTTTTCCTTTCCCTTCAATTCCCGCAGTAAGGCACCTCATCATCCAACATCCCACCCTTCCCACTTGCCAGCTGCTTCAATCAGTAAGTTCTTAAGCATTCTTGAATATTACATCAACTTTACAGAACTACGAAAAACAAAATACATCTCAATCAACACATCTGTTCCCTCTTCAAAATTCATTTGCCAATTCTTTTCCTCTGGGAGTTTACTTTCATTAGACATGAACTGCCCTAGGTCAGGAGAAATGGCTCGGGTCCCACTAGATTACTTCAAGCAGCTGATACTTTAAAGCTTTACTGAAATTCTGACTCAGCTGGAATGTAATTGTCCAACTAGACAGCTTTTCATTAGCTGGAAGCATTTTTCGTTTTATAGGGAAGCTTGGACAAAATGCTCTCCAAAGTACTGAGACTCTGAAAGATGCTGAAGTGCCTGCCTTTCCCAAGACTGCAGAATTCATGGAATATGTCAGTACTGGAGATGGGAAGAGTGGAATATCAGAGAGAGAGAAAAAGCTGGCAACAAGCAAGTTTTTGTAACCCATTTCTAACACAGCGTTTTATCTTCTCCTGCTGTGTCTTTGTTGCACGGTATGCTTTGACCAGCCCCATACTGATTTGAAATCATAGTGTGCAGAGAAAGGTGAGATCTTCTGTAATAAAGATTACGGGTGGTGAGGGTTTCCCTTTAGGGCTTTCTTTTTCCTTTTTCAGGTCTTCAGATGCATTTGTGTCACATTTTTAAGTTTTTCTTTTTTCCTCATAGCCTGAGGGCTGGGTACATGCTGCTTTCTTTAACAAGAGGCGTGAGTCTCAGTTGGCAGAGTATGCAGAACACCAAATACTGCAAAACTTTACAGGCAGATCTAAGAAAGAGGAGAGAGATTTCTTTATTGCTCTGTTCTCTGAAGGACTGGAACAAGAGAAGTCAGCAGGACATTTGGAATGGGCAATTCAAGGTTAGCAGTTGGAGGAGATGATGGAGCTGGGAGCAAATGAATGATAGACACCAAATTACTTGTACAGAAGGAGTATGAGCAACTCTCTTGGCTTGTCACATTGCTCTGTTTTTTGTCACTGTGTAGCGCACATACAGTAAAATAACCTATGTATTAAAATCTAAAAGCGATTGAGAATTCTTAGAACTTCCCTTATTTTTAGCCTTGTTATTGAGAAGTAATGTGTCTTATTCTGCCAATGATGGGTCATGAAGACCCACCCTGTAAAAACCTATTTAACACATGCAGGTTCTGCTGACAATTTGCAAACTCATAATTTGCAGTTACTTCATGATGCTGTGCCCAGAGCCTTGCCAGGAAAAAGAACACGTTGTTTAGCATGTTTCCATTTTTACAGTGCCAGAGATGCTAAGGCTTGAAATCTAGCAGGGCAGCTGAGTATGTGCTTTAAATGCTGGAGGATTTCCGTGGAAATCCATGGCCCAGTGAATATGCTCTTTCATATAGTCATATTCAGAGGTGCTTTGCTAAATTGGTGTTTTAAAGTAGTATGCCGATAATAAATCGTATGAGTACTTCAGGATTTACATAACATAATTATTGTTCTCTGAACGGCAATCACTAATTATAGATTTTTATATTGAAAGACATAAATGGGAGAGTTGCTTTAATAGCGCTGCTCATGTGAGTCAGAGACTTCCTTAATTAAGCTCCTGTGGGTAGGGGAGCAACAGAGACAAATTCTTCCCATGTTTGTGTTTAAAAAAAGTCAATGAAAAGAGGGAGCAAGTTCTTTGCCTCTTGATTTCTCTTGATTGTGGCCTGTTGGATTGCAAGAACTGGCCACGTAAGAAATGGACGAAACAAGGGTGCTGGGAGAGGGTGACATCCCCAGGCATGAGTGTCAGGATGTGACCCCCGTTCAGAGGTACCAAACTGAAACAGCAGCAGCATGTTGAAACACCTGATAAACTGCCAAAAAGGAAAGTAGTGATTACAAAGTTACTGGTGGCATCGGTCTTGGAGAGTAATCCTTTCTATGGTAAGTAACGACACTAATACCTGCAGTGCTTTACACAATGCAAGAGTAGACCAGGGAGAAGCAGAAAGTCCAAGGGATGCTTTCTCCTGCGAACTAAAGCACCAAGGGGCAACAACGCCTGCTCCCTTCCTCCAAGAGAGGGAGGTCCTGTGCAGTTCACATGAGGACCCTTCGGGTGCTCTGCAGGCCTCACTGTCAATACCGTGTGCTGGTAGCCCTCAGAAGCCGTTTGTGAAGATACAAGGGAAATGGCAGGAGAAACTTGCCTAAACTCTATACGCTTGTGTGCTGTCTTGTTTTCTCTCTGTCCATCTGTCTGTCAACCATGTGGCTCAGTGCAGATGTGGTGCTTTGGGCATCATTTCTAGAGTCAACCCAGTGCTTAAACCGGCTTTAGGAAATGGAGCTTCTCAAGTTATTTTCTTTTGGGGGAGAGGGGAAGTGCTGTCCTCTTTTACTGCTGTAAGGTCTCCTTCTAAACAGTTAGATTGCTGTATTATTGTAAATGATTTGCCTGAACAGAGCAAGATACTTTACAGTTAGTGAAATAAACCAGATATGAAGCATCCTGAACATATTGGTCAAAACAGATTAAGATGCTCATCTCATCTGTTATTTTTAATAACAACTCTCATGGTTGGAATCCAATCTTATTCTCTTTATCAAAACCATTACAGTGTCATCACTGAGGCTGCCTGCGTGAAGGTACAAATACTCTGTGTCTCATTACTTAAAGACTGTTGAGAGGAAATAACCCTAAAATTTTTACAGCCTCCTTTTACTTTGGTGAAAAATATTTAAAGAGGGAATCTGAATGTTTAACCTGTAAATAAAATATTAACATGTCTGTGTCATTCTGCCTGTCCTTGAAACTCCCTCTAGCCTTCCTGAGAATTTTTTGAGTGGAGAATTCAGGGTTCAGTGCTTTTAAATTTACTCCAGAATTAGTTATGCTAATGGGAGGAATCCGTACTGCTTGTGATAAAGGAGGTGCTGTGCTATCTTTTCTGGCCTTCTCAGTTGTGTTAGGGTCCTGCCTGATGCTCTTTTGATTCAAAAGCAATTCTACAGTGGGATCACTCTGCCCTATTGAGGATACAAGCTTTAGACTGGAAGGTAATTCCTCATTTATCCTTTAATCTTCTGAAATTGTGTTTATGATCAGTTGGATTGATCTTATCTTTACCTCTAAAACTCCACAGAGTGTTTACAGCAAAATTAAAATGTGTTCATCTAGTTTCATTATTAAATTATCCTCTGGAGCTGGAAAAGCAGATCTGAAAAAGCAGAGATGGAAAAAGCAGATTGCTTTGTTTTGCAGAGTGGTAGGTTTTAGGACTTGATAACGAAACAGGAACATTCTGACTCTTAAGTTATATTTTTTCTTATGAAACAAGTTAAAAGAACTCTTCAAGACTTGGAAAAGTAGTTAATATTTTTAAGTAACAATGTTGGAAAGCAAACAAGCAAGGAGAGAGAGAGAGGAGGGAAGAAAAAAGAATCCCGTCTCCAAAGTAACCTCCTGCTGAAGTTTGTCTTCTCTTGTCTTCACATCTGCGATGGTGACGTACCCCAGAATAGTGTTCATCTAAATTGTAGGTGAGAAGTTTTCATTTCCACTGTGAAATGCTCTGAAACCTGAGAGTGTGTGACTTTTATCATAGGCTGGAGCTTCATGGGAGAGTAGGCATAATGAATGTTTGGAAAGCTTAACTTCTCTGACCTGTCATCTGACCTCACATCATAAGTGTTTGTCCTTAATGCATTTGCGCAAGTTTCCAAGATTTTCTATGCAGATTTTTAGTGCAAGTTAGCTTTTGGATATGCATTTCTAAACTCAGATGTAAACAAGTTGTCACTAACAGGAAGGAGTCCTGGAAGTGGGATCGACAAGATAACTGTGAGATTTAGTAACAAAGACAGGAGTGGTTTTCATCCCCCTTTTGCCTTCATATATCTGGGTGTTTTGCAGCTGCCATGGAACTGCAGTATCCACAGGACTAGCTCAGTCGTGCTTCTGTCGTGCCTCAGAAGTACTCACGATTTTCACAGTGCTCTTTTCTGTGACTTCTTGCTGTCTGCGGCCATCCCCAGCCTGCTCTTTCGCACGTGGCATGCAATCGGATTATATCCCCTGGCCTGGCTGGAGATACTTCAGGAGTTTCTGTGCTGGGGAAAACTTGCTTTTTCAGATTACCATTCACTTATCTGGCATAACCGCTCCAAAAGGATTTGGCTTGGATATTAACAAAACAAGCTGCTTGCCAGGGTAGTGAAAGGAGATACAGGAGCGTGTTGTGGAATTTCCCTCACTGGGGCTTTTCAAGAACAGCTAGACAAATGCTAGCAGGGTTTGAGTGAAGCACTTGAGAGCCTGCAGGAGGCTGGACGAGGGCATCTCCAGGGTTCCTTACACTTACATTTCTGTTATTCTGTGGTGAAGGAATAAAGCCAGAGCTGAAAAAATATTTGAGAAACAACACTTTCTGAAAGACTAGAAATCCCAGTCATACAAGTTTGTTTCATCACTCTCCACAGAGCTTTTGCAACTATTAGGAAAATAGTGCTGAGCTTTTCCTATCTGTCATAAACATGTGCTTAAAATACTGTCATTTGGGATCTCTCTGGCTTAGTAGTCACCTCTTGGGAAGTGAGCTCTGCACTGAAGTTCTCCGAATGCCACGTGTTTTTTAGCATCACGGCACCATCTCCTTTCCAGGAACTGACAAAGTGTAGCTGCTCAGGTGCTGGCCCCACAGCCACTGCCGTAGCCTGGAGCGCTGTTACAATAAGCACTCGTGTGTGCTCCACCTAGGAAGATCATCCTCCATGGGGCAGCCTTGCTCGTGGTGTGTTTATCCCGCCGTATGTCCGTTCCTGAAGCTGGCTCAAGGACAGTCATCGTGCGCGTGGGTCCCTACCACAAGTGTCTGTGCGTGCCCCAAAGGACAACCTGCAGGCAGCTCAGAGGCCACGCTTGTGGCCTTGTCCTGAGGACCCTTTTTGTGCTGCCCACAACATGCTGCGTGGCCACGTTAGCTCAGCACCAGCCGAGGCATCTTCCTGTGCTGAAACTCCCAGAGAGGTATTTTGTATATCCCAGTCTAAGCTCGGTCTGTGAGGGACTTGAAAGATTCATGCAAAAGACAGCCCATGTGCTTAGTTATAGGAATTAGTTGGCTTATTAAGAACTATTACCCCTTGCTGCAAATTCTGTTTTGCCTGCACTGTTGGCACTATGAATGCTACCTGACTGCCAGCACCACTCACCACTAATGCGTCATCATGAACACTACCTGAAGCTCGGTGCCACAAACAAAATTCATTTTCTTCCCGTGTAGACTTTTATCAAGTCAAAATATCCAAGTCCAAGCCTAAGTTTTATGTTTCTTCTTGTTTAGACCCTATTATATTCACTGGAGTAAGATACCTGTCCTGAATAGCAGCATGAGTGTTTGCCATATGCAGAATACATTTCCACCTCTCTGATTTCAGTTGCAGATTTATTGGCATTAGGGCATTGTGTAGAGACAGGCTGTTTGTTCTTGCCCAAAGAGAACACTGTAAGAATGAAGGAGCCTTAGTTTGCATGGTATTTCTTTTCTCCAGCTGTCTCCTTTCAAGCTAAAAGTGCTCTGTCTTTAGGAAATGTTCTTGAAAGTTGAAATTTTGTCCTAAAAACCTTGAGATGTAAAATGGACTTTTCAGAAAACTTGTTGTGCTGCATTAACTTCTTTGTGGTATTTCTAGTAATGTAACTTCTTTTGCCAAGCAGAGTGTAATGTGAAAACTCTACTTAAGAAAAAAAGATCTTATTTCAGCTGTGCCATATTTCTTAAAAAATATTTCCGCCTAACATGTTTTTTCCCTATTGCTATAATTAATGTTAAATACCACCAGCGGAGAACCTGGGAAGGGAGTGGGAGGAATCAACCTCCAGTTTGCTTGCTTCATGGATTGACAGCTATTTCTGCATCTGCGTTTCTGCGTGTCCCCCAGGCTCAGATCAGCGCCCCCATCATTTCTAAGGCGCAGAGAGCCCCCTCCCACACACGTACCCGTGCACAGCTAGCAGGGCCCCAGAAACACGTG
>JAUBNY010000891.1:2508731-2525882 GCA_032275445.1 Crypturellus soui
GCTGGAGGAGCGTTAACATCCGTGAGGCGGTTGGGTGGTTTTCGGCTTTGTGCTTTCCCCCCTCGACAGCCCTGTCCCAGTCTCGGTTTGCAGGGGCGGCGCGGGGCTCCCGGTGCCCTGCGCTCCGAGCGCTGAGGAGAACCGCCCGGAGAGCCCCTAGCCAAGGGGCAGGGAGAAGATCCGCAGCATCCGTGAGCAATCGCTTAGTGGAAAGCAGTGGAGAATGGCTTCCTTTTACTTATTAATTCATTTTTTAAGGAAAAGGAAAGCAAGTCCAACGCCAAAGCAGAAAGTAATACCTGCTGCACTCCAAGCCCATTTTTACCTTCCCATGTGTGTAGGGAAGCCCCTAAATGCACATAGGCAGAAGCCCTCTTTAGGCAGAATTTATGCAAAGGTCTGGAAGAGAAGCAAGTTTTTGAATGCAGATTTCTGCTGGGAGGAATCATGATGGCAGCACACGTGCTGCAGAGGCCCCGAGCCACATTCTGGGGGAGCTCGTTTTGCTGCATGGTGACACGGTCTCACTCCGTCCTGACGGGTGCCTCGGCCTCCCAGTGCCACCGTAACACCAGGCAGGTCGCCCCAGGCCTCGGCATCCTCCCTCCTCTGTGCAAGGCCACTAACAAACCAGCCGTGTTGGGTAGGATAGTGTGGGTGTTCAGCCGTGGTGCAGTGCATACGCGCTGGCTGCAGCAGCCACGTTTGAAATATTATGAAATATTAACTTGAATCTGCAGCAATAACGCATCTGTAGCATCCTTGTTCCCTTGCATTTATCGTTCATCTAGGCTCTGTTGTAATCACGACAGGTTGGTGTTAAACCAGCTGTGTTTTTTGGACCCTTGGCTATGTTTAGGGCTGGAAGTCATTTGAAGACACCCCAGAGATGCTGAAAAGTGCTTAGTTTGTCTTGGAAGTCTGTAGAGATGTTACTCGTTAGGCTAGGTATAGCATATATTGCTAACAGTGTTAAACATTGTTCCAGACAGTTCATTTCAGCAAACAAGCTTAGAAATTTCCTCTGACTTTTGCCTTCCAAATACTTGTATTAACTTTTTTAATACTTCTCTAAGTGCTGGAAGCTAAGCCTGGAAGTCTTCAGGGTTGTGGCTTATGAAATTGTAGGCAACATGTTGGCCTGTGCATGTGAGTCTGTTAAAATAATTATACGCTATTATTTTCCAGATAACTCAGAGTCACTTTTGGTTGGAATGAAAAGACGTAATGTTGTTGTTCAGGACGTCTTGAAGAGAAATGAGTTCTGAATTTGGCTGTCCTATGGACCACCAAACTCAGTACACTCAGTTGACAGGATTCACTATGAACCCTCTGAAATTATCATGAGCGCATTTTATTTCTTCTTTTGAAAATGATATATTAAAGAAGGATAAGCTAAATAATATGAAGGACTGAGGGATAGGGAACTGAATGTGCTTTGCATAAAGAAATGGCTTTTACTAAGGGACTGGTAAACCCTATGTGACTATAGAGCAGAAATAGTGTGAGCAGAAGTTACTGTTTTTGTTGGAGCCTATTAGCTTATATAGGCTTATAGACTGCCTATGACAAATTCATTTATTTTAATTTGAGCTCATAGGAATAGAAGCATCAGTGTAAGCAGTATATTGTATCTTAAAGATTTTTTTTAGAATCTATCATATACTAATGTAGGACTTTTTCTTTTTAAAATTGATTTAAAATGCCAATATTTTTCCAAAGCACATCTTGAAAACATCTATTGGCTGTATCACACAAATGCCTGGAGTTCTCCCAACTACTCTGATGAGGTCTGGTAGTCTTTGCTTTTCTGGGTATGAAGAGAAAACTTTGGAGAGGGCATGGTAGCTCATTAGTGAAGTGGATGTCGTGAGACAGTTATATAAATGTCTTTAGCATGGCAGTTCAGTATGCAGTAAATGTAGATATACTGGGTTTAATTTAAATGAGAGACTGCTAAAGTTGCTGCCTGATCTGTACCTGCAGCACAGAGCATCCTTGTAACTCACACAAAACCTCAGTGTCCTGCATGAGCAGCGTGGAGCAATGTGTGTTTTATTACCCCTTGGGTAACAGCAAGCTAGGGCTGGCATGGGCTGCAGCAAGGGAAGCAGCTTCAGGCAGAGGCACTGCTGCTGAAGAATTCGATGTGGTAAAGTACAGGCATTTTAAATAGATTTTTGCTAAGAAAAATATGTCCTGGAATTCTTTTCCTCTAGCTAAGGAGGAATATCTCATCTGCTTTAGTAAAGTTACAGAGGCTTTGTCTGTGAAGGGTTATGCTAAAGAAGAAAAGAAAAAGCAATAGTGTAGACTGATTATGGTATCGACTGTGAACAGCGTGCCGTGAGAACATCTTGTTCTTTTCCTATAGGCAGTTAACATTTTGTGAAAACTTTCCAAGAGAGTGATATTTTAACATTAACTTTCTCACAAGAAGGCTGTGTGCCTTATCAAATTCTGAGATCGGGATGATAACCAATTGAGCTACGCTAATAGTATCACGCTACAGAGAGAAAATGAAGGGGGAAAAAAAAAGATTTCCAGCATCTTTTGATGTCAATAAATCATTCAAAAACTGGGAATAGGGGTCTTTGGTAAGATTTCCAACTGCTTGCTGTATCTTCTCCATGAAAGATGATCTTTGTCCAACAGAGCTGAGTTGTAATTAGACATTGATGGTGGTATTTAATGCATAAAAATAAATATAATCAATATGTCTTATCTCCTTCCCTGAAGGGAAGGTTAGTTTTCGGCCATTCTTTGACATAGATAAAAGGGAGGTAGATTTGTGCAAGGCAATGTTTATTCACCTAGAAATTCTGTTTTGGCCATCACATGTCTTGCTGAAATCTCATTCTGAAAATAACCTTTTATTGTAAGTAAGTAAGGTTTTGGAGTGTTTCAGTGGCTGTAACAGTGTCGTGGTTTCTGACACTTTCTGTGCAGTGGAAGAAATTGGTCTCTGCTCATGGTTCTGTGCTCTGCATTTCCCTTATTCCCTGTTGATCAGTTTAAGACCATTTCCTAGCAGCTCCTAAATAAACAAATAACTCCTCTTTTTGAGAGTCATAACATTAGGGACTGTTTGAATGTTTTTTTAAAAATTGACATTAGCTTTACAAACGCAATTGTTCTGACTTCTTTCTGCTTTGCATTATTGTTAACCCCACATTACTGCTTAGTAGCATAGCCGGTGTAAAGACAAGCTTGCAACAGACCAAAGGTGTCATTAGCATAACATTAAAAGATATAATGATTCAGAGAAGGTGAAATTCCAAGAAGAAAAGTATTAAATTATTCTCAATGTGTGACATGCATGAAAGTGGTGCGTGCAGAGTTTCATTGCATTCATATTCTGCCCATAAAGAGAGTCATTCTTGAGAATGTATGCATCAGTAAGAGAAAAAAGTGTTAGTTGTATTGATACAAGCACTGGGCCTTAACAGGATATATATGAGAAGAATACAACATAAAAACAAATTCCCTTGTCAAATATCTTAACCACAGCTCTTCCTATTGTAGTACTAAAGATCACAGAAAAGGTCTTTCTGCTGAAAGAATTGGCAAGAATGCTAGGCAGTTAGGTGAATGAGGTGGTTTGAGAAAATTTGCCTCTTGCCAAAGATGATTTATGCTTCTGCCAGTTTATCTGTATTGCCCATGCATATCTCTGCTGCAGACAAGAATGATAAAAATCTATCCTGGAGATGAGAGGCAAGTCTGCAGGTTCAAAGGGAGTAATGGTCTGATGCAAACTTTTGACAGGAACTGGGGACAAAAACTTCACAAGTTTTATACTTTTAAAGGTTTTAACGTGCAACTAGTTGAATCATGAGCAGGAGTGTATGACATGGTTATCTCTGACAACAGATGACTGGATTTAGGTCTTTTTTTAATTTGCTGGTAAAATCTGTCTCTCATTAACAACTGTGTAGTGTTCATTGTTGTTAATTCGTCTGAACAGTTGCATATGGGCGGTAAATTTTATACAGGTGTTAGTGATGCTTCTCCAAATATTGCCTTAGAAAAAAATGACCTTGTATATATCCAGGAGTGTGACTTGTTTTTTGAGATATGGTAACTTGAATTTTTACTTTTTCTACCATTTAAGCTCTTGTATACAAATAAGCAGGAATTGATTAAGAGAAACCATGTTGTTCCCTTGAACATTTTGTTTAAAGTGTCTTGATACTGAAGTAGAGCACTAGAGCCTGAAGCTTGGATGGTAATCAGAGGTCTACAAAGTAATTGGTTTTGAATAGAATTTTTGTTCTGCTTGATACTGAGCTTTATATGCTGGTGTCAGCACTTTCTGAGGCTTCTTGCGGGGTGAGAGAAGAGTGGTCTTTTGAAGATCAAGTGAGATGGAAGTCTGAGATCTTTGGAGATTTTAAGTATTTAATTACAGTTTAAGAGCTTGTTAGTGTGGTTGGTAGTTTAAAAAAAAACAAACAGAAGACTTCACAGCTTGGGCTGAATGTAGCAAGAAAAGTTTACAATCATTAGTAGATATACTGTGCAATGAAAACACTTACCCTTTGGTATTTGATACTGAAAGAGAACAAATTACACTCATGTTAAGGCAGTATTTTTGCACTGCTAGCTAGAGGCATTTGTTTTTATTTTTGGAGAATATAGAATAGCTCACTTTTTCAGTCTTTCTGTGTGGTGCAGCCCATATTTATTTCACTTTATTTTTTCCCTTCTGTTTCAGCCCCCAAAGACAATGAAGAACGCGTATTCCGGGAGCGTATGCGCCCCAGAAAGCGCCAGGGCGCCGTGCGACGCAGAGTGCACCAGGTTAATGGACACAAGTTCATGGCCACCTATCTTAGACAACCAACATATTGTTCACACTGCAGAGATTTTATATGGTATGAAGCAACTTTAACTTGGCTTTCTTTTTGACTGTGTACTGGAGAGTTAATATACTATCGTATTATATATACAAGCATAAGTGGAACAGAGTACTAGTTGTTTTCCTTTTTATTCTAATATTAAGCTGTCATCAGTTTTGCAGACAATAATAGAAGACTGCCAGACTTTCATTATGAATGTTATAATTTGCTGTGGTTTTTTTCCCTTCCTCTGAGCCACAAAGTTCAATCTCTTCCTGTCTAGTACTCACCATAAATTATAGGTATACAGCCAGGCTGTTGCACTGTCGGTGCCCAAGGCTAGTTATTGATCTAATGTTAGACCTTCTCATTTTGCCAAAGTGCCCAAATTCTTGTTTAGACACTTAAGTGTTACCATCTTCTTCCTTGGAAATAATGAGCTCCTATACACCTTAGCAAGTTTTAGAAAGATGAGATTATTGGAATTTTATTGTGTTTTTTGGGGTGCTAAATCTGCAAGGCCTTTATTATTGGGATGTACGTCAAGAACTCCCTCTTTTAAGAAGGGTTGTATGTCAGGAATTCCTTTTAGATTTACATGACTTTTGAATGAAAAAGTAGGGAAAAGCAGTAGAGACATTCATTTTTTCTGTGATTCCTCAGTAACTTCATGCTTTTCAAAGTTACCCAAAGATATCCAGTTGTATCTTAAAAAAATCTAATGCCTGATCTGATCCAGTTGTTATTTCCTAAGAGTGTATGGCAATGAATCAGTCTTAATGTGGAACATGCTGAATGACAGTGTACATGAAAAGGGTTTAAAAAAAAGTATTTTTTAAATTTGTCTTTTACATTTTCTAAAACACTTTGTTTTATTTTCAGGGGTGTAATAGGCAAACAGGGATACCAATGTCAAGGTAAGAAGAAAGTGTACGGTAGGAAGTTTGAATTTATAAAATATAAGTAAGAGACTTTACATGCACAAAGTCAAGGCTTTAGAACAAGACTGCAGATCCAAACATGTTGAGCTCACCAAAGATTTTTACAATAAGTCATAATAACACTGCTGATCTTGGACAGCATATATAAAATAGTAACAAAATTAACATCTCTGAGCAGTGGATCCTAGTTATCTCTTGAACGCACATCCAAGTGGAGGCAGTTCTGCTGGTTCTGGTTTCTTATTTTTTCACTTCTTGCATTTTAAAATCATTAATTTTTTTTTTTCTTAAGATTCTTTCCTGAAAAAATACCAGGTAATTGCAAAGACTGTAATTAAATAGATGAGATAATTATAGAGGTCATAGTAGAGAAGGGTATAGCTAAGACTGCCAAAGTGCTTCATTTTCAACTCTCAATTTCTTGCACAATGAATTGTCCTTATGTCTCTGTTCCTTTGGAAGGTTTCCAGACAGGAATTATTTTTACCTGGTGTGGAAATCATGGACTGTATCAAATAAATGATTGTTACATAAGAAAAAGAAAAAGTAGAGTTAGTGCTTTACAAGGTGATTTGTAGTTTTACATAACTGAGTATTTTCTGGCTTTAATTCTCTTAATGTGTTGACTTTTCAAACATACATGTCTTCTGCTTTTTTAAACCAGAATAAGAACTCCCTAAATCAGCAGTCACTTGCAGCATGTCTTTAATGTTCCAGTGTTTCTGGTCTTCCGGCTTCGAGCTTTTACTTTAAAATCTTCATGAAAACTCATTCTTTTATCTGTTCTTTGTTTATAGTTTGCACTTGCGTAGTCCACAAAAGATGCCATGAACTTATAATAACGAAATGTGCTGGCTTGAAAAAACAGGAAACTCATGACGAGGTAAATATTTATAAAATGTATTTTCTAGATAAAAACTGTTTCTTTCATCTGTTCAAATTAGCGCCATCTCCTCCATTTAATCAATAAACGATACACAGGGTTATTGTGCCCTTCTGATCTTTTTGTAATAATAGCATTTACTCTGGAATGACAGATTATCAAAACAGTTTAATTTACATGGAAATTATAGTAAGGCAGTTTATTCAAGTTAGTAAACATTTTTATAATGTCTGAATGCACAGTTTAAGCACGTTCCACCTCTGTGTTTTCATTTTTAACCTCTATTTCCAAGTTAAATGAGCTTTATTGATTTAGTTCAAAAAAAATAGGATCAGACCCTTCATCCCTTAACTGCATTTTATGTGGCAGATGATAATATATGGAGTATGCTTGGGTATCTTATGTCAATATATAAGACTGCCTAGAAATTGTTCACGAAAGCTCACCTCAACAGCGACTGCATCCAGGCTGTCCAAATGTTGAACAAAAGCCACGTGTGCATTAAAGAAGACCTGTTATATAACAAGACAGTAGGGATAACATGAGGTACTGCATAGCTAATGGGTCTTTCAGCATCAGGCAGGATGCCTTATACACTGCTACTTTACATTGTGTTTGTGCTTTAACATCATCTTCAAAATGATTGTGTGTATTGAAGGCTGGGCACTCTTTAATATCTGATTTACCACCAAAAAGTACTGTATTTTAAGTCTGAAAGTTTAAGCCTGACAGTTGTTCTACAGGGCTGTATCTTACAAGTCCTGATTTTCAGTAGTACCCAATGCCCACAGGAAGATATAAAGTCCTGCATAGATTTATATTCCCAGGCTCCAGGCTGGTGGAGGCCGATCTGGTGGTATGGTTTGCTGCTACACTGCTCTCATTGTTCAGAAGGGTGCTAGAGCACTGGAGGGAAGCCAGCGATAATAGGAAAGGGAAGGAAAAACATCAAAATAAATCTCTTGCCCTGCTATAAAAACTTGTCAGTGACATCCTTTAATTAGTAAGTAATCTTACCTCGGAGTCCCTGAATGCAGCATTTTCTTGTTATCATTTTCATAACCTAAAGAACAGTGGGCTATGGAAAAGCAAGAGGTTGTGATATGTTTCTCTTTCTTAGTTCTGTATTAGCTCTGCCTCCTGCTCCTAAAACAATTGGGAGTGACTTCCTTGCCTTCCACATTAACAGATTTTTCCTGATAGCTGTGTATTTATTTTTCCCAGAAGCACTAGGAAGCAGACTTCAGTCTTTATCTCTTGGACAACAGCAGCCCTTCCCTTTTCCCCAAATAAAATAGTGGGAACTCTGGGGCTGGAGCATACGTAATAAAAGATCATCATTTGATCATAAGCTTATTTTATCTTGCCTGAATTCTGTGGGGTTTCAAAACATAACAGGGCCTCGGTGTACACTGATTATAAAGAGATTAATTAGAATGAAATATGCCATGCTTTCCTTTTTCAGCAAGTGGGATCCCAGCGTTTTAGTGTCAACATGCCTCACAAGTTCAGCATTCACAATTACAAAGTGCCCACCTTCTGTGACCACTGTGGTTCATTGCTCTGGGGTCTTTTGAGACAAGGTTTACAATGCAAAGGTAAGGATTGCCACTTCGGAGCTTCTCTTTGTTTCTGGGCGAGTGCAGGAGACTTGGAAAGACCTTCACTCTTGTAATCAAAAAATAGGCTACTCCTATAAAATGGCTCTGCCCTTTCTGTGATGCACAGAAATTAATAGGAGGCAAGCAGCAGGATGCTGGGATTGCCATTGTGGTAAGGAGGGGGTCCTCTAGCCTGCCTGCAACGCGACCCAATGGCAGATGTAGGCAGCAAAGGTGCAGAAACGAGTTCTGCGCTGGCTCTGTTTAGTGCCACACAGGAAATTACAAGTTGATATAAAATGAGGAGTATGACAGTCTATACCCTAACAACTCATATGCTTTCAATGTTTTCTTTTTTTTTTTTTTTTTTTTTAACTTTAAAATCATCTTCAAAAGTGACTCTGTGTGTAGGAGGCCAGGCAGAACATGTGTTGCTCCATGTCCAGAAGATGTGGTATTTTTACATCTAGCTAAATCATGCTTTGTGATAGTCTGCCTAGCCTCTCTGTTCAGAAGGGAAAGGATTCATTATGTTCTTGCGGGCTGCATATAGTGGACTATGTATGAAGGAATCTGACAGTTTGATACGCATTTCTGTGTTTCAAGCAGAGATATATGGCCTAAAATGGGGAGAATACAGCACATACACTTGCAAAGAAATGTAATGTCTTTTAAAATAGTGAATAAGAAGTTGGAATTACTGCATTTATGAGAATGATGTCTTGAGGATTGTGTCAGATCAATAGGAAGTAATACCTAATGGAATTATTCACATTTTCGTATTTTAACAGTGTTATGAATGAATAGCTCCATCTTCATGAATATAAAAATGACATTATGTGCTTCTCTAAGGGACAGAAATGCTAAGTCATGTATATAGAAAACCCTGTAATCTATTAATAACTTATCTTATGCAGTTACTCAAAATAAGACATAATTCTAGCTACCTAATGTTCCAAGTCACAAACCGCTGGCCAGCAAGGGAAGGAGAAGATTCTCGTGACAAACCCTGCAGTCTGGCGGGTGCTCCGTGTTATGGTGCCAGACTGTTGCTTCACTGCTA
This sequence comes from Crypturellus soui, assembly GCA_032275445.1. NCBI lineage: Eukaryota > Metazoa > Chordata > Aves > Tinamiformes > Tinamidae > Crypturellus > Crypturellus soui. Next base: position 2,518,061 of record JAUBNY010000891.1, read on the forward strand.
TTAAAAGTTTTGTTTTGAGCTTTACTCAGAGGAGATTTTTCAATTTAACCTGGTTGTTTTACTCTCAAAGCTCTAGTATCTCTCTGCTTAATTTGTGATTATATTAGTTCATTGCCATATTCTTTCTCAAGTACCATATAGGCTCATTTTCTGCAAACTGTAGGAAATAACATCTCTTTCATGTATGAAAATACAGTGTGGGAGATGCGTGCAAATGGTAGTTCAGAGAGCCTGTGTTGCTTTTTATATGTTCAAAAAATCTGTACCAGACCTACAAAATATGGTACGGTCTGCGTGAAATCTAGACCTCTGGAGCTGGAAATGGAACTTTCCGTGTGTTTTATCTGCTTTTTAGTAAGTGTCAAACAGCATTCCCCTCTTCAGAACTGTGCTTGCATGGCTGGTGCTCCAGCCATGAGAAGTGTATTCCAGAGAGTTATTTTTCCTGTATTTATTCACCGCTTATTCCCATACTACTTTTTACAAGACATTTTCATGGAATTTGAGTATACAAATTTTTCCTGCTTTATTTCAAGCAGTTCAGTTCCTATCTGTCTTCTATTTTGAGTCTCAAGTCAAATATTTAAGCTTGTCACTAAGCTTTGGTTACCAAATACAATGTGTAGCAATTTCTTCCTGCTATTCTGGGGAGCAGAAAGATGCCCCCAAATGAAAGGCACCTGCATTCTGAAGTGCTTATGAGTATCTCAGAAATAATGCCTCTTTGCACTGCTCTTTTAATCTCAGTTGTGTTTAAAATTGTGTTGAAAACTTTATTGACTAACAATATAATAATATTATAATTTTATAAATACCTATCTTTTTTTTTGGCAGGGGTTGGGGGGGAAGGTGCAAGTAATGAAGTGAGAAATTTGACTGTTTGACTGTCAATATGGTACTTTATTTGATTTGGGAATTTTGCTTTCTTTAAGCCTTGTTCCACAAGAGGGCAGTGAAGTTTAAGATAAAATGCATTCTCTGGCTCCTGACAAAATCACTCTCTGCTCAAATATTTTCTCCCCCACTCTGGCCAGCAGTGAAACTTTCTTTTCCCCTACTGAGATGCCAACGAAGGTATTTTGAGAAAGACCTTAGTTAAATGGATTGTGATCCAAAGAAAGTGCCATAGACTTGCAATAAAACATTCTTGATTTTATGCCTGACTACAGCAGGATTTAATCTTCTTAGGTACAATAGAGCAAGAGGCTTTAATATATGAAGGACTTACTTTGCTTTGACAGAATGAGAGCAGTGAATGGTTAAAATCTAAGCTCCCAAGGGTTTTCTCAAATTCTATTTAAGATTTACAGAATCTTTAGATGTTTTCTCTTGTTCCTGTGTCTGTTCTTGTGAATATATGTGTGTCTGTCCTGTGACACTGTATTTTCATAGCAGAAGAATGATAACCAAGTTAATCATTTTATATTTCCATTCCAAGTACCACTGTAAATACAGCTAAATATTTTTCTTCCGAAATTATGTTGTATGTGAAAAAGCTATTAATAGGTCCAATAAGGTCTGGTATAAGTAAGACAAAAGACATGCAAAGGTAATGTTTAATTTACTGGAATACTTTTGTTTTTGACACATTTCATTGCAGTTTGCAAGATGAATGTACATCGACGCTGTGAAACAAATGTGGCACCAAACTGCGGGGTGGATGCTAGAGGCATAGCTAAAGTTCTTGCAGATCTTGGAGTCACTCCAGATAAGATTACTAATAGCGGGCAGAGAAGAAAAAAGGTAATTTAACTATCTACTGTCGCATGAAAAATGAGATAAACCTGACGTCATTTAAACTTTAATAGTTGAGGCAGAATCTCACTAACTTGGCCTGCACAAGATTTGTTTATTTTTAATGAGTGCAAGAATAAGACTTTGGCTCTTGATTTATAAGATCATCTGTTCTAAATTTCATTTTTAAATTTATTTTGATCTGTTTGAGTTTTGCAAGCCTGGAGACTATGTAGTCTTGAAAGATTTACTCTTTTTGAGAAAAAAGATTTGACAGAAAGACAAAATCTGCACAATCATTTGTAAAAACATAAATGACTATTGTGCTCCAAACTGGTGTGGAATAATTGATTGGTTGGGACTCTATACCACAAAATGATACTGTTCATAAATGCAGATACATGTTCAGTTTGCTGACTCCTCAAAGAGGAACTGTTTGCCAGATGGTGGTTGCGGAGTTAATTGGTTTCAGTGTTATCATCACTGTTATAGGAAGAGCTAGGCTGTTGTTCTTGGAACAAAAAGGATAGGTCACTCTGAGTACATCCAAAGTTGATGGCATTATTCTGATTTCATAGTGTGTATCCTGGATCAGAATTTGACCACACTTTCTATCTCTGTGTGCGTGGTTGTGACAACAGAACCATTGCTCTCCCTTGCAGAAGTAGAGGAATTTTACTGTATTTTCATAAAATATTGTCTCTCTGTTCTGCTGTAGCATCATTTTACTGGTTACTGCAGCCTTAGGCTCCCTGTACACTCTTTATAAATGATACAGGAACACAGAGAAATCAGAAAAAAATATATTTAACTGTGGTTCCTGAGAAAGCAAATTGTCTTGTTCTTAATGCATGAGTTGGTTTGCAGTGCTTGTTGGTATTTGACATAGTTAAATGTGTTAACCACATAGATTTCTACACAGGTTCAGGGAAGCTATTCAAAAATTTTCCTGCTTCCTGATTATGATTATTATATTTAATTCTTTAAAACTTAAATTTCTCTGAATAGATTCTGCTCTGTGTTTGAAGAGATAGGCTGAGGTCTGCTGGTGGGATTCATCAAGGCTAGAACATCCTCAGTTTCCTTCATGCTTTCTTCTTGTGAGTTGATGTTGTTGAAATAAGTTGCTGAGGACTCCCTTTGGAATTGTTCTTAGCTGATTGCAGGTGCAGAGACTCAACAGCAAGTTCCTGGAACCGCATCAGCAGAAGATGATAGGTCAAAGTCAGCACCAACTTCCCCATGTGATCAAGGTGGAGTATCTTTTCTTGTTTCCTAACTGATATATATTGTCTTAATTTCCTTGACTATGAGGAGTAAAGTTGCTATTGCAATCACTTTAATTGTAAGCATAGGAAGATTTGTAGATAGGCCCATGGATCTTGAGGAAGCCTTTATTTATCTGAAGGATAGTTAATAAGTTTTTGCAATTGCCTTCTTGAAGTGCCTTGTTGAATATTTGTGAAAATAGCAACTTCCATTCGATTAAGCTATGCTAGAGTGTCGGTGTGGTCTTTAGAGATAAGGGTGAAGATATGAAGATAGTTTTATGAAGATAAAACCATATTTCTTGTCAGACATTCTTTTCAAATATTCATTTGGAAACCAATATTGGAAACCAATGATTTGACCTGATTTTATTGAAGAGGACAGCCTGACATAATGCATGTCAGCAGCACTTTTAGAACCTGATCGGATTTATGTTTTAAAAATCTGTGCATGAGGTATCTTATGTACCATCCTAGGAATAAAATGATGTATGAAAAATCTCCTTTTACATCAAGAGAAAGGAAGGCACATACCTTTGTGTCAAATTCTTGGGAAATTTTTTACAGCTGGGAAAATTCCCACTCTTATTTTGAAGAAGGAAAAAAGCTTTCAAAACTCAAAGGCAATACCTATTGTAAGTCTCTGAATCCAGAACTAATGTCCACTAGGACTCACCATGCCTAACCTTTAGGAAGCTTCAGAACCATTTAGCAGATCTGCAGTGTGAGCTTGGAGCAGCATTCAGGTGGCCCTCCACTTTATTGGTGGGTGCCTGATAACAACTGGGGTTGAGTAAGATGCTCCATTCGCATTGACTTCAGGTAGGACTGGGACACCCAACTGTCCTTTGAACTTTTGAAGTTACAGCTATAAAATACTTAAGCAGGAAGATGAGTAAGTGCTTCAGGAAGACAGGGGTATCAGTGTAAAACAAAGGACTACTGTGGTGCAGGAACTCCCCAAAATCCCTGAAACAACTACTTGGCTACTACTCTGACTTATCTTTCAAGTTTTGGATGTGTCATTTTCTCAGGATCCTTTCTAAAAGGCCACCCTTCCTGTTGCTTCAGGGTTTTGGCTGGTTACTGTAAGGTGAAGTAGTTTAAGTATGTATTCTTAGCCACAGAATGCGCTGCCTAGCATTCAAGAATGCTGACGAGAAAAGATGGGAGGCAGATTCAAGATGGATATCTCTGGCCAGAACTAATATGGAATCAACATAGACTGATTTTCTAATGCGTAGTTAAAATGAACATTTTTTTTCTCGCATGCCCGCAGAAATCAAAGAGCTGGAAAACAACATTAGGAAAGCGCTATCATTTGACAATCGGGGAGAGGAGCACAGGGCAACAGCTACAACATCGGCAGACAACCAGCTTAAAGCTGGGGAGAATGGTGAAAATGGGGAGCTCAAACAAGCGCAGAGCAAGCGAATAGGCCTTGAAGAGTTCAACTTCATCAAAGTCTTAGGGAAAGGCAGCTTTGGCAAGGTGGGTAGCTTTTTCTTTCTGATGCATGGGTTATTTTTGACTGTACTGCTTTAAAAGCATTCATACTGCTACTCAGAAAGTGATCCCGCTCCCAGTGGTTTCTTTTGATTCTTTACTCACTAGGTAAAAACAGGTTTGTTTTGAGTATCAGGAATATCAGCCTGATGATTAGTGGAGTTTTCTGTACTTTAGGTCACTATGGTAACTAGAGTCAAGCATTTTGAAATGAGATGCCAATATTTCCCTGCTTCAGAGTATTGATAATAAAGTGAAGAATGTCAATACTTTTCAAGAAAGTAGTGATGAAACAGGAGAAAAGAGCCTAAGAGTCTCTTTGATCCCTAAATAATACCCAGTTCAAATTTACTCACTTCAAGCAATTTATATGTGTGTGTTTGTGCTCAGTTCTGGAGGAAGCAGAACTTGAGCATTTCCACTCAGATCTGACAAGCAGCAGCAGCTTAGAGAAATGCTGAACACACCATGTATGCTGCAAAGATGTAATTTGCCAAGTGCCTTCCCACAACAGGGAATTGATGAGGGTAGAACAGCGTATAGGACTTAAACCCTAAATAATAGCAGTTAAAATGAGCAGCTTTAAAACTACTAGAATTGTGTGTGATTGTATATCATTATGTTCATATCACACAAAACTCATCCTACCAAAAATGAGAATTGAAGTGAGAAATAGATTAATGTTTATACCAACTTAATTAGCTTTTAAGATTAATAGACTTTTAATTTTTTATTCCTTCATTAAAATATAATCCTCTGCATTCTTAACCTGTATCAATTTTATCTGTTAATTTTCTCAAATCTAGCTACTACTAGAGCTATCTTTTTCTAAATTATGTTACTATATTTCTAAATTATATTACCATAATTATATAAAACATGCAGTTTCATCCAGACACGTATGTAGTTCCACTGTTTCACTGTTATTTTTAAATCTCTGTATTTCCACTATATTAAAACACATATGGAACTCTGCATTTATGATATATTACACATATATAAACAGAAATTCTTTTTGTTTTAGGTCATGTTAGCAGAGCTAAAAGGTAAAGATGAAGTGTATGCAGTGAAAGTCTTGAAGAAAGATGTTATTCTTCAGGACGATGATGTAGATTGTACGATGACAGAAAAGAGGATTCTGGCATTAGCACGGAAACATCCATACCTAACACAACTTTACTGCTGCTTCCAGACAAAGGTAAGCTACATAAATCTTTTTCCAATCTGCACCCAAAGTACAGGGTTATCTATTTCAATGAAAAAAGACAACAGCACAAAAAATACAGTGGTATTTCTAAAACATTTCGTAGATGATCCTGACAGTTCAGCTTTTCAGGCGTGCTGGCAGCTGTTAAAAACTGCATATATACTATTACCTTGCAAGTGCCAGGAGATGGCAGTAAATGAGCTTAAAAAAAACAAACAAAACACAACAACAAAGCATAAAAAAAAAGCTACTTAGGTGCCATTTTCTGGTTTTCTGGTGTACATTAATAGGGTGTATCATTTGTTGAACTAGACATAAATGTTAACATTTTTTATTTGGAGTGAATATTTCAAAATTATCATAGAAATGGCAGTTTTAAATCTGTTGGAAATAAGATTATGGAAGAACACTCATCTTGTCAAATTTCTTGTGCTATGGTAGCATATAAAACACTCAGAAGGGAAAAGACACAGGTAAGTTGCCTTTCAAATACGTTCCTGTAAGAGTCTGCATGTGCATGAACAGCAGTCAAAGAGCAGAAAGAGCTGAAAAGAACCTATTCCCATAGTATGATTCTTATGGTAGGATTCTTGTTGGGTGTCCTTCATGTAGCACATATACCTTTTTGTAACACACATTTTGGATTTGCTGCTAAGATGGGAACAAATGTTTGGATGGTGCAGCTGACTGTCTGGGCTTTCTGAACCTAATCAATCTAAGTGCTGGAAACTGAAAGTTTTTTATTTGGTATTTAGAAGTTACCTTGATTGTCCAGAAAAAAAATAAAATCGCAATATGAATCTGTCTGACGGATAAAATACCAATTGAATTTACTATTGGATTTACTGAAGCCTCCTTTATCTTTGAAGTGAATGTTTACTATTTCAAAGCACTTCGATTTCTGCTTTAGCCTGTTGAACTAGATGTGTCATTGAGTTCAGTGGGACCAATTTTTGACCTGTAAATAATACACATAACAGATAATAAAAATAATATAAATGAAAATAAATTCATTTTCTTTACTTACCAATTCTACTAGTATAGATTTAAACTTCATGGTTTATTTTTTCAGTTAGAGAAGACATTTGAGCATTTGAGTCAATATAACTGAAGTGGAAGCTGGACCAATTAAATGAATAATGTTTTTGGCCTGTTGCTCCAGATTAAGAGTTATTAATTGTTTGTGTGCATACCCACACATGTATGCAAATATCTCTATATTTCTAATCAGTCACACAGTATCATCAAAATGTGTAGGGCACAAATGAGCAGTTGCAATAGTGAAATACATATAATTACAAAAATCTGCAACTTGATATCAGATATCAAATCTGTTAGCTTTTCATATGCTTTGACGTTGACAAAAAGTGGCCCGTGAAGAAGTTATATATTAGTCTCACACCTCCAGCTTGCATCTAGAAAGTATGTTTCATTCATTCACACTTTCATTTAATTTTTATATGTGAACATGTAATTTAAATATTTTAAAATATTATTTAAAATATTATTTTAAAATATGCATGCACATATTATTTAAAACAATGCAAGTGGTAGAAGGATAGTACTTGGGGTGAGGAATCAACTCTGTGAACAAAGAGAAATCTCCAGGACTAAAGCAGACCATACTCCCTGAAATGTAAACAAATATATCACCAGCCTGACATGAATCATGTAGCAGAACATCAGTAAAGATCATTTTTACATAGTAAAAGTGAATTATGCCAGAAGGTTTTTCTACTACTTCTCTGGTTTCCTGGAGTTTTATTTCCCTTTGTATTTCTCATCTGTTCTTCTCTCTTTTGTATTGTGCTTTTTGTCTGATCCTCCTTACTTTCCAAAGCCATTTTTCAAAATAGGTCATTCAGAAGTTCCTCTCACACCATCTTGCCTCTTCCCAGAGACCATCTCTTAACCAGAGAAACTGAGTGTCTTCTCTGTTGCAGTGTAGTTTGTTGTTTTGCTTGAATTCAGATGAGTTGATAGGTAATTTATGTTAGTAGTTAGTATAAATAATCCAAAGTAGTTATAAACAATCAAAAGACTTATAAAGCAAGCAAAGCTACACCTTGTGAAGACCAATGAAATGAAAAGAATACAACTGAAAAAA
>JAUBNY010000891.1:2530459-2560161 GCA_032275445.1 Crypturellus soui
TCCTGGCATTCAGACAAAACCAAGTCCTAAGGACCCCATATGCGTTTTGTTGAATTCTATAGCTATAGAAGGCTCTTCACATTTTGCTTTTCTTGGGTTCCAATATGAAAACAAATTTGTTATGACAAATCTATCTCCAAAATAAGTGAGAACATCGTGCCTACACGGTAGCTGTCAGGATTCCCTGTTTATGCCAACTGACTGCTTCAAGAACACTTGAAAGAAGGCCTGTCTCACTCCCAAGTGATTGCGGGAGAGTATTTTATGCTGTGTTTGTTAGGTGTTGGTCTTGCAAGTAAACAACTAACTCGCCCCAGAGGAAGACTCAGGAAAAAGGAAGCCGTACATAAAACTTGATTCTTCTGCAGCTTCTTTTCTAAATGCAGGAAATGATTCTCCTTGGGATTCATTTGGGCCCTTTAATACTTCTCTTTTTTCGGTAACAACAGTAAGCTCAGTAAACGATAATTGTACACTTGAGAATTCTACCATGGGAAAAAAAATTATTTACAGAATAGACTTTACAGAACACTTGTTTTTGCATCTTCATTTAAATAGTCTTTTTTTCTTTTTTTTTTTTTAAGAGTCTGCTTGACATAAAGATTTTAATTTGTTTTATTTCACATTTCAACATATTGTTATGGATCAGGGTGAAAAATTCTAGTTTTGGCATAGTGTATCTTGTGCATCATACACCTAGCAGACCCAGCTTGGGTGCCTTACTGTTTATATTGGTCTTTATCTCAAAACTGCGTCATCAATAGTGTATTTTTACATTGCTAACGGGTCCTCCTGTTTGTTTGTTGGTTTTTCTGGCAGCAGGGTTTGCTGTTGCCAGACGGTAGTGGGGTGGGAGTGTAGCGGTGCCCAGCCTACATCATTGTGCTTATGCGTGGAGAAACAGAATGGTGTGAAGAGCTTCTTCATGGGCCAGTGGCTAGGAAAGCATTCAGTGCGCTGTTTATCTCCTCCCAAAGACGGCAGGGAATTTGATGCTTAATATCAACTTAGCAGTTAAAAAGAAATGACTCTCTGGAGGAAAAAGTGATGGGTCACTAGTGTGCCTGCAGTTGCTCACTGCCTCTACAAGAGGGCTGAAATCTAGTACATGCAGTATATGCTTCTTCCACTAACAGTAAGAAACAGTAAATGCAGGTCTATAAAACATGGGTGGGTAAATTGTGTCTCATTGTTAATGCTTTCTATTCTCTCCTAGTAAACAGCACAGTTATTAAATCCTAAGTGTTCAGGACTGAGGAAAGCTGGTGTGTAATGCAGTGCTTCTGCAAAGACTCCTTGCAAATCCTGGCTAAACTTATCAGTACAGTGGTTCAGAGGAATGCAAACATTGTTCAGCAATTGCGAGGTTGTGGCAGGAAAACATAGAGGTTTTTGGATGCTACTGTTGCATCTCCCATCAAATGGCCGCAATACTGCGAGTCGCTCTCTTCTTGCATTTTGTACTTTCCACGTCTACCAATGTGTCCAGTCACCTTTGAGTGGGAAAGAAGAGAGGGGATCAGATTGCTTGTTTTGCTTCATGTTCTTTGCCATAATAAATAGATTACTGAAGGATGAATGTTGTCTTACAGTGATCTCAGAATATATTCCGTTACTATGTCTATTATATTATGAAACGAATATAAAACACTGTATGAATTTATTTCTCAAAGGAAATCCCTCTACTTAATTTGTTCACAGTCTTTCTCCTCCTACACAGAGTAGCATAAATACTTTACTTTTCCTGCATCATTTGTACTAATCCAATTTTTTTTCTGTAATATACACTATATTTAATGACTAATTCTTTTCCCATGCACAGTGACTCTTTTCTGTGTGCAAGGTTAGCTTTGTAGCCATCCACTATGGATTAATGAGGTTTTGAAGGAATGGTATGATTATTAAAAAAGACAACACTTACTAAAATAATATCATAGTGAGAGGAAAAAAGACTTTCCTTCTTTTGAAGGTAATATACTGTAAGGGAACTGAGCGTTCATGGAAAATACACTTAATTATTTTAATTGTATACAGAATACTATCAGCTAGTATGCATATTTCTGTAGGCTATTTCTAAGGTGAGGTCTAAGGTAACCTAGAGAGTTCACCCCATTAATAGGTCCAAAATAAGCCCAGTTATAACTCTTCCTTTTCGAGTATGTTTGTATACCTTGCCACATACACAAGAAAAGAAACTGTGCTTGCAGATAGTTAATTTTCCGTCCAACAGATGGAAAGATGAAGGATGTCTATTTCACAAGCTTCCATAAATAAGCTTTTCCAAGCATCTTTACAGAGTCACATGAGATAATTAAATTCAAAACCTCTAATTGATAAGTGGCTTCTTGAAAAAAATGTGCTGCTTATTTTCTTTTTTTTTCAAAAGCATATTATTAAAATAATCACAAAAAGTTCTACCTATTAAAACCACATCCTGAATTAGAGAGATGACTATGCCTTGAAGATTAGGATGGGCTATGCTCTTCTGTACCGCTTTACTTACTTCAGAGGGTTTCAGAGGCTAAAATGATCGCAGAATTTTGGCCAGTTTTTCCTGTTGTCTGACTGATTTATACTTAACTAGGATTTTCAGCTGCGAGAAGCATATGCTTTGCCAAAAATTAATCATGTTCTGGAAACAGGAAGGTATGGAAAATAAAGTAGATATAATTAATGCTTTTAAAGGTCAGTGTTGCATTTATAGAACTACAGAAATCCAGATGATGAAGAGCGCTGTATGAATAATCACTTTCAACAGCTATTGAAAAAGCCTAGCTCAGGTAGCTCATGTTTATCATATAGAACAAAAAATCAGTGTGTGGTAGTTATACAGCTTAATGGATATTTACAAAGACCTGTATTTGCAGGAAGGATTTTGAAAATGTATTGAACTGAGAATGTTATGTGTGGGCTAAGGGTTTTGCATGTATTTATGAGTTTTCGTTAGTTCTGTGTGCCTCTAATTTTTCACTTGAAACCTAGGTATTTTTAATCTATGGCTAGGCTTCCATCCTCTTTTGGAAGCTAATTTGTACAGAGGGCCAAAGAAAAAGCAAAATGAGGGTTGGGAGTCCCATGAAGGACTAAATGAGACCTATTAACATAAGAACAGCCAAAGGCTCATTTGGCCCCGTATCCTGTTTCTAACAGTGCCAAAGCAGATGCTCAGGAAGGATGTCTAGGTATAAGGTAAGCAGATTGTTGTATTTTTCCAGAATACTCTCCCAGTATCAGGAGATCTATGACTTGGGCATGTCTTGAGTCAGCGATGGTGTTCTAGCATGTAATGAGGTGCTATCTTTGACCACAATATTGTATGTGGGGAGTGTTAAAGTGAGACCTATATAAAAGTGTATGTGTTTTGAGAGCATTCTATTGCATTCTCCACCTTATAGTGGAGAAATTTTCTTAATACCCAACTGCATGCAACCAATCTAGAACAGGTTAAATTTTTATATGATGTACTTTATAACAGTATTTCTGAAACTCTTTTAGCTGCAGAATTTTTCCACCTTCTCCAACAATAACAAAATAACTGTCTGATGAGCTGGAATTAGGATCTAAATGCACTGAAGTTTCTCAAAAAGAGAAAATAGGAATTCCCGACGGGTAGTTTGATAGTCTAGTCCATAATGGATTGTCATAGGTTCCAAAAACATTACGTTCTGTAATACAGATAAATGCTGCATAATGAATTTGATGAAACATATCTCAAATTAGGGTTTGAGCACTTAAGTACTGAAAGAAAGAGGTGTTAAAGTGTTCTGTGCTTTCTGTCAGGAGTGTAAGGCTTGAACCACAGCTGGCAGCCATGCCAGAGCCAAAAGTGCATCATGTCTTATTCATTAGGGCTAATAAAGAAGCGTGCTAAAGAGCGATGCCACCGTCTTCCACATGTGCACTCTGCAGTGTTCTTTGGTTGACTTTCTGAACTAGAAATCAAGTAAAGGGATATTTCAAACCCTCTTCAGCCCACTCCCGCATGGGAGTGTTTATTACAGAAAAGGTAGGATATAGGCAGCTCTTTCAGAAATGAGAATAGCTTTATTGGGTATATTGATGAGTATAATCCAGGAGTTCGTTTGTGGTCAAGCTACTAAAGTAGGAAAAGTCCTGAAATGGATATAATTTAGCTTATCTATATTATAATTTAGCTTATCTTATTATAATTTAGCAAGAAAATTTGCATGTTTTATTTTGTAGAAAATCAAAATGTAATAACAATAATGAAAAAAGTGGGTGGAGAAAGGGTCTTCTTCAAGGGCTTAAGCTTCAATATAGTTTTACGATGTATTTAATTGCAGGAAACACTGTCTGGTTGCATTCAAATGTGAGAAACTTGGTGGTCATGTTGCTGTATCTTGTTAATACAGGCTTTGCCACGTTAGCTCTATGGGCTGTATATATAAATATCCACTCTTTGCTTGCAGTGTTTAAGAGGGAGTCCTTTAATGGCAGCTGCTGTTTTGCAGCAGTGTAGAAAAGGAAGCTTGCAGGGCTTTCCTAGCATAACAAGAAACAGGAAGATCATATCCAGGGAGATTTCTGCATCAGAAATGTCAGAGCTTTAGATAGGAATCTGAATTTAAAGAGTCTTAAGCTCACCAAACCTCTGAACTTTTGGCATTTTGCCATCAATCTGTGGGAAAAAGTTAAGAAAGAATTGTTGCTGGGTGATGTGCTCAAGGAGATTAACGACTTTCCACAGTGCAGTTCAATGTTGTATTATTATATAAAACACTCGGTGTGGTTCAGATATCCCTTTAGGCTAACATGTAATCTCAGCTACATGTGTAACCCAATATATGAGTATTGTTTAACTCCGCTTTTTAAGTGGATTTAGGCTGATGATTTGGGGTTAAGATGTCAAAGACAGCTTCCTAGAACCTAAAATATCGCCAAATTCAAGACTTGATACACAATACAGAATTCATTAAAATTTGCACAGTTAACATCAGTCTGCAAATAGCATTGAGAGAGAGGAGCTTTATTTATTGGCCTTGTCCAGAGAAAGCTAATGTTTTATCCATTATTAGTGTGTTGTTTTTAGAGTTGTTTACATTCTTAGAGAAAATGTGGAAGTTACTGCTTGAAGAGGCTAAAGGACATATAAGTTTCTGAGTTCTTTTTGAAAATACTCTTGAAGCAAATTCTAAATTACATTATTAAGTTATTTCCCAGACAGCAGAGAGAACATTTTGTCTTGGTGAAATCAGTTAACAGTGTAACTGTATTACATTTGGATAAAGGAATATAAATTATGAAAAGAAAAATCCTAGATCTTATCATGATACAGTGAAGAAAGTCTTTTTGTCCAACTCACAAGTGCTGCTTACAAAAAAGTACAGTGTCTCCTTTAACCGGTTACTGGTGCTTATAGAAAATACACAGACTGCAAAGAAAATTATCTGAAGATATAAGTTCAAAATGTGGTTATTTATTATTGTAAAAGTCTGGATTTAAAATTTTAATTTTTGCTTCTTTTTTTTTTTTTCCTGTAAGTGTAGATGTTTATTAATTTAACAGGTAGCAATTTGTGATTTTTCCTTGGAGCTCACCATCCCATTATGTAAATTGTTGTCCCGCAGAAACCTTTGGTTATAAACTTCAAAGGAGTTGCACAAAGCCTCAAGATGAATTTAAGGGAAAACTTCAAAAAGTACTTCTCCCTTCTTCGGAGCTAAAGTGTGTAGGTGCAGCTAAAGTTTGCTTTGAAATGTTAGATTTGCTTGACCATGAACTACAAAATGGGAAGCTTCAAATCATTGTTAGTACACCTACTGAATCACAAAAGACTAAATTCATGCAAATCACTACCACTGCTCTTTTGTTCCTAATTCTAGAGAACAATTTTTTTAATGATTAACGTACATTTCTTAGAATGAAAACTTGCACTGGGCCAAATTTAAGAGGTGCTACATTCCTTGAACATATTTTATTCCTAGAATAGTGCTAGAAATGCATAATGAAATCAATGGGGCAAAAATAAGGCATCAAGTACTGTATATAGGGATAGTATATGCAATAGAGTATTGCATTTTGTAATCTTACAAAGTTAAATATATATACCCCTGAGGATATCTATTTTTCAGTAAAATAGGAGATTTCTTTCTATTTCTTCTTACTTAAGAGACACTGATTGCATCTTTCTGCTTTACCAGCTTGCCCTAATGTCTGTCATTTCAATTCTTTTGACATAAGAACAGTTTTTGATCCTTTATGAACCAAGAAAGATAAAAAACTATGGCCTCACCTTGCTTCATGTAAGAACACAATGCTATCAAACAAAAATAAAATAAATATGTAGGGTGATGAAGTTTTTTTTATATTTATATTAAAATAGATTTTGATGTTAGTTTCAAAATATGACTCATCTGTTGTTGCATGCATACTGATCACTGTGAACAAGAAGCTGCTCCTATGTTATGTTCTTTAATATACCGAAGAGCTGTACTGAGTTAGGGCCAAAAAACGCAGTAGCTTGAAAGAGAAAACCTGAAATAATTAAAAATTGGGGAAATAGTGGGGAAACTTCCCTGTTACACAGTGTGAAATCAGATAATTGAAAAGTAAGAGAAAGATACCTCTGCTTTTTCTAAGAGTTCTGATTTAAATGGCCCTCCCTACCTGAAAGCAGAGAGCATAGGCCAGCAGTCACAGGTACAAATACAGAGCGTTTTTAGAAATTCAGAAAATACATATTAGTTGGGGTTTTTTATTGTTGTTTGATTGTTTGTTTTAGTTCCAATCCTGTTTTCATTTTCCAAAGATAATGCATTATTCCTGTGTTATTTAAGGAAAGGCAGCTTGCCCTAGCTTTGCATATGTAACAAAAAAGAGAACATCTTCAACTATTCTATATACCCATCCATATTGTTTATTCAGCTATACTTCCATCACTCCACTGGTCATAAATACCACCGAGATTTTCAAATCTGATACTTGTAATCTCAGCAAGCCACTAGCAGTTTCTGCTTCTCCTCTTAATATAAGGCTATTGTAGCTACATTGAAATTTGCTGGTGCTATACATACAGGATTGGATTTTTGACTTGCAGGTCATGCTGCTGGATGTATAAACATTCTTCATTTTTACTTATGGCTTATCAAAAAATTGAGTGAGCTTTGTGTTTTTAATCTTTTTATGTTCTTTGTAGGCAACCTCCATAACTGTACGAAAGAAAAGATAATGAAATCTGTCTCTTAGAAAATAAAGTTCATGTTTGTATGTTCTCACCATTTGCAGGGAACAATTAAGTGAAGATGCATAACTGAGAACTAAAATTTTGATTTGATCCAGAACCTGTAAAAGTTGCTTTTTGATCAAGCTCCTAATGATCAAAGCAGGGTATTATGTGATGACACCTTACGGATTTTAGCAGAGTTGTATAATATTTTACTGCTGCAGTCTGTCATCTAATGAGGCTGCACATGCAAGGAGCACAGAAAATCATCTCAGTCCATTTTTGACAGTCAGGTGTAAGTCAGCAAATTTTATTTTTTTCAGGATACTGAGCAGCTTGAAGGTTTCTTTTTATTGTTAGAGGCTACATTTAATTCAGTGAAGCTGATAATTAACTATTAAAGGAACAAAATTGTAAAATAAATGTTGTTTGGGTCTGTTTGTACAAAAACAAAGCAAAGCTGTTTTTCTTCAGGCCATTCAAACACTGACCCAGCTAGCAGCTTGGTTTCGTAAATGTAAACTGACCTGAAACCATCTTGCATTTCACCCATCTTGCAGTAGGTGCCTAGTCTCACCATTGGATCTGTTCTAGCAAGTCCTTGCATGGATTAGTTGGATCAGTTTGCTGATCCATCTGAAGACTAAAGCTGTAAAAAGGATTAAAATGTTTTTTATCCAAAGAATAAACAAATGAGCAGCTCTGACCTGCCAGACACTTACTGGTGCCAGGAGCAGCATCTGGGAATGAGGCTGCTACCTTTCTCAGTAGCTGTTACTACGCCTATGAAATTGCATTATAGCCCCTGGTCTTTGGACAGCAATGAATTTTTTTTTCTCTCTCTAAAGAGTAAAGTAAAATTTGCGCTGCACATTCTTTGTATTTATGTTTTGTGGCTTCAATTAGTTTAGATGTTATCCTGAACTCTTCTTCCACTGATTATTCCCAACTTGATAATGAGAATGGAAAATAAGATGTGTAGGTCAATTTTGATCCTTTTGAAGATAGTAGTTTGACTTAAGAAGTATCGGAAATATTAGCCTTTGGGGATTTTAACATGATGATTCCAGAACTGTGTTTTGCAGGTGAGATGTCAGCATCATCTGCAAGAAATGCAGTTCTTGGCCCTATGAATATACAAGCAACACATGCAGTTGCTATTTTTTTTTGTTGTTCTATTTGTTACCTACACAGCTAATTCCAGTGTTATAACCAACGAAACCTCACTAGCAGTTATGCATAAATTTACTATAGCCTCAAAGTCATATGCTGTGATTTTGCATGTCTAGCTCTGATCTCCTCAGCATGACTTTTGCTGATTGTGTGCATCAGACTATGCATTACCTATGCAGGGTAGTGTTTAGAGGCTTTCCAAATAGAACTGAAAGTATCTGAATGAGGAATTTCAAAGACAAAAAAAAAGTAAGACAAAAAAAAAAAAGGCCAGTACATTTCTATATATCAAATGCAGCAGTTAATCTGGAAAACCACTGAATGTTTGTGTAATAAGGAAGACTTTTCTTGGTACTCTGCTGACAAGCTGATCTTGCAGGAGCTGACAGGTTAGTGCGTGGTCTTCCTTTCGACAATTCTGACTTTTCTCAAATATCCCCTGCAACTTTCTTCACCATCTTCTCGCAGGACTGAGAGCTCTTCAGTCAGGATCAGCCGGCTCCTGGACCGCTGCTCGGCTTAGTGTAACTGCCAGGCACGTGGCTGTTGGTTTGAAATCTGCAATCTTGACTTTCTGTATTTGAGCAAGGCCTGAATCAGCTAGATAGATACAAGTCTTAACCTGCTGACTACACTTACTCTGTGTCTTACACAGTGAGTTTGTGGGACGAAATAAAATATAAAAGCCGTAGGAGAAAAGGGAAATGAGATGTGCGCAATGACTTTTCTATAGCTACTTTGATTGTGCATCATGGAGTGTTTTGTTGTGTACTTGAAACCCAACTGAGGTTAGTCTGTGGCTACTTTTCTGGCCAAATTGAGCATATAAAATATTTGTGGAATATGTGTATCCATGCAGCCAAAATGTGTAGGCTTCTGTTATATCATATTCTGTCTTGCTTATTCAGTGTTTGTCCAGCTTCCCTTGAGCATGGGTTAGTTACTTTCATAACTTTTTCTTTAATATGTCTGCTGTACTTCTAAAACTCTTGGAGCTGTTTGTCTTTTTGATTTTGTCCTCACATTCCAAAAAATCTTGAGTTCCCTCTTGAGTTGATTTGACTTTTCCTCTATATCTCTGGGATTAATACCTTTTTCACATTACAGATCTAAACTAGATCTGCTGAAATCATTTTAAGGGTGGTTCTACTTAAATTCACTTATGGTTAGTAATAGAAGATAATAGTTTTTACATTTCTGTGTGACTCAGTGCTGAGAAATGATTCAAATCTCACATAAAAATGCTTCACGCTGCAAAAAGTACATTGGACTTCACTGGCATTGAGAAGCTGAATACTTAATGTTGAAGGCTTCTAAGACTGCTGGATTGTTCATATAAATATAAACTGCTGATCTTTTTTCCAGTAAGAGGAGGAGAGCCCTAACTATTGCATGGTCACATCGGCTGCAGAGAAGCTAGTTGTCGGAAGAGAAATGTAGAGCAGTGTGGTCTTCCACATCTTTCTTTCAAGAGAAAGACACTGTTTTGCTCAAAACCAATACTGTCCGTATTACTGGAGTAAGGGTAAAGATCAAGTTTGGGATTTTGTTTTCATTCAGTTTTCAAATTAGAGTCTCCAAGTGTTCTGTTTCTGGTGCTTTGGTATGCTAGCATAAACATTTTCTATCCAGGCAGCTTTCAAGATCTGTAAAACTATTGATTTCCCTGGATTCAAAGCAATCAGACACTGGGTCTAATGTACTTCCAACTTATCTCTTTCAGGAGTTCCTGAAGTATTTTTTTCTATAAGAATTAGTGTAATTTTTTTCATATTGAAGATGAGGTCTGTCCTTTCACTGAGTTACTTTTAGTCTAGATTTTGAGTCAAGCTGATACTATCTCTTTTTATTTTCTTTCTCTTTAACTTTTGTACGCATGCACTTACTGACCCTGATTAACGGTGTTTAAGGGCAAAATTTCATGTCCTAGATGTTTAACTCTGTGTGGTTTAAAAAAAAAAAAAATCTAGGTCTGCACTTTTAATGACCCAAACTTTCATTCATCATAGAATTCTGTGCTTAATCTGTTCTAGGATCTCTGCCATAATCTTATCGCTTTAATTATAGTCCCCAAAAATGCAAAAAATGTTATATAACTCTCCCTGAACTTGTTTGGGCTTCTTATAGACATGCTTATGTGGCAGGAAAAACATTGTGCAGTCCAACAGTGGCATAGGGGAAAAGTCATGCATGCAATAATTAGGTTCTGATTTTCTAAAAAGAAACTTCTAGCTATAGTGTTGAAAAGAAGTGCATTTTGAAACATTAAATCCCAAAGAATAGTTTCATTCTTTATTTCTGAAAAACGTAGCCTTCATGATCCAGATTTTGGAGTTAAGTAAATTTCATTTGTCCAATCAGACTTATTGCAAACTTTCTATTTTCTTTTTTTAAAGTCAAGTTCTAACAGGATTCTAACCAGATTACAGGTTAGTGTGCGGTAAAATGAGTTGCACCATTTTATATCTGTAATTTAGAAAATTATCATTTCATTGTTCTCATAAAACCATTTGGGAATTATGCATATTGCAAAAAAGGATGTCTGGAGGGGATACCTAGCTAGAATCATAACAACTTTCTGCCTTTTGACATTTTGGACTGTGTTTGCACTTTCTTTTGTGGAGTTCTTTAAAGTTAGCTTTCTTTTTCTTTCTTTTTTCTTCTTTTTTTTTTTAAACAAGTGGAAAAATTATTGTATGTATTGTCTGTGCTGAGGAAAGCAGTTAGAGGGTTGTCTTTAACTGTCTTTAATTATAATGCTAAAGGCAAAAAGAAAGGAGTAACAGGCTTTTATTGAAGTTAACAAATCCTTAGCTTTTTTGTGTGTGTATATTAAAGGCCTTTAAGGGTGTTTTTCTAATAACACCCCAACTCCTCAATTGTTCACTAACTCCCATTACTAATTAATCTTGTTTTTTTGTCTGTATCTGTCTTGTATTAAGATGAAAAATTGTGAGTCTTCAGACTCAAGTTTTTAAAAATCTGTCATATTTGAATATGTTTTGTATATCAAATGAGAAATAATAGAAATATAGCTTCATTTAGACTTAGGAGGAGTCCCTCATCTGGGCTACGCCACCCTATGCACGAGCACACAGCCCTGTGCCGCAGTTCCGAGCCGCGCAGCTTTACGAGGCTGCTGGAGGCACGTGGCTTCTCACCTTGACCTCGCAAGTGGGTTTTAGAGGGACAGTGATGTGGGCTACTATCACAGGAATCATTTGCTGGGAACACAACAAATGCAGGTTGTGCACAATCAACTTCATGTAATGGTCCACTGTGTGTTATGGTGTTATAAGAAATTTCTGTGCTTATCAGAGCTGTTGAATAATTTCACGGAAATAGAAGATAGTTGTACAGGTATACAATGTGTTTGTGAATACAGGCAAGATGATGACAAAACGAAAATTTCCTACCAGACATTTGTCCTGCAGTTCAGGCCATCAGAAGTATCAGAAAATCTTGCATATGTGTTGGACCAGAGCTGTTGTCCTGGTTAAAAAAAAAAAAAAATTGTTTATAAACTGATAAATTGTCCAGACTCAAAGCATCGGAACGATAAAGCTGCTGCTAATATTTGACTATGTCATGTTGGCTCATAACTCTTCTAAAATCTATTATGTGAACTCCACATCAGTAACATACTGCATACAAAGGTTGTTGACTTTTAGGAACAGCCTGATAGAATGGGTATGTTGGGTTTTTTTCAGTAGATATCCAGACTTCCAGTTCTTGTTTGTTTTGTCTTTGAAGTCTCTGGATTACAGTCAAGAATAATTTGGGCATTTTAAGGAGTATATAATGCTTCCATTTTGATACGTGGGGCATTGCTTGTGTAACTTCTTGGCTTTGCTGATTGCCACGTCAGTTTTACTTGAAGATCAGAATAGCACAGAAACTCACTGTTTTAGCTCCCCCTTTTTAGTGCTTTTCAAGTCACTTACAGGTAATTGGTAATAGTGAACTTATGTAGCACCAGTGACCGCTGTGTCACTAACAGTGTTTTCCAAAGGAGGGTTTAGAGTCCTGCAATTTTCACTGTGGCAAGGGATTTTCTCGGCCAGAACTTCTCCATTTGCACTTCTTTTTGTCCTCCTTTTTCCACTAATGATTATCAGTCTTAGAAGAGGCTCCATTCAAGGAAGAAATCTCTGTGTACCTGGGTATAGCAGGTAATCTCCTCTAAAATGGATTTTTAAGAATTTTGAGCAGTACTCAGACAAGGACTGTTGGAAGTTTGACTGCTACTTTCAGACTGCCAGTATTTGTCAGGCTGCAAAGATCATTTATTTTTAGAATGTATGCACATTTTTTCTTCTTAAATCAGGACTTTTCCTTACTGGGCAATTACTATCTTTTTTGTTTGTTTGTTATTGTTTTTTGTTGCTTCAGATTAGGTATGAGTAACAAGTAGAAGCGATATGAAGAGAGACCATTAGCCTATTTAGGGGAGAGTGATTTTTTTCCCCCCTCTCTTTTTAATTTTTAACAGGGCTAAAATAAATATAAGTGAGTTATCCGAAAGTCCTTTTGGGGTTAAAAAAGTATGGTTCTCTGAGTGCATCTCCTTAAATGGCACTTATCACTATAGTGTTTGGGCTGAATATTCCCCTTGTATAAAGTAGTATCATGATTTTAAGTAGGTGCCATTTCTCTTTTATTTCTTTGAAACAATTTTTGCAACATTCTGAAGTTGTTCAAATCCTCAGTTTTTCTACAGCAACAAGTTCAGCGGAGAACAGATGATTCCAGCAAAAAACAGGTCCAAGGAAGAATGCTGGCATACAAAGTAGGTTATATAAGAAGTCAGATTTCTCTTCCTCCCCCTTCTGCCCAGTCCCTTTTCTGTGCTAGTCAAGGCCTTTGTTAGAGCACTGGCCCAGCTGGATGCTACTTCCTCTGCTTAAGTGAAGTTCAAGAAAGCAGCTGCTCCTTTAAAGAAGACTGCTTGTTGTTAAGTTCCCCTTCTTTCCCCTGCCAAGGTTAAACACGACCCTTCTCCGTCAGCACCTCCGATGTAATGTGTCCCTGGATATTGCGGGGCACGCCTGTGAGGACATCAGCCCAGGCCCATAGCAAGTTACCTGCTGACGAGGCAGAAAGACAACAGATTCTAAAGTCGACCTCGTCGCCGGCCCCAAGACCAGCTTCTCTTCCTTCAGAGGGTTTTTTCCTAATCAACAGGTGTAGTTGGCAAGGTGAGATTCTGGCTCTGCTGAAACCAATGAGAACTTCATGGCAGATCATTTTAATTTTCTTACTCTTGCCTGGTTCTTTTGTCACTATTGTAAGGAGGTAAGGTTTTCTTCCCTCTGATAAACCTATTTGCATATTTCATATTCTAGAGTATGAAATCTTGTGCTTTGGATATTTTATACAAGAAGTTGCGTGATAGCTCCCCACAATCTCTCAGTCAAGCGGATCATCCACTTAGGTCCAGTTTGTACTAGCTGGCAAAGAGCATATGAATGTCTTCCTTAACTGTGCAAAGGGCCACTTTTAAAGGAACTAGTCACCAAAGCCTTTAAATATTTAGCTTACAGCAAGAACTCTATAACCCTCTTCAAAATTGCGTCACAGAGCACTGCAGTGAAGGAATGTGAAGGTCACCCAGCCCAGCCCTCGCGGGCTTAGGAAATGCCATTACTGTACTGAGATTTCCTGTGCGACTGAGCAGCCTCCCGAGTGTTCGCTGTGGTGCAGCCCTTGAGCCCATGCTTGTGTATGGTTTTATCCCAGACTATTGCTCTAGAAAAAGGAGGTGTACTTAGTGCGTTTTTCTCTATGTTGGTCACTGTGTTACATTATGTCTGCACCATATGTAAACCTTATATTTATCCATTCCCAGCTGTGTGCGTGTATGGTTCTTGTACCATGCTGCTTGACTGCTTCTCGGAAAATAAGCAGAGCATTCTTGTGAGAGCAGCTGCTACAATTACAGCCATTTTACACCTGGTAACCTGAGGCAACAGTTTGGTGTTCTGTGATAAACCCTGGTACCTAGATTCATCCCACCTCACTGGCACAGAAATCGGAGATATACTCGGTCTTCAGGTAGGGAGCTGAGCATGTCAAGGCTCCAAAGGTCTACATCTTTGTAACCTTCCTTAAAGTTGAATGGAATGAAATTGTTCTCAGGGCATCTTTCTTTGCACAGTTTGCCATCTAACTTCACTTTCATTTTTAATGTCCCAAGCTTCTCCAAATAGGGTGCAAAAGAGAGGAAATAGGTAGTGAGCCAGTCTTAAAGGATCTCAAGTGACTTGCAAGGTGCCGATGAAATCAACGCAAGGACAGGCTTCATCTTTAGCATGACAGTCACTTTTGAAACCATCCTTTCTGCAAAAAGCAGTTTCACTTGCAGTGTTTCTGTAGTAATAAGAAAGGGATTAAGCAGAAAAGGTAGTCAGTGCTTAAGTAAAAAGTATATGAAACTGCAAATCAAGGAGGTAAAGGAAGAATAGATAAGGTTTGTAAAATCATTGTGGCATTTCTTAGGTTTTGAGTTTAGTTTTTTTCTGCAATATTCTTTAGGGATTCTGGTGTGTGGCTCTAGTTTGTTTCCAAAGTGCATATGCACTTCTGTGTGCATGCACACATTCCCACTGATGGGCAGCCAGGTTTTGTTTTTTGGCCCTGAATGCAGCTTTAAGCTTACAAGCAATTTCTCTTGCTTCACTGGGGTACATGTTCTGGCCCCAGTTTTCTGTTCTTCTTGTCTTTAAGTAGTTTCAGACATGCTGTTTATTTTTTTTTAGGGAGACCTATTCTTTGGCTTACATTGACTGCCTTTGCCAAATTTGTCGTTAAGTCTCCAGTGAAGTCTACAATGATGTGTCTTAGGCCTATAATAAATACATTCCTTTATCAGAGTAATTTCAGTAACAGGTCTGCTGTCGTCTGATTGATGGAAAGCCTACACTTTGCTGATAGAAGAGTTTAAGTGTTATTGTCACCTCCTAGTTTGTACATCATCACATCTGTTCACAGCCAAGGGACCTGAAAGGTAAAATGAAAGGCTTTTTCCACATCTTTCAGTGGCTTGTTTCCCATGTAGGGTGTTATATTGTGTTTATATGGTATTTCACTGGTCTCCAGCATTCTGCATGTTTTCAAGAAGGTGGAGGTCAGAACATGTATTGAGCCTGCATTGAGCAATGCCTACTGTGAATGTGACATGCATCTTTCACAGCCTGGCATACCCTTTCTCTTTGTATCTACTCCTGAGACCATCATTTCCAAACTGACTTCCAATTGACAGGAATTCCTTTTTCTTTTTTTTTTTTTTTTCTTTCACTTTATTTAAGTTTTAGTGTATCATAAACAAAAACAAGGGAAAACAGTTGCAATGAATTGGCATTTTCTAGCTTTGTGCCTGGTCTTCTCATTTGGATAATGGGAGACAATGTGATAGTGTGCTGCATTGCCATTTAATGTTATTCATTAGTGCACACAGTGAGCTGGTGCTTAAACAAATGAGCAGGCCATTGAAAAGTTGTTATCAAAGTTTCTGTGTCTGAATGCATTATGAGGCAGAAATGTATGTATTATTTTAAAATAATTGGCAGTAGTGTTTTTTCACCTACAGAAGGTTTCAGCAACTTAATATTTCACAGTAGCCTTGTTTGTCCCAAGTCAGTCGGCTGTCATCTAGGCACTGCTGGAGGCTGGATGTTGCAAATCCATCAACGTTCGTCACCTTATAGTTGTACCAAAGAATAAAATGTATAGATGCTTGGAAAGTTGATGCTATTTTTCTAACTATTTCCCAGAATATTCCATGACGGGAGAGAGAGAGAGAGAAAAAAAAAAAAAAAAAGGATTAATGATAAGGAAACATGTGTGGTCTTACCAAATATTTATAGTATCTGTTTTTCCTTATATATTAGCATCTCTTTGCTACACAAGTCACTTGGAGCAAAAGTTGTCTTCCCCTTTGGGTTCAATGAAGAAAGTGAAAGGCTTTTAGAGACTCATTAATTTTAAACAAGTTAGAAACATGATTAATTTACTGTAGATTGCAAATCTTTTTTTTTTTTTTCTGCATCCCAAGTAGGAATCCTTTCAGAACAGGATCTTCTATCTAGCTGGTGTTTTAACTCGCATCTAATAGTTTTGTTCCCAGTCCTCATCAAACTAATAAGATGGCAAGAATTTGTGAAAAACAAAAGAAAAAAAAAAGATTTTTCTTGATCTTCAAGTCTGAATTTCTGTATCATTTAAGGTCAATTTTTTGTGTCTTATTTGGTGCTTATACATGCAAAATGCTCTCTAGTAGCAGTACTGTAGCTGTTTACTTTGTCCAATACTTTTACACAGAGTAAATGAGCTTCATAACTGGTATAGGTAGGCCCAGATTTGTTGATTTAAGTGAGTTTTGCCTCGCCTAGTACCAGTGGTGAATAGGTTATTTTTTTTCATATGAGGTCATATTACCAAAAGCTTGCCAAGATTTTAAATACCATGCTGGAATTAGACTTGTAGAGACTTACTGCATCTTGTGACCTCAGTTTATTTGAACTTATATTTTTTTCTGCTCTGGTAAGACATAAATAAACCAGCACTGACTAATACAGAAGCTGCAGAGAGCACAGTGCAACTCAGGACACTTCCATGGCCACCCTTATCCGAAAGGGTAATGCTTGTCCCTCCATACGCCAGGATCAGCCTGGCAAAGATCCTGCAACTCATGTTGGGATGGGAAGAAATATTTAGAAGGAACTGGTCCAGGATGTAGAATATTTATTCAGTAAAAACAAAACTGCTTTTAAATAAAGGCAAAGAGCTAACTTTTAAACCTCACCAAGGAAAAATGTATGGGTTCTCATGCAGGCTGACATGGAGTTTAATGACTGTGAAGGGCAAAGAATACCTTAAACTATAGGTCCAAGCTGTATTTGGATCATCACATGTAATTTTAGGATAAGGTTAAGCTTAAATGGATTTTTCTTCCCCTTATATAGCAGTAAGACTGAGTGGCATCTTCCTGCGGTTTGTTTTACTTATGTAGTACAGTAGAATCTCCTTTAGCAATCCCAGGAAAATACTGCATCCCTGTTTTGCTTGCTGGGAAGTGCCTCCTTTGAGGCCTTTGGAGGAACAGCCCAAAGTCTGATGCAGTCCTGCAGTTGCTGGGTGGGTGCTGAAGGGGCCCAGGTTGATGGTTGCCAGACGGCCCTTAGGGCACACTGGAAAACCTTTGATATCGCGCTTGGACTTCTCTTCTGGTGCAGCGGATTAAGCTTTTTAAGATTTAAGTCCAGGAACTGGAGGAGAAGGGCATCTGCTTTCAGTCGCCTGTGAAGCAGTATGTTGTTGACATTGGGTCAAAGTAAATTTTGTGAAAAATCAGAAAATAGTTAAACTCTCAATTTAAAGCATTCAGTGCAAGTATTTGTTTTGTCACTGTTGTCCTGGTGAACATGGAATTAAAGTTAGTATGAGAAGAGCAAAGCAAGCTGGGGATTGTGTTAGCTCTGATCCTGCAGTAATGTATGGCAAAGTGGAAATTCACCCAAATATTTCACTGATTTCCAAGGAAGAAAGAACTTTGAGTCAAAAGAATGAAATGATTCTATGGTAGTGTTAAGTTTCTTGTGGTGGCAAGATATTAGCTAGACAGCACATTAAAGTCAATATGCAACTAAGGGAATTCTTTCCTGGCATAAGTGAAGGAACCTTTCCTCTTATAGCAAAATTTGCTTCAAAATACGTATGTTTTAGGGTTAAGCTTGTTACATTGAAAATATTCCTTCTACTGTGCCCATGAAGTTCTTGAATTTCAACAGTACTGCAACACATAAAGCATTGCACATACTCGGTAAGTAAGTGCACGCTGCTAATGCAGTCTGCGTGCCAGCTCGCCCACTGACTTCACACAAATAAGAAGAATTTCTTCAGAATGATTTGATCAGAAAGCAGTTTGAGCAAATAATATCATTTTAGAAAATAACTTCATAAATGCAGACAAAGGTTTGTTTCCAGTGTAGTAATTATTTTAACCGCAGAGTAATAAATGTGGAAATAAAGGAGACAGAAAGCCAGGACTTCTGTTTCTTTCTTGATCCTGATGTTTTTGTTTTACTTCCTCTACTACATCAGCTGAAATAATTTTATTGTTTTATTCCTGCTTACCACAGACACAGAAACATATTTTGATTGTCTTTGCAGTTAGATTTTTTTTTTAAGCCCACCTGATGGGGTAATGGAAACTTTATTTTAAAGGCATTTGAGGTTCTGTGAATCAGTATCAAGTGTTGTATAATAAGTGGAAAAAAAGTGTTTCCATATCACAAAAGCAAGACACACATGTTTTGAAATTGTTTCAGAAACAAAAGTGACTACATATGGATTGAAGCAACTACAATACTTTTATATAATTCTAAACTCCTGGTCCTGTTTCTAGTACTCCAATGTGATAGGCACATTTCTACAGCTAAAAGGCCAAATTAAAAATCAGGTCCTATTGTGCAATCAAATTTCTTCCAGGGGATCTTTCCATCTATACAGAATCTGCATGGATCCTTCAAACTCTGTTGAAATCTATTCACAATATATTTTTCTAAATGAGACTATTTGTAATACCTGCTATATTCTGCAGGCTCTTAAGGAAAGCTTGTGATTGGTGAAGGGAATTTTTTTATGATGGCTTTATGGTTGATCTGCATCATTAGCAGATGTCACAATTCATTGATGTATGCAAAGGAAAGAGCTTGAAATTCTCCTTCAGAGTTGAATACTTGGTACACAAGTAATGTGGCACCTGTACATTTCTCACTTTTGTTTACATTTTTGTTTAAATATTTTCACACACTAAGATTAATTCACAATTCCTAAATGAAAAATGTTCACTGTGCCAAATATGAATTGAAAAAGCCTGAAACAAGGTAATCTGCAATCTGTTTTCCAAAATACATGAAAATAAGCATGACTTAGCTTGAAAAAAGAGTGATACTGGTGCAGTCAGAATTTCAGTCCTCAACCTGACAAACTCAATCATCGTCCTTTTTAAGAGGATCACTATAAGGCAGTTATTCTTTCTATGTAATTTCACCTTCATGAGGACAGTGATCTTTAAAGAAAATATTTTGCTTGTGTCCTTATAGACATGCATATCGTGTAAGTTTGTTGGTAACCTGGAGTGTCCTCCTAGGTCAGATCAGTGGTCTACGTAGTCCATTATGCTGCTGCTAACACATGAAACAAATGGGCCTACTTAAGGAGAGCAAATAGGTGACACTTTCTGCAGTGTCTTGTCCTTATGTTGTTCCAGCATCCAAAAGTGTGTAAAGATGTTGCAAGAGAAACAGAGAAATACTTTTTTTTTTTTTTTTAAGTTATTTTGAATCCTTGCTGCTTTCACCAGTGAACAGATTTGGTGAGCATCAGTTCCACATTCCGTTTATCCACTGTCTTCATGATATATATGAATCCCACTTGTCCTCTCTTTACCTCCTGTTACCTGTCTGCCTCCACCATATCCCTCTGTAGTTGTGGAGGCCAGAGCTGCACACAATACGCAAGATGTGGAGACACCAAAACTTTACGTAGCAGTGGAATGGCACCCTCAATCTTTCTCGTTTTCTTTCCTGATGGCATCCAACGTTTTGCTGGCTTTTTTGAGTGCTCCTGCACTTCAAGCTAATGATAGAGAACTGCCAAAATGATACCGAGATATTTGCCAGAGTTCCAAGTTCAGCATCGTGTAGGTGCAGTGTCAGATATTTGGCCATAGAAGAAAGGTATTTTTCATTACATTTATCTGTAGTGAAGCTCCACAGCCATCTTTTGCCTGCCCAGTCTGAGAAGTCGCAGTGTGGTTGATTTCCAGCTCTAGCAATCCTGCTCGTATTACTGCAAGTAGAAGTTAAGATCTTGAGTTGGTACTAGCTCCATATTTTTTTAAGGTAGGTGTGTATGTATATATATATATATATATAAAGCAGTTTTGAGGGAGTTTAATGCAAAGATCTGGTAAAATTGTTGTGCAGGAAATGTTTGCTAGTATTCCTGAGCAATGACCGGGGCCTCATTTCTGAGGTTAATATGTTCCATCCACTTGGTAGCATTATCTGCTTGTGATGACTGCAAATTTTGTGACAGTAATACCAAGAATCTAGTGTAAATTGAATGTTTCCACCACTTGTAATTTTTCTCCTGAGCTTTGAATTATGTTACAATTTCTATTTAAATTAAACTTTCCTGAAGTGGATCATTTATCATCTCTTTAAATATTTTATGGAAACATCTTCCTAGCTTATGAAAAAGATGATGGCACTTAAGCTTTTTCAGTAACTGTCAAAATAAGCGCATCACTGTTTTCATGCATATGTACATTCCTTTTTCAGTTTATCTTACAGTGAAGCACATTCTGCAGATTCCTGATGCACACATCTTTCTTTTTTATGGGCATTCTCCAGAGAAAAGTAAACTGCCAGGCTATTCTGTAGTCATCTTTGATGTTGCGATAAATTCTGTGTTCTGTAAAGTTTTTTAACCTTTAACCAGCTAAAGAACAAATCAAAGTGGATTTTTAGGTAATTTAAAAAGACTTATCGACACAGCAGATAAGTTGAAGTCTGTGTTTGCTGTGTATCAAAATACTGTCCTACCACAAGAAGATGGTATTTCATTGAGCAGCTGGCAGACAAGCTTAACTCAATTTCACCATCTCAGCAAAATAGAGACCATGTATCCAAAATGTGTAGGTATTAACACATATAAGCACGTAGTCACAGGACCAATGTTTTAAATTACCTGTGCTTCAATATGTGCTTAGCATATCTAATAATGAATAGAGCTGGCCTGCAGGCAGTACAGGAATGCTACTGCAGGCAGTAGGTGCAAATAAAACCTTAAAAAAGGCTTTGCCCAAACCAGAAATGCCCAGTGTATCTATTTGTAGCTTCCAGGCTTATTAAAATCTGTAGATATTCTGCTCCCTAGAGCAGAATGCAAGATGTTCAGCATATGGACATGCTAAGTGATGGTGCAGAATGGTTAATGCCATCACTAAATGTCTCCACTTGTTATTTCGGGTAAAACCATTTTAAAGCCTACTAACTTCCTACTGGGTCTTTCATCGCTCTCCCTCCCCACACCACCACATTTCCTTCCCCATAAGCAGCTCGAGTAGCAACTGAGACCTGTGGGAGCAACTTCTGCTTCACGTAGGTGATGTTCCCTTGTCTCAGGTTCCTGGGGACCGCATCGGACCAAGCCCCACTTGCCGTCCTTCCAGGCATATAAAGTTCAGAGTGCTCTGGGCACAGGGGAGTGAGCAGTGGGGAGAGTGGGGCTGCAGAGCGTGGCTGTGCTCAGCTCAGGAGAAAGCCTGACAGAGAGGTGGTCGGTCATGGTCCTTATCTCGCAGTGTAGTTTCATGCAGTAGATTGGTCTCCTACAACCAGCTGAATCCGAGAATCTCTGTGTGCATTAGTTATTTTAAAGTAACTGGGGAATCTCTTGCAAGTGGAATTTATCTAAAGCAACTGTATTTGAACGTGTATTAATTGTGTTACACGTACACTTTTTTAGTGTTTAAGATTATTTCTGCTTATTGTTTTAATTTCATTTTCACCCTTTTTGTTTTGTTGCAAGAGTTTTTAAAAGCAGGAAATGTTTAGTGTGTGGGTACAGTAGTGGTGGGCACAAGAAATGTTAGCAGAGCAAATGAAGTTTAAGCTTCTGTCTGGCAGTTGCTCTGTAAGAGCAGGTTATCTGGCATCTGCTTTGCAACAGCGGCTGTGCATGGGTTTGTTCAGAGCATTTTAGGCAGGTGAAAGCTCTGCCCATAAACTGCTGTTCACACCAACTTCCATCTCCATGTGATAGGCAAATTTTGACGTCATTTTTCCATGGAGAGGTTCCAGGGAAAAGCACTGAAAATCTTGAACCTACTCTGTGCTAGTCAGCATTATCACCATCTTATTTAGCTTTTACCCTAACTGTTACATAGGGCAGCCTGGGAGTAAGAAAGGTGTAGTGTAAGATGACACACAGAGAAGACACAGCTTTGTGTTTGACCTTGCACCAGCCATGAGATTAGCTTCTTCCTCCCAAACAGCCTGACTCTGATAGTTTTGTGCTGCCCTCTCTGAGCAAAGGGTACAATTCTCAAGCAGTTTATGAGTTTATTCTTTATTTATTGCAGTCAACACAGTGAAGCTTTCTGTATGGGAAGTTGGGCAGGCACCCCTCCAAAGTGGGACATAGCATCTGCACTCTCGGGAGCTTGGAGCAAAGGGAGGTGGTGCTTGAGGCTTCAGCAGTGCACCCCTTCCCAGCGAGAATGGCAGCAAGCTCCGGCTAGGCAGAACATACTCTGCAAGCACTTCCCTTCGTGTTGTTTTAACTGATATTCTCCCTGTTTCCAGCCCAGCTCTACCCCTGCTTGCCTTACACCGAGTCCCTGAGCATAGGACCTTCCCGTCTGTGTTTCTACATGCAATAAGTTGGTCAGTCACTGGGTCTTGC
Organism: Crypturellus soui; assembly: GCA_032275445.1. Classification (NCBI taxonomy): domain Eukaryota; kingdom Metazoa; phylum Chordata; class Aves; order Tinamiformes; family Tinamidae; genus Crypturellus; species Crypturellus soui. The sequence goes on from JAUBNY010000891.1 coordinate 2,553,291, forward strand.
AAGGGTACTGTATTGCCACTACTAGCAGTGTGGGTTGAGCCCAGTGCATTGCTTCAGTTCTTGTGTGTATCATTTGGGATTGCTGACCTAGAGTTTGAGGTTCTGAGTGTCAGCACGTTAACGTGAGTGTCACTGTTAGCGTGTTACTTTCAGAAGGCTGTTACAAACTAAGAGCCACAAGAGAAGAGTGTGTGAGGGTCCTGAAGAAAACATTGGAATTAGAAATTCCTGAATGGAAACATTTCTTAAATTATAGCAATATTGCCTCCTTTTTTTTGCAGTCATAATTATTTTGACTGGTTCAGCTGAGTTCCCCAAAAGAAAGTTATTTGCTAGAGACTGTAAAATAATACTATGTTGTTTTACTTTTTTTTTTTTTTTTTCTTCCATGCGAATGGAGACAGACAGTTACTCATGTTAATGGCTCACTTCAAGGGCCTTTTAATCCTCAACAAGATTTTGTTAGTACAAATAGAACTGCTTTTTTATTACTCAGTACATGATGTTCAAGTAAACTGTAGAATATAAGTTATTTCTGGCATCCAGGGCATAGTTTGTGAACTGATGTGGCAGTATCTCAGACAAGTTTTCCATCTGGATGATCACAGAGCAGTAGAAGCTTCTTGCTGTGTTGTCAAGCTCGAACCAACTGTTGTCACTGGCTGACCTTTGTTTATAAGTACGTGGGAACATTATAGAAACACTTCGCGTAACAGAGAAGAGCTGTTTCTCTGCTAGTGAATATCTTTATGTTGCCAAAGATTTCATTCATCTGCTGCTTTTGAATGGAGCACAGGATTCCCTCTCCTACCCCATTGCAGACTTTTTAAAGTATAAATGAGGCAATTACTGCTTAATCTCTCAAAATGTCCCATAGGAGTCAGTGACATGATCTAACAAATAAAAGTTACAAAATCAGGGCCTAAAGCAAAGTCAGGGAGTGTTTCATTGTGTTCTGACTCGTGTATAGTCACTGAATACACAATGCTGTGCACCAAGGTAGGTGAGTTAGTGAATAATCCTATACTTTTTGCTCAGGTCAGAGTGATTGCATTGATTATAGAAAGCATGAAGAACATGCAAAGGGCTGCTCTGGTGGGGGCCTTAATTATGAAGGATGATAACAGGGGAAATGCTAGCCAGCTTGGGTGTGAAAGCTTATTGGCTCAAAAGAATGAGAAATTTGTATTGAGAAATTGGTAAAAGCCCTTCTTGATTGCTAATACTTGAAGTTTACGAAGTTTTATTCTGTGATTCCCTTTCAGAAAACAATCATGTGAGGGGAGTACCTCTCTTTTCACCCATGCCCCCCACCTTTTTTACTTAGGCAGGAATGAGAATTTTCTTAGGCAGGAGAGAGGAAAGTTCAATACTATCTTTCCTTATAAGGATTTTAGGTCCTTGGTAATTTTCTGCATGGAATTTTCATTCTGAAAATGTAACGGGTTGTAGAAAAGCAAAAAATATGCCTGTGTATTCCTGTAGTAGTACCCATCTTGCTTCAGTAGGGCTCGTCCTGATATACTTAACTGGAAATCACATCTCAGCAGGCTTCCTTGTGTGGGTAGCTTTTATACAAATAACTCAGTTATAAGGACACTTTCGTTTCCCTGTGGAACGTGACACAGACGTTTCTAGATCTGAGAAGAAATCTTGTGCATTCCACTGCGTTCCATTGATTGCAGTCCTTGAAACAAAAAGAAATCACTTTTGCAATATATCATCATTGTGTTTCCCATTCGGTCAACTACTTCTAGGAAACTTTACAACACTAGAGGTAATTTCTCAGAGCGTGTTTGCAGGATGTGTGTTTTGTCCCACCATCTTCATTATCTTCCTCGAGTAGGTTCCTTTCCTCCTTGTGTGACAGCTGCTGGGCTCCGTTCCCCACAGGGCTCTCCATCAGATGGGGACCAGCTGATGCATTTCCCCATGCACCCAAAGAAGCAAGGTCCCCAGGTGGCATGAGGAGACAGGGCTTATGAAGACAAGAAAGGTCCCAGAATCAGCCCAAGGTCACAGGGCATCGTCACCTAAGCACTTCTGCAAAATATAATTAGGTTAAATGTTTTGGTTTGGTTTGTTTTTTTTTTACTGTTCTTAAGTGTCTTCAAAAACTACATGTTTATAACTGGAAGTCAGTGTTTATGTTTTTCCTATAAGATTCAGAACAAAGGAATATTAATAACTGCCTGCACATTGTAACATTTTCTGCATAATGACATTTTGCAGGCTTGATATAATTTTCTGCCATGCACATCAGGCCATTAAATGAGAGGTCTTTAAAATTATCTCACCAGAACTGTGCTATTTTTCCAAACAACAGTGAAAGAAAATGAGATCAAAGAATTTCATAAAAGGCCCTTTTTGCAGCTTATCTGTCATCAAATGCAGGTATTAGGGAAATGGCCTGAAAAGCTTTTCCTACTTGATACCCCTTTTGAAGTGACTAGAACCACAAAACACGCCACTTCTGCAGAGGCTTCCCATTATGTTTCTCCTTGTTTCTGTGTGTGAGAAGGACATAAAAAGCTGATTGCAGGAGCTGGCAGCTTGGCCATGTGCAGGTCCCTGCTCTGCCTTGGCTTAAGGGGATGCAGGAGCAGCCCTCCTGCCCGAGCGCCCCGGCAGGCAGGGACTGGCGGCGCTGCAGCTTGGGGCAGGCACCCAAAAAAGTCCAGTGATCGCATAAAATCTCTCTCCAGACTAACCTGGCACTTGGGGTTAAAGATTTTCCCAAAGCTGACAGTCTTTCAGTTCATTTCTGATGTTACACCAGAGAGGATCAAAGTGATGAAAAGGCAATGCATGTAACTTTTTCTTTGCCTTCACTGCGTGCCCTGGCCTAACAGACCCCCTGCATTGCAGCATTAAAAATATAAACTACATCTAAATTGACAGGAGTCTCACCCCCAGCCTCTGTGGGTTTTGCATCAAAATGTTAGACGTTGCATTGCAGGTGTCAGGCAGAAAGCTTAGTATTCACTGCTGGCAGAGAAGAGTAAGAACAAAATGTTTTTTTAGTTGTTTTATTATTTTTAGAAAGAAAAAAAAAGGACTATAAAATTAGAAAATATTTATATGCATGCAACTATTTTAAACTTAATATGATTATGACTCTGAACCAGAGTCTTTCTGGTTACTTCACCATCTCAAAGAGGGCCAGCTATCCTTGAGACCATATTCAAGAATTTAAAAGTGTTTTTTATTCTACAGATTCTCAGTTGACATAACTGAGCTCTCCACAAGCAGAATAGGAGTACTAAGGTGAGCACAAACAGTAACACAATTAATCTGCACCAGTGAGAAGTTTTTCTGACAGTGTTTGCTTGAGCACAGCAAGAGACTGCCAGCAAAGATCTAAGAATCCCTGTCAGTGATCCCTGTAGTTTTTAAGACCTAATCAGATGAATTTCAGGAATTGATGCAGTTTTGGGGTACCTGTGTGGTTTTTTTGTCCAGCAGGACAGAAGGTGCTTGAGGAGTACCCCTCACGGCTGGCTTCTGCTACAGGCAAGGGATACCGAGAGGGGAAGAGAGCATTTCTGGCACAGCCAAGGTGCCCCTGTAGTACGAGGGACACAAATCCCCTTTCCCTGCATTTGGCCGGGCTAGCTACAGACAAGTTACTTCTGCTTCGAGATCTCTGTGCGCCGGACGGAGTCGGCCCCGCTGCAGGGCTGAGCTCCGAAGCGGCTCACTCGCCTCGCCTGGGCTGCGGCGGATCCTGCGTGCCCGCAGCGGAGCTCCCCAGATATCCCCGTGAGGCCCCGTTATCCAGGGCTCTGTGATCGTCAGGCCCTCAAATCCGCGTCTTAATTTCGAGGCCACACTTTCTTTCAAGGGCAAAAAGGCAGATCATGAATGGCATAAAGCTGAGTGAAAGTAAGCAATAAGCTCCTGGAAAGAAGAACACTTGCTTGGGAGAAATTTGAAGTGGCTGGTTGACAGAAAATGTCCTTAATGTGACGCTTTCATGCATGTATATATGCATGGGGTTTTTTTAAGTGGAAGATGAAAATAGCTCAAATTAACAGTCCTTGTGAAGTTTAAAATAGCAGTTCCTATGTACAGGCTGTTTGTTCTAAGAAATTCACAGAAATTGTTCTCATTTTACTTTGAATTCCATGAAGACACTGCTACAAAACAGGAAAAAACACCACAATTAGCCTTGAGTATAAACACTGAAAGCAGAGACAGATAACCTATCGTAGTCTCTTGCTAAAGATTGCTACTGTAAACATCAAAAAGGAATCAAATGAACAGGAGAAGGCTTTTCGTTATTTTGTTTAATGTTATATCTAGTTTTGCTGCTGCTGTTTTAATATTTGGCCTTCCTAATGCTGAGATTGTAAAAGATTAATTTACAATTCTAGTTAGTCTTATGCTCTGGATGTTGAAGGCTTTCATTTAGTTTTGTGTACAGCGTGTCTGTACAGTTTCCATCAGAAGCAGGAAATGTTTATTCAAGTTCTAAGGGGTGGGATAGTTGTTGCAGTTTTAGGTAATTTTAAACAAACTGTTTGAGCATCCTGTTTAAATAGAGTTAAGTAATCACAGTTTTGTACTAGCTGGAAAAGAATTTCATACATGCATGATATGAATAAAATATCATCTTACATAGCATACCAAGGTTGTGATGTATTTATCTGACTTGTGCAATAAAAGGTATAACTTTAACTTTTTTTTTCTCTTGGCAAAATGTTTAGGAATGAGCTTATTCCATTATGTGATTATAACATGAAATATTTCATATTTAAATTTGCCTGTATTTAATATATGTTTTAGTTTAGTTATAAAAATATACTATTTTTAGTAACCTCTGGAGAAATCTAATTCAAATATGACTTTTTGAAATTGTTTGAGGAAAGAAAAGGTCTATTCACACAAATAACTTAGCCCTTAGTGTAGGGAACTAATGGGAATCAGGAAGAATTTATTCACACCCAATTGTATGAGAAACATAAAAGAAGGAAAAATGGTAGTTGGAGTAGGCTGATAAGTCTTATCAATTGTGAATTTTGCTTGAAGAGTAAATGCTGGGTAGATCCTAAGAGACAAAAAAACAGCAGTGAAAAGATTTGTTTCCTGGCTTAATAGCATGGGCGCACATCTGAGATTTAAAAGTTGCATAATTTATTTTTGTTTTGTAAAAATTCAGTCATAAAGCCATGCTGAGCTTCATTCTGGGTCCCCAGCTTACAAAACTGATTTGAAAGAAAATAAAATAATTTTTCCTCTTCAGATTGCCAGTGTAGTTGTACCCAGCCCTACGTCTGTCAATGCATTGTCTTCAAGCTGCCATCTAATGTTAGAGAGATTTAATCGGAAAACAAACAAAGGACAGGCAGATTAATGAGTGATAACAATTTTTTAAATTGTTTAACATTTTTAAAGGGCTACACAGTAATTAATATAAACAATACATCAAAGTCCTAGGTCTAAGCTTTCGTAGGGGGTTTACATGGAAGCTCGTACCTCAACAATGGTATCGCTCCACATCTAAACAGCTGGCGGGCAGAGATATATAGGGCCATCTGTTAAATCAAAACCGATTGGCAAGATTATCTGGTCTTACTAGTAGAAAGTTCTTGGTCATTAATCGCACCTCCACAATAAGGAATTGGACTAATTCTAGTTAGGTCCTAAAAGTTTATTAGTATAAATATTTTTTGAATTCACCTTATTTTTGCAGTTAAAGACTTGTACATTATTGTGAAAGAAAGAAAAGATCTATCCATCAGAACTCACCAAAATCTAAAACCAATGAAATATAAAGGAGAAGGATGGCAAGCAAAATATAGGCTTATGTTAACAAAACATATATAAATAAACCCCCAAATTAGAGGAAATGCTTTTGAAGAGGGGAGGCAACCGTAGTATTCAGAATGAAGACTAAAAGCTTTGGTAGAAGCATTTGCTATAGAGCTGAAACATGGCTACTTTAAGTATAAAGGAGAGTGAAAATTAAGATTGAGTGACAGTTAAAGGAGTAGAGTAAGAAAGAAGATAAAACTGGGTTTCTAGTTTAAGTAACAAGTATGCGTCTTCTCCAAGTAGTGATAGGGGCAGAGACCAGAAGAAAGGATGCTTTTGTAGTCCAGTTTTTTGGAGACCCTATAAAGCATTCAGGAGAGTATTTGAATTAAGGAAGTCAAGAGGTGAGATGGGAAAACAGAGGTTTAAAGACAGTTAGTTATCCATTCCAATATGCTAGTTAAAGTCAGAAAATACTATGGAAATACAAAGTTGAACTTTTCTTTTGTCTTGACTTCCATGTTTACTCCATGTCCTCTTCAGTTTTAAAAATGCCTACCCATGCTCTCTGTTCTGTTTTTCTTTCCATTTATTATTTTAATTATTCTCATTCAACCAAACCTTTTGAAAAATTCAAGGAAAAACAGGTATGCTTAAGGGAGTAAATAAACCCTGTAAAAGAATCTAATTACTTCAGAAAACATATTGGCTTGCTTTACAATACTTTCTTTGCTTTATAGATGCCAAGACAGGATTAATCTATAATGCTTTTGTGATCTTTCCTTTTATTTCAGTTTATGTAATTAAAGAGTTCCCAGGACTGCTTTACGCTTACTTTATTCATCAAAACATGCTTCTCAAATTTTATGAAAGCACCGTCCAAAAAGAATCCAGCCCAAACCAAACCCCATTCAATTTTCTCTTGGAACACAATCAACGATAAAGTCATACCCTGTATCTCTTTTTTAGCTGAATAAACATTACATTTTCCTTTAATAATGTATAATTTTAGGGCATTCACTCTATGTTCTCCTACTTCTAATGGGTAGATATATCCTGGAAATACATGTAGCAAGATATACATTAGCAGACATGATTCAGTTGCTTCATAGTT
>JAUBNY010000891.1:2566375-2577322 GCA_032275445.1 Crypturellus soui
GAAAGGAGGGGAAAGGAGGGGAAAGGAGGGGAAAGGAGGGGAAAGGAGGGGAAAGGAGGGGAAAGGAGGGGAAAGGAAAGAAAGCCTATGCTCTTGAATTACTACCAGTCATAACTACCTAGCCTACCTGTATATTTTTAATAAAGAATATCTGTCTTCCATGTAATTATATCTCTAGAAAAAACATTGTGGTGTGAAATTAATGGTTATTCTCAAAAGTGGGAAATGCTGCTTGTGTGGGCAATACTTCAAGGAAAGTGGAAATATATAAATAAATGAATATTTTTGATGGAAATGCAGGTTTCAAAATAACTGCTATGCCTTCTGAGCTTTTTTCAGCCATGTATGTGGAAGTATTTGTTTGGAGCTAAACATAGCTATACTTTTGGAAGTAAATAACTAGCTGTAGCTAGTGCTTTGGCTTGTTGGTTAGATTTTAGAAAGTACTATGATGATACTGAATGATGATCTCTTTTAATAACTAGTTTATCCTCATTTCCCCTGAAGTTCAAAGGGAAAGCTAGTTCCCTGTTTGGCAATGGAAATTATTCTTTAAGTTCACAGCTTTGCAGCTGGCACAACAGCAGCTCCCAGGCTAGTCCAATTATCCGTGTGTGCTCACTGGAATTATGCGCCTTCTGACATTCATAGAGTTTACATTGGAAATAAAGATTTAAGTTCATGTTTTTTATAAATAAGGAACCTACTGTTACTAAATTCATTCTGCTTGATGTAGAAAACTTGAGGATAATTTACACTATGGAATTTTTAAGGATCATAGGTTACTGATGTGTCAAAAACACTTCAACAACTAATAGAAATGTTTGCATAATCCCTGCCACTTTCTCATCTGGCATTCAATTAGTCAGGTACATGTCAAATTGGGGCCTGATAATACAAGGAGGGTCAATCAGACCCTATGGATATTTCTATCACTGGTTTGGCAGCTATTATTGTTTGTGTTATGCAATCGCACCACTATGAAAAAATGTAAGCAAGCTTCAGGATTTAAGGGCTAGACTATGAATCTCATTTTGCCTGTGAGTTGAGCTGGACTTTGAACTCAGTGATAAAAGGTTGTAAACTGTGTTCGCTGTCACCTGTCCGTGGCATATGTAAAGTCAGTCATCAACAGCTTAAGATATCTTTTCACTTAGAGAAGATGCACCAAACTGCATGTTAAGAAAACATAAGTGCAATGCATTGCTTTTATACTGACTTTTTATATTTCTGTGTACATTACACAGTTATATGTAAATGTGGCATGTTCTCATTTAACCTGGAATTGCTGGGCTGGGTACAGGAATTTGTGGGGGTGTGTGTGTGGCTCTGGCTCTCATTGTGGGAGTTCAAACAAGGTGAACACAAGTAGCTCATTCTGGCCTTAAACACATACAAATATTTCTTGTTTCCCTAACTGGGGACATCAGCATTAGAATAGGGTACCACTTCATTAAAAAAAAATGCCTGTGCCCCTAGTTAGTATTTGATTTAAAGAACAAGCATTTGAGCAACTTGTTTCAGGGAGGCCTTCAAGGAGCCACCAGTTGCACGTTGCACTGATCTTTGCCATCTTTCAGCACCATTCAAGTAATTAAACAGGGTGCTCTCGCTGAAATGCAAAGTAAGCATGAAAAATAACTGGCAGATTCGTGTCACCTGCCTTGCTTTGGCTCATTCTCCTGGTTGAGAATGTAATGTCTGTGTAGAAGATGGAGCCTTCAAGTTGTGCAGCACCCAGTCACAGAGGGGCACCTGGGGCTTCATGTCGGTGACATGAAGCAACGCTCGGGTCTGTAGCTCACTGCAGGCTCCCGAGGCTGGTGCATTTTGTAATGAGTGCATAGCCTGTGACGAAGGATTTATTAACACAGCGCTGGGGAGAATGTGAATACAAATGTGCTGATGCAGGTCCTTGAGAACCTCCAGGCTTTTCTCTTGCACAAGTGCGCTCTTTGAATGCTAGCTGAATTCTTCCTTGGCCGATGGGTGTTGCGAGCAGTCCCGTGTCTCGGGGCAAACCGCAGCAGTGTTTCAGAAAGAACAACTGCATAAAATTAAAAGCGCTTTCATTAGCATGTTTTTTCTGTGAGATACAGAATATTTAGAAAGTCTGACTTCAGTGGTGTATGATTCAGTGCACCCGTGGCAGAGTAATAAGGAGTTATATTTACACTGATGAAAACGTTGCATGGTCAGTGGTTAGCGTGTTAAAAGTCATCATTCTCCCCAGTTACCTCACCAGGTTATTTCTGAGTGGCAGCAACCAAATAAGGTGATTGAAACACATTCCAGTCCTGTCTCCCCCCACCCCTTTCTTTTGGCTTTTTGAAATACAGAGCTAAAACTCAGAGGCACTTAGACAACGAGCACATTGGCTTATTTTTTTTTTTTTAGTATGTAAAGATCATCATATTGTAAATATAAACCATGAAGGGTGGAAGTGTTCTTTGAACTCTGTCCCATGCAGGAGAGTACGAAAGACCTTGCACCCTTACGCAGCACATTGAGACCGAAGCGCGGGGATATCCTTTCCCACAGAAGCGGCCGGCTGCAGGAATCTGTTACCGCAGTTCGCCCTGGCTCCGGTGAGCGACGAGCTGCTCCATCCCCTGTGGTAAAAGCAGGAAGCACGGAGCGACTGTGGTGCTGCAGGGGTGTCCGAGCCCCCACATGCAGGCACCGCTGCCGGCATCGGGCATGTGCCCCGGGGACACGTTCGTGCTCTTCCCCACAGCGTCCTGTGTCCAAAACGGAGCACGAGCTCTGAGGGGGTTTTATTTGGCGGCCTCGTGCCCCCTTCGCCGCGGTGGCTTGAGGCACTTCAAGAAGCAGGATGTGCTCCCGCAGGAAGAGGCAGCGGGCCGGGCGGGAGCTGTGAAGCAGGAAGGAGGGCCGGTTCCCAGGCTCCTGGCAGCCCGAGCGAGGGAGGCCGCCCTGCCATCTGCCCGGCTCCCGCATTGTGCTCGGGCCGCCGCTGCCGCACGCGGGAGCCTGGGACAAGATTTCCAGCTGTGGAGGGATGAGTAAAGGCTGTGGGAATAGGATATGAACCATGTGGTCCTGCCAGCAGCAGCCTCCTCGCTGAATGTCTGCTGCTCTGGGACACAGACAAGCCCGTGGCTGACGTGCGGGGGCGTCGCGTGCGCAGGGGAGCCCTCGTGGGCAGCTGCGTTTCAGAGGAACGGAGAGGCAACATTGCCCTCCTTTGGGGAACGGCAAGCTGCTTCCAGGGGGAGTTCCCAGCAGCGGGGTCAGCGTTGTTTTCCGGGCTCATGTTTGCTTGGTGCAAGGTTTTCTTGTTTAATGCCCATTTGTATAATGCCGTATTGTGTAAATACAGCTCTGACCTTTACCTCCTGATAACCGTATAGGTAACGTCACATGAGAGAGGGCCGGGAGCGGGGATGTGCCAGGGTTAATGCCAAGTTTACATTCCTGCGAGGGCAGCCGCAGGAACGGCGGCAGCGCTTCTTAACAGATAACAGCGGCTAAACGTTACAAAATGTATTTATATTTGTTTCTGGGTGGATGTCAGTGATTTTAGGGCGATTGATGCGTGCGCTTTTATAACAGGAAAAATTGTGGTAAGATGATTTAAACTGAGAGAAGCATATGCAAAATAAAAATGCACTAGAATTGCAGCACACTTAATACAGAAATTTACTGAAACAAGAAAGTCCCTGGAGTCTTCCTAAAATGCTGAGCTGTAGCTTTGTTTCTACAGAAACATGCACACCACTTCCAAACAAAATCATGGTCTTCAAACAACTTTCTAGAGGAAGAAAAAAATATGTTTTGTTTTGCATTGGTACAAAACTCTGGAAGTGTTTCCTAAATATAGTTTGCTGTGAACGGACAAAAGCTGGGACCGAATCTTGCTGTGCCCTTCTGTCGTGTTTGTCTCCAAACAACAGAAAATATTTCTATAACCCGGCTGCGGTGCTGTTGACACAGGGTCATGTTAAGGGTGAGGCTTTGCCCCTCCGCTCGCTATGGGGTAGCATTTGCCAGAGTTTCACAGTCCCACAGCAAAGGGCGCAGAAGCTGCGGCTCTCAGGTGAGAGGCGCTTCACAAAGTTTTGCCAAGCTCTCGAGATGCAGCAGGGAAGCTGGAGAGTAGCGCAGAATGTTAGATCCAAACATGCAAGCAGCTCTGTATTTACTGTTTTTAAAATAGTGACATTAAAAATAGCAAACAGATTTGTAAACAAAATTTGGATGCTGCGATGCTGCCGAAGACACTTGGATACCACTTCTCCCATCTTTTGCACAGAACCTGGCTACTTTGGGCTCTGGGTTTGCATTTGTTCTCTTTTCTCCCCCTTTGCCCTCCCCTTTCTCCATGCTCGTTATAAAAGGCCTGTCACTTGGTGCCCCTGCAAACACTTCTGCGTGCAGGTCGCTCCTGTGCTCATAGACGGAGTGTGATTGCCCAAGACTGTTCATATGTGGGAAGTGTGCCGCATCCTGTGTGATGGGAGGCTCCTGGCATGGCTTTTCGCATCGAAAATCTGTTTATTTTGAAATGCATTATTATTGTTGTTATTACGTTTGAGAAAGTACATAGCATATATTGTTTATCATTGCAAAAAACTACGGGGAAAAAAGGGGTATTTTAGCAGCCCAAAAGCAAATTTAACAGAGTTGTCATTTAAACTTTTGAAAACTTTAAAAATGGAGTTGACAACTCTTTTTCATGTGTAAAAGAAGAGAAATGATACTGCTTGGGAGACGAGTGCTAATGAACTGAAACAGGAGAAGTGAGAAACGCGGCATTTTTGAGAGTGCATCAAAAGCTTTACGACCACCGGCATAAGCAGAGCAAGGACTAGGTGGGACGCGCATCAGGTTGGGCAGCTGCCCTCTCACCTGCCCTCTGCGATGGGGCGGTGGAGCAGAGGGGAGAAGGTGCCCATGGCTGTGCTGGCAATGGATGGACAGGTGAGAGGTAGCAAGGGCAGAACGCTACGGATTAGCTGCCCTCCTGTATTCAGAGTCGATGCTCACCCTGTCCACCGCTGCCAGTGTTGCACCGAGTCCAAGTAAGCAGCTGCCACGAGCTGCAGGCTTTGACAGAATATGTTGCCTTTAGTGATGCTCACCTGATGCCACAGCTTTCATTCAGACTTGGTCCCCAACCTGCACCAGCTCCGTAGGGATCTTAGGCTGCTCCTGCCAGGCCGCATCTAAGAGCACAGCTAGGTACAGGCTTATGCAGTGGCCGCCACAGATGCACCTGGGTATCAAACTGAAAGAGCAACTCTGGAACATAACCTGCAGCTTGTGTAATACAGAAGTACTGTCCTTGAAAAAAAAAAAGAAAAAAAAAAGAAAATCGAAGAAAACTAGGCCACTCATAACCTAAACAGAGGAACTCCACGTGTTCAAAGTGTGGAATATTAAGGATAAAATTAAGTAGAAACAAATAAACATTATAGCACTCATTATAGCAGGTATTTACTTGATTTATTACATGGTTTCCAAGGGAGATTCTATGTCTATTAACACTCATTAAAAAAATACCTAAATATAGGGTAACAAACATAAATAATGAGTCAGATGGAATTGCTACGGTCAATTAAGTGAGTAATGGATATTTAAAAGGTTCCAAACATCAATAAATCTGAAACAGCTCTAAAGGAGTACTTGTAGAACAAAAATAATATGCACTTACGGAACTGCCTGAGTACATATTTACCTAAACTCAACCACCAGGAGGAGGACAGCGAGCATTTATGGTACTGTGTGATGAGGACATAAAAAGGTGTACCAAATGTGTGGAAGTTCATTAGCTGAAAATTTGTAATAACTCCAAAGGGGCCAATGCAATTTATTATGCTACATTAATATCCTAAAGAGGCCCTGATACTCATTTATACAAAAACCTTTAAATACTCGATAGAATAAAGAGAGAGTCCCTTTCAGCAGCGCTGTTCTTTAGGCTGATAGTACCTTCAACCTCTGAAATTTCACTAAGGAAAAATGAGGGGATCTTTTGTCAGCCTCTGCAAAATCCTAGCAGTACATGCGCACTCACAGCAGGAAAAACACTCTGGTTTTCTATTGATGGTCCAGAATCATACTGCAGACCCCTTAGTATATCATTTATTATGTAGTCAGCTTTTAACGCAGTACTTCAGAGACTGTAAACTCATATTCACTTTTGTTTCAGGGGTGGGCCATGCTGAGTTTAATATATCATATAAGTGTCTTTGTGATAGAGTGCAGCTTTGCCACTCCTCTCCCATTTTGTTTTTAGTGTGTTTTAATTATTTTTCTCAGAGATTCACTTGTTTATGCATTTAAATTTGGAGTGCAGGGTGTGATAATACATGATCAAATTATAAGATAAATGTGATTACAAATTGACATGAAGGTATAAAAGCTGCTGTCTGGTATGTGAGAGACTGGTCCTTTAAAAATCACAATACTTATTTGCAGTAAGAACTTTCTGATATGAGCTGAGCAAAGCAGTTTTACTGTGGGATTAAAATGTACTCAGTGTACTCAGTTTAAGGCTGTCAGAAGACTGCAAAGAGACCTTATTGAACATTGTAATTTAATGAAATTTTATGTAAAATAGTTCTTCTATAAACTGTGTAATTATGTTTCCTGCTAGTGTTGCCCACGTAACTATCTGAAAGTTTTATAGGATAATTTTTTATCTTGAGACTGTAGAGTCTGGTTATCAGAGCTCCGAAGTATAATGCTACAGGCTAGGCACAGAAATTTTGGAAAAATTTTGAAGTTTTGAAAGGTTCAATTTTATTTTATTTATTTTTTTAATGTTGAAGAAATCGTTCAGGAATGGCTCATTTTGTTTACCCCGTGGTCTTGCTGAGGCCGGTATTTACAAGGATGGACTACCCAGTAAGTAGCAAATGTTGCAGGTGAAGATGGTCCTTTAACCTCCCAAGGTGCACGCTCAGAATTTACTTTTTTCTCCACTTAGGAAAAAAAGGGCTATTCCTGGGCTGTTAGACTCTCTGTACCTCTCTGTGTTTCCCAGCGAAGGGAAATTGCTGTAGCACTTGCTAACCTCTGTGCTGGTGGAAGTGACCGACCTGCAAGCTTCCTAAGTCTTAGCATGTTATTTTTTGTGTAACTCCCATGTGTCATCTTTCTGTTGCCTTCGCATGAGTTAAAAACGGTTGGAGCATTTGTACGAGTACCTGAGAAATGCTGGTGTTACCAGCGGGTGGTTTGCCAGCCCGGGCAGGTCCCCTCACACTTGTTTTCTGGAGGAGACCGAGGGGCTGCAGGGCCTCCACCCAAAACACCACTGCAGCTGGAGCTTCCTGCACACGAAGATACCCTTCAGAAATGTTTCTGAAATGCTCTTTCAGAAAAGCATCATTTCCCTAATTCAACTGTAGTTTTAGAAGTCTATTTTGTAAACTATAGCTGTTTCATAGTAACCTGTGTAACCCATTTTAATTACAAGTGACAGTGGGGTCTGGAGTTGGGCCTGTCTGTGCTAAGCACAGGCCTCTGTGGCCCCTGTCTGGAAGCAGCATTAGAGTCTTATTTTCTACATAGCTCAATGTAAAAGGGAGATGAAACACATATTCTTTGAGGCATTTTCTTGCATAACAGAAAAATAATAAAGATTCTTGTTAATTTTGCCAGAATCCCTCCACTATAGTAATCATCTATTAGAAATACTGTTTATCTTACAGAATTTTGTATTCTGCAAGAATTTCTGCAGAAAACAGTTAAAAGTTCCGTTGAATGGTGATGTTTTGATCCTTCTTACATTCAGCACTGCTTGAAAAAATTCTTAATTAAGAGCCTGAATACCCTTCCCTGGTTCAGATCACATGATTGTCTAGAAAGATATTAGGCATGTGAACTATGCTGCTGAAATCAGAATAGAAGCAGAAATTATTAAACTCGTTCCTCTGGTGAGTCCATATAAGCAGACATTTTGTTGGGAGCAGCGTTCTTGTTGCGTTAGATCATTTTATTTATGCTGTATAAATTATTTAATCTGTTTTGTGTAATATTACGTGTTCTTCTCTTTGGAAAGGCTCTCCATAAAAAGAACCAAAAGGACCAAGAGGTTGAACTGAGTCCAAAGTGAGGATGGAAATATGAGTATCTGGACAAAGTTCATTACAGAGTTATTTATTTATTTATTTACTTATTGACTAAAAAAGCATTCTGCTCCATGGAAACATGATACGGAGCTTTAACAGGAGCCTGCTTGCTTCTAGGAGCTGTATTTGTTCCTTGCTAAGGACACCCTTGGGAGCACAGGGAACAGAATTCTGGTAGATTTGTTTCTTTTTATAAAAGGGAACACTGTATGCAAAAACCTTCAGCAACCCGTTTCTGTTATGCTGTCTGTGTATTTTTAAGTTGTAAAAGGCCTTGGCTATTGCAGAAAAGACACTAAATGCCAGTTCATGCAGTTCGTGCATCCTGAGCAGGCCCTTAATGGCCTGCTCAGGATGTGCTTCTCATTACCTGTGTTTGGCTAATTTATTCTATGCTCTGTGTTGGAGTTGTCAAAAAACGTCCATAGAGAGTTTTGAGCTTACTCTAAAAAAAAAAAAAAAAGAGAGAAAGAGAGGGAAAATGTGGAAATGCTGATCAATTCAACTTATAAAACTCAGCCCCCAGCATAATAAGCATTATTAAGGAAGCAAAAGATTTGTGTTACTATTTACAAGCAGCTTATAATATTGTAGGAGTTCTTTGTCTTCACTGTGTGTTCTCCTCTGAGTACATTGAAGGTCTGGTGCTGTGAGCAGCACAGAAGGTTTTTAGCTGGAAAATGGGAATTTATATAAGCCTAATTAACATCGTGTGGTGTTTTGTTTTTTTTTTTTTTTATATAGACAACCTCGTCTGAATTAGAGAAACATTTCTAAAGCTTTGTAACCCTTAAAAAGAGAGAAGGAAGATAGGGCTTAAGGCAAGTTTTGGGTATCAGCTGCACTACATGGCCTCTACCTTACGCATCTCTGTTTTGTAGGTAGATAATGCCCTGGTCGTGTGCTGGTTGCATGAGTTGGCTTTCAGTCTTGTCACTACACGGCTATGACGTTAATCCCTAGCAGAATTTGACCAAAGCACAGGGATTTCCAAGTCCCTGCAAGGAAAACCAAGTGGCTTTTCCCTTCTTTACTGAGTCAACAATATATTTGGAACTGATCACTAGTTAGGAAGGAATCAAAATCTGTGTTATATTAGCTAGTAAATGAATGTCAGTTGAAACTTGTGAAAAAAAGCTGGGGAAAAAAAGGTAGGGGTTTACTCTAGAATAAAATTCTGCTACAGCATAGCATAGGGATGCTGCATTATACTGTGTGCTGCACTTAGGGTGACAACAGGATTGATGGATTGCATTAAATTAATTTGTGATGTTGCAACTTTGACCTTATTTATAACAGTCATTTGAAAACTTACTTTCAGTCTTAGTAGACAGCACTATGGAAGTGATAGGTGTGTAACTGAGGGAAGCTTTTGGCCCTGTATCCTGACTGTGCGTGAAAACCTGTCTACACTAATGTGCTTATATCATACTAAAATAACAACAATATTGTTATGCAATGTTGACCTTTAGGCTAAGGTAATTCTAAGCCTAACACGCTAAACACTGTGGAAGAAAACCATTTAAATCACAAATTCAGAAAGACTTATTTAATACATCTGTGATTTAAGGAAGAAAATTAGACATCTGAGATGAGATCCAGAACTAAACCTCTCAAAGAAAGAGACTGAAGTAGTCAACTTTAGCTAGTTAAAGATATTCTGATCCTGTTTTTCTCTGGTGTCTTGACCTTTGTAAAGTTCACTTAGTATGTAATGGAAAAAACAACAGGTTTGATAGCAAAATGCAGGAAATGCCTTCAATCATGGCTGATTACAGTAGCAGCTTTTCTTCTGTTGTTTCCATTTTTTAGAATGCTTTTTCTATGTGCCTGAAACAATGTAGAATAATAGTGCTTTGGAGCCCTTTATTTTGTATTTCCAAGTAGGGCAATTAAATGTCTGGCTTTTCAATGGATATGCATACTCTTCTGGATGCTGGCAGATTTTGCAGTCAGGAGACTGCAATATGAGAAATGTGAGAAAAATTAAGAATTGTTACAGGGCATAACTTTACAACCTAGCAAGTTTTGTGTGTGTGTGGCAATTCCAGTGTATGTAACATGCCAGATAAATGTAGAACTATTTTTTAAATCTACCTTTGCTTGGCTGCTTCCTGCAAAAATGGAAGTTTCACCACTAATGCGAATGAGAACGGGATAAATCGCTGGTAAGTCACAGGAAGCAGGGAAGCAGCTATAGAGAAAGCAGCAGCTCAAATTCATCTCACTTAAATTTAGAATGTAACTAAAGCTCCTGAGTCAGGAGCCTGCTTATCCTAGGCTGCATTTGCAAGTGGTGGAGAAAACTGGGCATCTCTAGGGAGCGCTTGCACATTCTGTGCACCGTCTGCTGGGAGATTCCTGTCTCCTAGATGGGCATGGAGAGAACGTGGGACAAGCTGTGGTACCCTCATCCAAAACCTACGGTTTGGTGAGATGAATCTGGAAAAAATGCATAGAAGAAAATTATCATCAGAACAGAGCAAAATGTTTCAGAAGTCTGGTTGTTTTCTTGTGGAAGGTGAAAATGCATGTGGAAAATTAAAACCAGCATGGAATTGTGATTGATCGCATGGCATCCTTTTATTCTGCCTTTCCTGCTATTTGTGATGGACTGTAATGTTTACTTTAGAGTTATTATGAGTTATAGGGCTTCATTGCTGAGATACTCAAATGAGAGGAGCTTTTTAAGATGCCTCGTGGATAGACATGCATTTCTTGGTTGTGTGTTCTATTTTATGTAAAAAACTTTCTATGAAGGAAGCAGGGAGAGGAAAGAATGTCAGTATTTTCAGTTATCAAAGAAATTGCACACATGAAACCCAAGTATTGTTTTATTTTCTGC
>JAUBNY010000891.1:2602083-2618560 GCA_032275445.1 Crypturellus soui
CTGTGGTTGCTTGAGGATTCATTTGTTTTTGTCCTAGAAATAATCACGTGGCAAATATACTAGGTATCAGTGAATTGTATTTAAGAACTGTTTGGATGGTTGAGTTTGAACAAAAATACACTGAAGAAATACAATTATTGTATTCCAGTTGATATACCATGTACTGGAGGTAAAAACATTAAAAGTTACTACAGGTAGCTGTAAAAGATAAAAACTGGAATCCCTCCAGTTTTTTTTCATGTGATTATGTTGGACAGCTGATTGTAGGCAGACTGAAACACTGGAAATTTCATTGGTCAGTGTTTTTATCCAGGAACACGAATGAGACAGAAGACTTGAAATATTTCTTCAGACACATTCATTGCATCATTCACCTATTTGCTAGCATCATATTCTGCTTGGCTCCCTTTCTTCGTGTGGTTGCTTAAACCATGGAAAACAAAGTAAATCTTTAATTTCTCCCTGCACATTAGAAGCAGTACAATTAGTACTAGTGGTCTGTTGTTTTCCACTCTTGTGAAAATTAGTTTTAAACATTACAGAAATGTAGAGGAAGGTGAAACGAATGGAGTATGTCCAACTCACCAGAACAGCAAAGAAATTTCATGCAATTTCAGTATTACTACATTTGGCAGGTAGTGGCTGCATGAGAGGTATAGGTAGATTTGGATGGCTGCCCAACTCACATCCTGTGCAGGGCTAGATCTGCACTAGTCAGATTTAGATAAAATAGTGGTAGACATCCTGGTTTCTTGCTTATTCTGTTACTATTTAAGTGGCTGAGATAAAAAGACTGTGTTATGAGATGTGTGAGAGCTGTCATGGTTCGTAGCAGGGGTCTGGAAGAACTGCTTTCCTCTGCACTGCTGCTTCACTGCAGGTATTATGCGCTGTCGATCTCTTCAGAATAAGCCTGCTCAGGTCTGCCCATACCCTGCTAGATGGTACGTGGATATCCTCTCCGTGGTTTATAGAAATCTTCTGGAAGCCACTGGAATTCCAGAGCTACATGTCAAACTTGCAAACTCTCCCATGTCATTATTTTTCTTCTTTTCCTTGTGAGGCAGATCCATTTTGTGGATTTAGTCACTGCCTTGTGCTGAAGTGTTAACACTAAAAAAGAAAAGAGTTCTACACCCCATAAAAATAATGATGTGGAAATGCAGAAGTTGGCATTCTTCCTGTGCAAATCCTCTTTGCTCTAAAAAAGATATATATTCTACCATAGCATATCTGATGTACAGCATTTACGTCATGATTAAGTCCTAACAGGAAAAAAAAAAAAAAAAAAAAAAAGCTCTGACAGTGTGGGTTTTGATGGTGAAGGGTTAAGCACCCATGCACGAAGCCTGTAGTACTGACCACCCCAGTAGATCCCGTGAAATTTGTCTCTCTTGATGTTTTACACTCAGGTTCCTGCTGTACTTCTGCAGTCAGCGGTAGGCACAGTGTGACTGGAGGTTCCTATAGGGTTTAGCACTGGCACAAATTAGTGCCCATAGGGAACCGTGGTTTTACGGGGCCTCTGTCGGGTAAGACTCATTGCTCAGACTCTGAATGCAAAGTGATTTGTCAGGGAACCCACAGAGCTCGAGTTTTGTTGTGTGTTTCCTTGGCTGTTTGTTTTCTTGCGGTGATTTGGAGAGACCCAGGGTAGGAAAAAGTGTGAGCATTGTGTAGGTTGTTCCCCCTTCCTACTCGACCCATTTTATGTTCCCAGGAAGGATAGATGGCGTTTGGTTATACAGGTGGTTTCAGCTTACTGGAGCACAAATGTTCTCTTTTAAAATTCATAGTTCTTTGAACTATTTTTTTGCCTGTTAAAGGTCTGTGTACTTCCATAACAGATTGAATTATGGACTACATAGCTTAGTATATTTTCCAGTATTATTTGATTACCTATTGAAATCTTTGCTGAATACCTTTTTTTTTCCCCACTTATTTATCTTAATTTTCTGTCTTTTGCATCTACTGAAGGAGTAAAGCCAGGAGCACAAAATCAAAATCTAAATTTAAAAGTAATGAGTACTGGTATACTTGTAAAAACTATTTTGATTCAAAACTTCTTTTATCATCATAACCATCAGGCAAATACATTGGCTTGTTTGACAGTTTATGTCTGATCTGTTGTGGATTCTTTTAGAAAGGATATAGAAGAGTTAGATGCGAAAGTGACTGCAAATGAGTTGTCCTCAACCTTTTAGAAACTATTTTGCCCTTGTGAAAAGAGATCCATAGATTCAAATCAACGCAAAGTGATCTCTGCCTGCACTGTGGGTTTTGTTATCACAGTGAAGAGAGGTGAAGGAGAGGACAGTGATATATGAGGTTAGCCGCATAAACTTGTGCTTCAACTTGTGCTTTGTTTGATGTCTTTAGTTTTCATTTGCCTTGGGGAAAAAAAATCTAAAAATCTTATCGGTGACAGTGACAATGTAAATACAAAACATTCACATTCTGATCATCCTGATCTATGAGTCCCGCCTTGCTGATATTGCATAAAGCCCGGGAATCTTTTCTTTCTTATGAAACAAAATTCTGAGTAAAATTAAATGTTACCATGTTGTACATAGGAAAAGATGCAAGTTTTGGCATGCAACTCTTGCTCTATTCAGTTCCTGCTCTCCTGCTACACACTTAAAACTATAGCAACGTCCTGCCCACTTTTACGCCTGTCTTGTGCTTGCTGTGCTAATAACAGCCATAACGATTTTCCAGGAACATTTCCAGGAAGAACAAACTCCAAGACTTCCATGTGAGTCAGAAGCCATATGAGAGGAGTCAAGTGCTGCTATTGATAAAAACTGTATCACAGTGGAGTAAAGTTAAAGCTGCTTCATTCGGTCTCATAGAAGGGTCAATGTGCATCTGTAGGACAATGATGGCAGTATTTCAGCTTGTGAAGATCATGGTCAAATTTGGTACATATTTTGTCTGAAAAGATCCACTTGTTCAAGAGAATCTTAGCACAATACTTTTTTTTCTACTATCATATTGGTTCTTAGTTATGATGATCATTTCTGTCGTTAGTTGCTTTTGTTGACTGTCAGTTCTGGGATTAGTGTCTCATCCTACTAAACTAAGCAGAAATGTATTAATTGATTTAGAGAGGAGAAGAGTTCTGCCTTTTTTTCCTACAGTTATATTTCTCAGCATCATTTAAATTACCATTTTAGTTGATTTTCCTACAGAAATGACACTTCTGTGGTAGCCTTGGTTTTGTAGCCACTGCTTCCATCTTCTTTCATCCCCTTTGAATATGCTTTGGACTCCCTGGACAATTTCAGTTTAATTTAGTGGAGCCATTGAGTTGGAAAGGATATAAAAGAGTTTCTGTGACTTCCTTTCCATGATTTTAAGCAATAGAGTAGAGGTGGGTGCCGGTTAATACTTCCAAGCTGTGGAATTGATTTAATTCTTGCCAGACCTCAGAGAGTCCATGGCTCTCAACATAGCTGGTGAGGTGCCCAAGCTTTGCCCATTTTCCTGTTGCTGGAACGACATGTTTCACATGCTGGAAAATTCAGTTCGTTGTTTCACTGAACTCTGCAGCTCTACCAGGGTAACAGAAATGTGTGGCCTCAAATTGGCCTCAAATGAGCAACAGAATGAAGGGGAAGCTCTCACCTTTCTTCGTGCATTTTTAGTGATAAGAACATCAACATTTTTTTTCTTCTGTTGCAATTCATTTATATAGTCATTTAGAATCTTATTGTTTTCTGTTCGGCAGAAATGATTAGCAGACAACATCTGATAATCCCTGGTCCTAGGAAAAGCTTTCTAAGACAAGCTTTTTCTAAGACATTAAGCATGTCTGGGAGCTTTTTCTAAGCTTGAGTCTGTGAATGCAGGTTGAAAATTAGTTCTTCTTTGAAACTAAATCAAATTAATAAAAGCACTGTTAAATGTGTGCTCATTATTGCACACGAAGTCTTAAAACCTTTCAGTAATAACTTACAACCTTTCAGTAATAACATGCAGAGATTTAAGAATGTACTTAAGCATTTTACTCATAACATTCCTTTGTCCAAAACAGTATGGGGCCAATTCAGGAAGATGTTTTAGCATGACACGTTGCCAGATGTGATCAGATAATATTACCCACAAGAAGCAGGTTCCACCACACCTCCCAAGATAAGCAGGTCTCACTGGGTCAGATGTTCAAAATTCAGGTTGCCACAGGGGGGAAGGATCAGCTAGATGTCATGTTTCCTGCACAAGACTTCCTGTAAGTCACTGTTCTTTCCCACTATCAGAGATACGGTGAGCCAGCTTTTAGATGAGGTATAAAACTGAAGTCATACCACCTCTAGTCCTTAGAAGTGCTGCTCTTGCTGTTCTTTGTCAAAAGCCAAATGATTGCCTTTCCATCACTGCCAGCCTTGAGGCCATCTCCCTGAGGCCGTTGCTTGGCCTCCTCTCTTGCAGCATTGGCACATGCTCAGAACAAGTTGTTTGGGCAATGTAGAGAAAAAAAAAAGAAAAAGAGAAACTAGCTTTGAAACCAGATGAAGTTTCTGTGTGCCTCAGTGGCTCTATCCAAGAGTCTGGTGGGAGTTAGGTGTTCTTATTTATTTAATTTATTTATTTACTTCCAATACCTCAGCTTCTTCAGTCTGTTGAAATTTGAAATTCAAAAGTCAGTGATTTATCTAGGAAAAAAAAAAAAGTTTGAAAACATAAGAATACCGTGCCCCAAATTCCCAGAAACAGGAGGCTAAGTAAACAGAACCCCACCCATTTCAGTACTGCATTTTTACTGATGTCTTTGTCAGGCAATCGAAAGACCTCTCTGTTTTTCTTCACGATTTGTTTTTAAACGTTCAAAGCTGGATAACAGCAGCAGCCTGTTTCTTTCGTACACTTCTATATCCCTTGCAGATGGTCTGTCTTTTCTCGCGCTCTCTGCTCGGAGCCAGCCTCAGCCCCCATACCTTCATCCTGAGCCCTCGTGCTGCACCTAGCTGTTTGCTCATGCTGTTGGCCTACTGAGTATTCACAGTGCAAGAGCATTAAAATAGCAGTGCCAGATAGTAGCAGAAATGTGACCAGACCTGTTCCCTCTTAGCAGATGGAGCCTTGCAAAATAGTCATAGCTTCAGGAAGAAATTGCATAAGCCACTAAGGAGGGTTTCTCAAATAAATGTCTCTGTTGAAGAGAGGCACTTGTTATGAACTCCTTGCCTTTTGTCTTGTTAATCCATTCGCTTTTGTGCCCTATGGCTTACTTTATCTTACTTGATCAATTGGTTTGTTAGAGACTTCTAGAGTGTATCCTTCTGATTACTCCATATTTGTCTTGTTAATAGCCTGGGTGCCTTACGTCTATGCTGCCAAAGAGAAAGGGAATTAGTTCTAAATCTAAGACAGAGAAAAGTTTTATTTCCTTCTTTGGTCTTAAAGGCAGATTTTTAGAAATACTAGACTTTAGAATCTGAACAAGGACCTTTGCTTTTTGTTTCACAAGCGTTTGAAATTCAAAGTTATACTGGAAGTGCTATGACTTTCAATATATAGGTTTTAGGTACCTCAGCATTTAGGTACCTCAGGATAGTTTTTCAAAAGTTCCCTGTATTTTTTGTTTTGCCCCTAACACTTCTACAAATCTCACTGATTTTTTCCTGGGGGGGGCGGGGGAAGGCTCATTATGAAATAATTGCCCCTGGTAATGTTTGAGAAATTTAGCATCCTATTATTTTAGTTTCAGAAAGGAAATAAAGCTTTTCAAAAAATATATTTTTTAAATAAAAAATGAAAGAAATATACATTGTATTTGTTCTGAGTTAGTCCAGAGCTTATTTGCCCTGAATACCTAATGGTTAAAGTGTGAGTATAGGTGCATTTTTCTTGCACATCACTGTAGTTCTGAATTTGAATTTCACCTCCTGCAACTATTCATTTACCTCTCTTTGCTCTAGTGCAGCAAACTATTCCTGCAGCAAACTCATTGTATGAGTGTGTGAAAATTCTATGGGAGGAGATGGAGAAAAGGAAGTAAATAGATATAGTTAAAATATAATGCTTTTCAAAATTCATATAGGATTTCCCTCTTACTTTGCAGTATTTGCCAGATAACTAGGAAAAAATGTTATGTCCCAAGTTGTGTACCATATACTCTCTCCAGTTGGAAATACATGGATCACATATATTTTTCTGTGTGTACAAAGTAAATATTAAAAATAGTTTAAATGCAAGCAACATAGGTATATGTGTGTGCTTATCAAGTCCTTTCCTTTTAATGGACTTATATAGAAACAAAACACGGTTAGTATTTTTTTGCTAGTACTTGAAAAGTACCTGGTTTACAAGTGGCAGAGAGGACTTACATTTTTATATACACTATTCTTTTTCCTGTAACTGGTAACATTATAAAATTTTAACAAAGAATTCTTACCATTTAACAGCTATGAGAAAGAAAACTCTCTGTTCTAGTGCCTCAGTAGACCTGATGAAGAAAATATGTTAGTATGCATATTTAATAGGAAAAATTATACTGAGAGAAGATATATGTCCCAAAGGAATACATGAATATCCCTATTTCCTGATGTATCACTTTATGATTTTATCATTTTACTTTGCAAGTCAAATAGCTAATCTGTTTCTGATATTACCTTAATCTTAGCATGTGTAGAGTTGCCACAAAGAAACTTTTTACAGGGGCAGTGCCCTTTAAGTATCTCTTGGTTAACTATTAGATTTCATGAAACAATCAGAAAAGAGAGAGAGACAGAAAGGATAAAGAATATTTGATCAAGTTCCATAAATCTGTACATGCCTGAAATATACTGCTAATGTGGAATACAGGAGCAGTGGGGGTGGGATGCCACCTGAGGATGGCACGTTTTCCCCTGCTGATTTGAGTTTTTCATGTATGAGGAGTTGCTGTCAAAATGAGTTGGCCTTCCCAGTTCTGCTCTAGTTAATATGTTTTACCCCAAGAAAACACATGCCACTGCGCCTTGCTGAGCTAAGTTAGTTGAAAGACGAGTGTGCCTTCGTCTTCGCTGGGGAAATCCTGATGTCCTTTAGATTAATAGGAACTCTGAGATTATTTCTTTGAACCTGGAATTTCACACTTTGCCATGACCCATGATTGGGTCAGGTGCGGCTGCATTGGGAAATTGGATTTGCCAATGTTGAGCTCAAGGATTTTGGGCTGAGATGGTTGCGAGGTATGCATCTAATGTCAGAGTCAAGCATAGCCAGCTATGGAGAAATAGATCATTTAGAGCGAAACAGTAGACTACATTGTGGGGAAATCAATTCTCCCTGTGCCTCTCAAAGGAGATACCATTCTACCAAACATAACAGGAAACAGCCACACCGCCTACTATGCCAAATCCCTTTTTTAAACTATCCTTAATCTCAGCTTCCTGCTTTATCATCATACTGCTATTCCTTCACCCGTCAGAGACCAGCGAGTCTCTGCAAACTCATTTACAGTACTTGCTTCTGTGGCCTCCCCTGAACTCATTTCTGGTACTTGCTCCTGTAGCTTCTCTCATACGTCTGTATTTTTTGTGCAAAGTAGCTCCTCTTTTTTTTCAATCATTTCTGAAAATTCTGCCTATCTGCGAGGGGAGGGGGGAAGGAGGTAGCACAGCTTTTGTTTTAATGTGCTGTTTTACCATTCACCTTGTTTGTGCTTCTCTTCTCAGAAAACCAAAAGGGATGTAAATAACTTTGATCAAGACTTTACGCGAGAAGAACCGGTATTAACGCTAGTGGACGAGACAATTATAAAACAAATCAATCAAGAAGAATTTAAAGGGTTCTCTTATTTTGGAGAAGAGCTACTGCCATAGACAACATTAGGCTGACAGATGAATGATGCTGCAAGTAGTGATTCTGAAGAGATCGTCAAATTACTGAGACTCAGTAGATGAAGAACTACTTCTCTTACCCTGAGCCCGTATCCCCAATTAAACTATATATTTATTGTTTTTTTTCTTTAATCTTCTGACCTGAAAGCACTCTTAATTTCTGTCTCACGAAGCAATGCAAATGCAAAACAATTTTGTATCAGAAATTGTAGATGTAACACACTGCCGTGTATTTGCAACATTTCATTTGTTCCTAAGATCTCCCCAGAGGACAAAATTGCATCTTTTTCATGGAAAATGGAACCTTCCTATTAAAAATTTGGCAGATCATGTTATTTAATTGTCGTACATATTTAAACTAAGAAGGTGAGAACAATTTTGCCCGCACTGGTGGTTACGGTGAGATCTGTGCTGAGATATGGAACATATAAGTAATATATTGCCTTCTGGTAAGTGAAGAAGTCTACTTTCTTGGAGGTGGGATTATTGATTGTGAATATTTCATTGAGTGGAGGTATAAACATGAAGTGTAATGGTCCAACTAATTAAGGCTTCTGATGAAATTCCTTTTAAAATTAATGAAAAAAATAGGAGTAAAACTCACAGAATTAACTAAAATTTTATTTGCAGTAGGAAATCAGATACCATATGGATAGCTATTAAAGGGCTAAAGAATAAAAAAGCCTATAGTGCTTTAGCATGACTATAGGTAGGCATTTTACAGTTTTTCAGGCAACTGAGTGTACTATCCATGCTACAAAATTTAATATCCATTCAAACAAACCATTAATGTGACGGCAAGGTTGCAAACGTTTACAATTAATTTTCTATAAAATTAATTATAAACATTGTAAATCTGCCTCTTTCCATTGTAACTAAGTTGATGAATACTTTCTTATTTATATTTATTTTTCTCAGCAGTGTGTTACTCTTGCACACTTTTACAAAACCATAATACTACTGTGTTTGCTGTTTTTTATGTTTAAAATCTAATGAGAAATCTGCTTTTAGAAGACACAAAATAAGGCTACACGTGCATTATGTGGAAATGCGTTAACTGAAGATCAAACATTCACAAACTGACATTATTGAAAGTTGTAAATGGATTTTCTTGTGTATTAATTGAAACGGTAACTCATGTGGACAATATTACTAATGTGAAGTTACCTCCTGTAGATACGCTAACAGTGTTATGTACTTATTTTCCAGGAGTACCCTGTGTTTTTTTTGTGTACATGTATCGCTGAGGTCATTTTATTATATAT
Source organism: Crypturellus soui (assembly GCA_032275445.1). Taxonomy (NCBI): domain Eukaryota; kingdom Metazoa; phylum Chordata; class Aves; order Tinamiformes; family Tinamidae; genus Crypturellus; species Crypturellus soui. The sequence goes on from JAUBNY010000891.1 coordinate 2,611,172, forward strand.
TTTACTGGACTGAGTGAGCGGTCATTGGAATCCATTTTAATTGTTGTACATGGATTTCCAGCTGCACAAAAATATATATACTTGTGATTGGCAAAGTGGCACTAAAGAAGCTTTTTTGCCTTTTGTACAGGTGAGATTTTGTATATAGTGTTTGCTGCAAGGCCTGTGGAATTCATTGAATATAGAGGTATCAACTGCTGCATGTTCAGGCATACTATTAAAATGTTAGTCTATGAAAGAATAATTATAATAATGTCCATGTGCAATACTCTTGTATGTGTATTGGTTCAAGTTACTGTCAGAGAGATGAGGTTTTTGTTATAAAAAGATGTAGACATATATTAAGCTATACTAAATCTCTTGTATAGTTCTCTTCGACTCTATTATGCTATGATAGAGCTAGGAAAGAGAGAGGAGTGTTCCCAGTTGTGGTGGACAAGGTGCGAGCCCTTGGCTTTAGGCGATAATCTTGGTCTCAAGCAGGTGAGTTAGTTCGTGTCAGTTTTTGTGTCTGGCTGCTCCTAGCCTTCGTTACTGATGACAACATTCAGTTCCATTTTGTTTTGTTTTTAAAACTCAGGTGTAATTATTATATATATTCTTATGATGATTTCAAAATATTAAATATTATGATATATCAATTAATGTGTTGTCTGGCCTACAGGTGTAATAATGGATCAAGCCTTTAGTTTAATTTAATTTATCTTCAGTAACCTTTTGTACTGGGAAAGACTAGCTTCTGGGGCTGAGTACCAGCACAGAAACATCTTAATGACTGCATCATCTCAGTGTTTAAATTTCTTTCTCTTTTAGAAATATATTGTAGAACTGCCCATCAGTGTGTGTGTCACTACTGGCTCTGTTTATTTCTCACCGCAGCTTAGCTTTTGCCACCCAGGCAAGGACTGAGCACAAAGCTAAAGCCTCTTTTCCGTAGGTGAGTGGACCGGCTAGGAAGACGAGTGGTTGGATAGCGCACTGCTTTTTGCTTATCATGAGGCCTTTGTATTAAAACTAGGAGCATTTATTCTGAAGGAATAAAAGCATCCCGTGAAGCTTCTCTAAGCAAGCTCTGTAGTCCCATTTTTAGAAATTCCCATTTCTAACATGAAGATAATCGGTAAATTGGTATCTCAAGAGGCCTCGGCACCTGCATTGTTTGGTGGGATGCTAAAGGAAAAGCCAAGGAGATAAAAAAAAAAAAAAAAAAGATAAAGATAAAAACTTTTGCATGGGCAGATATTTCTTCAATATAAATAGTTAGCGCCTCTGCATTGGGTTTACATCAGAAGGTTTGTCTGTTACCTTGAGCATTTTTTAAAGATAACTCTTAAAAATGGACATTCTGTTACATTTCTGCCTGTTCTGTAAAATTTTCCTCGTTCCTGCTTTGTAAAATGAGTGCAAAATGCCAAAAAGATTGTTATTATAAAATTTCCATTTTTTCCTGTTTTTTTCCTCCCAAATAGACTTTATTAAAAAAAAAAGAAACGTGTTTCTCCATAGACTGAAAAATAATTCTCTCCAAAAAAGGCTTACAAATTACCTCTTTTTAAATTATGTGCAGAATAGCTCTGTCTAAATATAAAATGTATTCAGTTGGGGGGTAGGTTTTTTTTATTGTGAGGATTTATTTGTACAGATTTTTTTTTTCTTATGGATGTAATTTGAATCTCTTGCCATTCATTAGTGTTATTTCATCGTAAACATTATTACTGTGCCAAATGTACTGTATTCAAAAGGATGTGAATGTGTATTGTTTCAGAACCTAATAAATACAATGATGTTAAATCTTATTTTTTTCCCCAAAGTTTTCATGAGTATTTCATAATGAGGAAGAAACAAAGACTAAGGATGAATATTTTCCCTGTTACGTGTCATAGAAAACACCATGAACTTGTCTTTTAGGAGTGGACATTTTTCAAAGGAAGGATTTTCTCATCTTGAGAAGTTCTAAACACCTGAAGAGAAACCAGGTAACAGTGACTGATCTCGAGTTAACTTTGGCAATATAACATTTACCTCAAATATGCCAAAACAGGTGAGTATGCAGACTTGTTTTTATTTACCCACTACATAATGGTTACCGTGTCCCCGGATCGGGATTGAGCCTAGCATTCGTAGTTGCATTTTTTAAAACTACTTCAGTAGGGCAGTTCGTATATAAATATTTAAAACTATTTAGGCTTGGTTTACATGGCAGGCTTAATATCACGCATAAATTCAAGTAATTTAAGTGGAGTTGTGAACTATTACATTTTTTAACTTAATCTTTCAATGTGACATACTGTGAAATATTTCAAAGTGGAGAAGATACCGAAGGTTGTGTTTCAGTTTGAAGTTTACACACTTTCATTTATCATGGTCTAAGATTCTTAAGATCTGCTTCAGCAGACCAGCTCTCAGCATACTGTCCACTGAGTGTTCCAGCACAAAACTACCAGATACTAAATAGCTTTAAAATAAGCATTCTTTAAATTACAAAGAAGAGTGGGTTTTTTTTTTTTACTGACTGCGGCTTTTGCATAATCCTCCATTTTTTTCTTTCACACACGTCTTCTCAAATTCGCTTGATACCTATGAGCAGATACCAAATCCTAAACTGAGGGTGTTAGCATAAATGTTAGTCACACAGATTTTGTTAGTTAACTACATAACATTTTGATTTTTCTGTGTATATTTGATAGAATATAAAGCGTGCAAAGAACTGTCATCCTGCAAACAATAAATATCATGGGTCTCCCGAGTATTTTAATTCATAACATATTTTCTCTTAATGCTGTACTAATGTCTAACAGGTTTCCAAAATTTAAGTGATGCATTTTGAGAAGAGTTTTCATCCGTGAAGGTGAACTGTAAGATCTGGAGAGGCTCTTGAGCCGCAATGAGTCGCAGTTCCATTCACTGCAAGTTCAGAGAGAATTTCTGTATGTATCCATCTGCTTCTGCAGCCTGCCAGCGTATCGCATTAGATCACCTCACGTCAAAGATGTCTTCAGACTCACTAACAGTCTAGTCAGGTACATGAGTAATTAAGAATTCGAATAAACTGGTGAATATCAGAATAATATCAGAATAAGAATGGGGAATGTATTTATTGGAGATCCTTTACTCACATTAGTCCCTCCAGGGTCCCTGCAGTATGGATGCATAGGGGCTGAGGTGTGAGTAAAACAAACCAGTCACAAATCTAGTCTGCTGGGTTCAGCTTTCTAATTGTGTTTTGAGGTCAAATGAAAGATCCATCTGTTTACTTAAGAATGAAGACTTTTTATCCGGGTTGCAATTTTAGGTAAAGACTCTTTTCCATTGTTAAAAATGTTATGAGAAATAGAAATGATTGAAGCCCTGTGTCAAATCACTGATGCAAAGACTCCTCCAGGCAAGTGCAGGAGGTACAAGGTGTAGCATGTGCCATGTGGGGGTATCAGAATATTTTCCAGGCTGTATCCGGAAGCTTGAACAGTTCTTAATAAAACCATGTGTCAACTAGAACATTTTTTAGTTGTCTGGTAACTTTCCCTTTAACTCCCCATTGCTCTTGTTTTAACTTTAACCCAAAACTCTTGCGGCCTCAGTCTGTCATGCAAGTAGCCAACTAAAGGGCAGGATTTGCTTATGCAGGAGGAGCGTGATGCTCCTTACGGTGGCGTTCAGGCCTTCAGGCTCTTTCTGGGTTGCAGGGAGGAAGCCAGCATGTCAGCTATGTACTAATGTAACAGATCCAATCTACCTTCTGACTTTTACAGATCATATTTTACAGTCACACAGTGATGTGGACATCAATATATGTGAAAATCAAGGATTTTAACTATTCCTATAATTCTGACGATTTCAGAACTAGTATGATAATCTGCTAAAGGCAGACCTCAACTTTTTAATTTATGCATTATTTCTTGCTCAAAACTTGACAACAGGCAAATGAAATCTTTTTATGATGTCAAGTTAATTCACTGTAATATTTCTATTCCACAATCATAGCTCTTGTTTTGGTAATTACTCTGACAAAGTCATAATACTAGTTTGAGGTAGCATCAATCTCTCTTAAGGTTTCTATAACTACAAACAGGATCTATGATCTCTCTCTCTCTCTCTGTAATACTCCTAATGCCCATTACCATTCATGTCCCTAATCTGATCAGCACTGGTTTATCTTGGGGTTATCTTGTCACCTTTTGCAACTGCTGAATATCACAGACCCAAAGCCCCAAAGCTGCAGGAGATGCAGCATGTGCAGGACAAATTTCCTTTTGCAATTAACTCTAGTTGAAAAAAAGAAGCAATCGCGAAGCCCTGGCCTATCAAATAAAAACTTCCTATTCAGTCAGACTTCTGAAGATGAAGCAGCAGACCTGGGGCAGACATGGAAAATCTTGGGCATGAAGAGGGAAAAGTGAGAATTAATTAGATCAGAATTAATTTTTTAGGAACAAGAAGGCAAAACTTTTCATCTGAAACACATAAATAAGATTTATATCACTAAAAGAAGGGATGAGCAGCCATAGGGGCTAAAACCAACTGCACCTTGGGTCATTTGGGTTAAATATCCTGTTCTTGGCAAGGTCAGTAGCTTAACCAGTAATGAGCATCAATTACAAATGCAAAGGTGTTGGCTATAATTGTAGCTGTTGAAGCAGTATAGCCAATAGGAAATACCCAAGAAAAAATAAGAGAACAAGGAAATGTCAGGTAGTATTCTCTTGCCTGCAGCAGCTTGTAGCTCCAGGTCTTCATAAAGCAGGTGGTGGTGTCTTTATTTAATATTTTTGAATTAGTTTTCTTCTGAGTAATCAGGTTTTGAACCATGTAAACCTCTTGCATGCAAAACATTCTGTGTGAGAATTCCCCATCTGAACTACTCCTTCTGTTTATGTTGACCAGCGACCTCATAATTCCATTTCGTGCTGTGTGAGTCTTTCCTGTTAAAAAAAAAACAAAAACAAAAAAAATCACTCGCTATTCACCTTTTCTTGCCACCGAGAAATCTATAGATCCCTGACATGTTCTTCCTCTACCAGATCTTCAAAGAGGAGCCTTCCCCTGTCTGTAGAAAAGCTCCATATAGGAACATCCCATGGTTTTGATAATCTTGGTCAGCCTTATCTGGATCTTTTCTGGCTCTACTGTCTCCCTTTTGAAGCATTCCATACGTGAATGCTACCTGGATTATTATAATGACTGGCATGCTCTGTTTCATTTTCTATTATGTTCTTACATCTCTGTTTTGTAATCTAAGTTTGTTCTCAATTATTTTATAGTCCTTTCCCAATTAGTGTCTTTTGTAAATCTAATATGCATGCTCTCTATTAGATTCTGCAGTCATAATGAAAATAGGTTCGGTCCAGGATATAATGCAAATAGCTTAAATAGGAATTTAACCAGCGCACAAACCTCCCTCAGTGCAGGCTGCCATTCTAGCAACAAACCTTTGATGGTTATCTTATCAATCTGTTTTTCCAACTGCTTTTGTATCCTGTATTTAACTATCCTTAGACTGTCTTTCCCCATCTTGCATATTCAAATATTGTATATAACAGTTTTTTCCCAAATCAATGTATAGAAAATTCTCTATTATCCCCCAGTCCCAGGGGTCGTTATTTCGTTCTTGCATAGCCCTCCTTTTGGTATGTTAACCATAACGAAGCGGGGAAAGATAAAAGTTTTCTTAGAAGATTGGGAAAATGTATATATTGCCAGAATACTTTCCACTCCATTTTTATTTTTACTTCATCCTTTACATCCTTTACAGCCATGGAAGCAGGAGATAAGAGCAGCAGCCTGAGGTGGAACACAAGCTATCACTGTAAATATTGTGAAATGGTTGCACAAGATGCTGTCCAAAAATTGGAAAAGCATTAAAGAACTTTTAGGTTTGTACACATATGTTTAATACTTGGAAAAAAAAAACTCAGAGCTTAGGGAGAAAGTCAATGGCCTGGAGTCTACTGCAGGTCTGTGTACTGCATTAAGAACTGAATTGCACACTGCTTGCACTTGTCATCGCCGTCTAATATTACCAATTTGATTTAGTTTCTTATGTACCACAGGAGGCAGCATGAAGGTAAACCAGTGCTAGTCGCAGGAGCAGTGCTGTACTGATGCCCCTCTGTGCTGATGTACATTCGCACTTGTTTAAGCCTCATAGGACAAAACATGCATGTTACCCAAACATTTTTCTGTATTTTTTGCCATTTTTCTGTATTGTTATGAGTGAGTAAGACTTGTGGAAGGGTGGTAAGATGTTGCTTTTGTGTAAATAAAAGTTATTGTTGAGCTGATTCCCTAAAAAGGGATGTTTTATGCCCATCTACCCACTAAATTTTAATTTAAGTGAAAAAAAAGGGAAGTTTCAATCTTTATTGATTTTTGTTTGTACTCCACTCTAGTTACTCTGTTTATCCACAGTTAGTGGTTTAATGCCCTTGTAAATGAATCTCTTTCTCTTAAGGTTTGCATTAAAAGCTAGGATATCACAAATAGGTCCTCGTGATCCTTCATCCATGACCTACATCAGGTGGAATTGTACATGACGACAGAGCCAGTTTTAACGACTTGCTGGTCAGCACAGGAGGAAGCCCCCTCCATGGGCTGATCCAACTTGGTAATCCAACAAACAAAACGCGAATCATTTTCTGGAAGTGGATTTTGGCTGGCAAATTCAGCTGACTCAGCAGGGAGTCTGATGAGTTCCAGGTCGCGACAAGGGAGGGGTTATGGCCAAGCGTCAACGACGGGCGCAGCCTGGAAGAAACGAAACTGCTGCCTCTGGCATCCGCAAGCTGGCAGGTCGGCTCCCCCACCCTGGGCAATGAAACCCTTTTGGGAACCGGCCAGACATTCCTTGCGTGACGGTAAATACATTCCTGCTCAAGTATGTCTATCAGAGGGAGACAATTACTGAGATGACTACATAAGACTGCGATGGCTACATAAAGAAGGTTGGCTAATTGTCAAAAATGTGCTATTTGTTAGCATTTACATAAAAAAAAGCACATTTGTCTAAGCAACCTTCTGTTTTCCTTTGCGGAAGTGACATGGTATCTAAAACTTTAAATTTGTGCAAAGATGGAGATACTATTATGGCCACTGCACAAATGGACTAAACAAAGTCAGGTGAGATGATAATTTGTTTGTTGTCATTTAAGTATAAATTCTGAAGAAGTGCTAGAAAAAAAAAAAAGCATAGATGAAACTTGTGCTGACCACTAGTGTTTTTCTGAGAACAATGTGTTTTCCAACAGCGCTTCAAGTACCTGCTGGTGGGCTCCCATTAGAAGGGGTCATGGCTGCCTAATGTTCCAGGGAAGGGAACGGAAAGGGAAAGGGAAAGGGAAAGGGAAGGGAAAGGGAAAGGGAAAGGGAAAGGGAAAGGGAAAGGGAAAGGGAAAG
>JAUBNY010000891.1:2651406-2662616 GCA_032275445.1 Crypturellus soui
CTTGTTTCCCTCCACAGAAACTAATTCAATTATTTACCCTAGAATTTTTCTAGGGATTTAAGTTAAGCCAAGGGATTCAAAATGAGTTCTATATCTGCTCTGTTTTTTTTTCCTCTTTTCTTTTCACAGATAAATCCTAAGTTTGCCTTTTCCAGTTCTCTAGTACACCTCCTTTTCCCTTCTTATTCCTAAATATAGCCGTTTGGGATTCTAAGATTGCTTTAGTTCAAACTTTATGTATCATATGGCAAAGACAAGATGAGAGTATTAACCTAAGTATTCTCTTAGTTATCTTTTCTCTGTTCTACAGGATATGTTGTTTTTGTCCCTGCTGTTACTGTGCAAGCAGCCTGCTCGGGGCTGGCTTTTTGGGAGTGCTTATGCAGAAAGGGTGTTGAGCTCTTTGGCATCAGATCAAATGATTTGATTTATAAATCAAAGACATCACTCATGGTTTTTTTTTCCAAATTCTAGTGAGGCCTCTTTAAGAAAGTGCTACTAGATCCTCTGAAAGCTGCAACACTGCAGTAAGGAAGCTGCCCACACTGGCAACACAACCTAATTCTTATGCCAGAAGAAGGCAGGCATACAGAATTAAAGGGAAAAAAGAACACTAAGGGGAGACGTAGTGACTAATGCAGATCAGGCTATTGACAGAGAAATGGCAAGAGAAGGAAGTAAAAAGAAATCTGTGAATGGTAGGCCCTATGCTGAAAGAGACTTAGAAGTATTACGAGCAAAAATAATGTGAGTAATTGACTTGAACATGGAAAAAGAAGAACAAGCAATAACACTAAAAGGACAGTCATTCATATTTCTACTTGGTATTTGAGCAAAGCCCTGTGGCAGAAATTGCAAGCTGAAATCAAAAATGTTTCACTGTCATTTATAATGAAGGAAGATATTAAACAGCAACTTGAATATTGATAGGCTTAAAGGATTTTCATCTGAGACTTTTAAGGCTGAATGGCGCCCTCAGATACTGATTTCTTTCCCCCCCTTCTTGAAATATCCCCTGAAACCTTTTAAAAAGATGACTTGACAAACTTAAGATTATAGCAGTATTTTTAGAAAGACAAATTACAGATATATTCTAGTGAAAATAATGGAACACGTAATATGAAACCTAAAAAAAAGAATTAAGAGGTGAAAATAAACTTAGTGCCACCCAGGAGCACTCTAGTGTAAAATACACCTCCTGAAACAAAATAGATGTCTTGTTGTAAGTTTTGCTCATAACAGCAGTAGTGTTTAAGTAACATACTTAGCTTCCTGTGAAATATTTGACCTCATGCTATACACTGTTTAATTAAAAGCTAGAATAACATAATTTGGTCACAAGAATGGAGTGGATTAAAACTGCATGATGGAGAGGTCTCAAAATGTAACTGCAAGAAGGAACTGCTCATAGAAAAGCTTCACAAAGTTTAGTTCTGAAGCCAACTCTGATCACTTTTAGCAGTGCCCTTGAAGTAAAAAGCAGATAAAATTTGGTAGGTTATGCAAAGCCTGAGAAAGTGCTAGGCAATGAAGAACTGCAGCAACTGGGAGAAGCAATGAAGTTGCTTTGCAGTCTGGGCACTGCCAAGTTGTGGTTTACTAGGCAAGGTCCAGTGAATGTAGGTAGGTCTGCAGGATGCAGACCTGGAGTGTAGTGACTCTGGAGGAGGATAGGTGAAAAAAAAATGGCAGGATAATTTCCTGAACCTCAGGATCTAGTTTGTCTGTAAGCCTAAGGACTAATGTGAACGTTAACTGTGTGAACAGAGCAAATTTAATATCAACAGAACCTGCCCTTAGTCTGTATTTGGCACAGGAGCTGTTTTTATAATACTTTCCACTTAGCCTGATGCAGAAATTTCAGGACACCCATTGGAGAATGATTAGAAGAGCAGCAAACTGCTTGCTGCAGGACTCGGAGCGAACATGCCTGCCTGCAGAGCCAAGTAAAAGGATGGGAGTTGACTAGACTGCAGGTCAAGAGTATCTCTTGTGGCGAGAAAAAAGGACTTAGGCTGAAAAAAAAATCTAGAACAATGTGTAACAAGATGTAGGTAGAAGTCAGGCCATTTCACATTTCTTTTTAACTGGGAATGTTAATTACTAAAAGTTGCAATGGGTTGGGTGCAATAATTTTTTTAAAAGATACTGTCTTATTCAAGTAAAGATTAATTTAGGAAAAAAAACTTATTTATTGACTTAAATCCATAGATTTATGGGAACTGTATTTAATGAGTCCTTGACCATAGTATATGGAGTTGAGCTGTCAGTTTGTGAGATGGATAGTGCTTAACATAGGACGAGAGTCAGGGGCGAGTCTTTGAGATAAGATGGAAGGAGAGAAGAGAGAATGAGGCTGTTCAGGGTAATAAGGAGGCAGCATCTCATCGGGGATGCCTGTAGGACAAAACATAGTCAGGAAACCAGGCTGGTGAGGCAGCAGATGGCAGGCGAAGTGATGAGAGCCTTTGCGTTCAGCTGAGGGTGCTGGTGGTGCTTGGTGGCAATGTCCAAGAGAACTTGGCTTCTTCCTGGCTATGGTGCATCTCAGACCTGCTGAGCCTCCCAGTTATTCCCCCCTCACTCTACAAGAGATGTATTGGACTCCCCAAGTTGCAAGGTTTAACTGCTTTGAAGAATAACATACTGGCATCTTTTCAATTGTTACATTTACAACCGATTCAGCTTTTATAGTTTAGGGAGAAAAAAAAGAGAAAATCCAAGAGATAAATAAACACATTATGAAGTACTGAAAATTTTGGTCACTAGGAACAACATTTAATGGCATAAGGTTGCGTGCGTTCAGACACATAGTCTTGTTTGTTTTTCCTTCCCTCTCTTCTTTCTCTTTTGCCTGGCTGTTGTACCCCAATTCACTGCTTGCTCAAACCCATACTCTGCTGCTGTAGTTTCCAGATCACCACAGTGGTATTTCACAGTCCAATCTGTGTTCAAACCATGGGAATAAGTCTCTACTCTCTACAGACCAAATATCTCAGCTGGAAAGTGAAAGTTATTCCATATACATATAGAAAGAGAAGGCACTAACCGCCCTGGTTTGATTCCTGTGTTTCTCTATAAAATGACACATGCTTATGCCGGGAGCTGAGCAACACAACTGCCAGTTTTGGTACCCTAATACTTTATAATCTACTTCTTATTAAATAACAAGCATTTCAACTTACATTACTTATTTATTCATCTCTCAGGAGACACATTATGTCATTCTTGTCTGTGTTTTACTGAACAAGAATTGATAATTGCTTTACACAATAAATTGTTTTAGCTTTTGTTTCTATTTTTGTTACTTTAGAGAGTATGGCAGGGATACCAGATTATTTTCTGGTAAAAATCCCTCTTTTTCAAAAATACTTGGTATTTCTAAGGTGAAATACCTTATAGTCTGGATGTGAAGTTGCCTGATTTTGGAATGTAGAAGCTACTGTTTCCAGCAAAAAGCATATGCTTATAAACAACCTATTTCTTCCAGAACATTTTAGGAGGAAAAAACTACATTATATAAACAGGGAAGAAAAAAAAAAAAGAAAATTCAATAAAACAAATTAAATGTTTAGGCACAAAGTGGAAAGCCTTGTTAGTAATGTGAACACTGAGTTAATTCACTCTGTTAGAGAATTCTGCTGAAGTCATTTATGTGCCTGTAACTATGGAAATGTGCCCGCTCCCAGTGCTAAGCCAAGTCATATGAGCAACCTCGTCAATGAAGGGCTTAAACTAGAGTTCTTGGCTGTGCCCAGGACAAACCTTGATTTTTTTAAGTCAAACACAGGTTCCCTGTTGTTTACCTTGCCTTTGGACATTGCTGCAGCCATGAACATCCTTTTATTTTTCTGATGACATGATATGTGCAGCCTTTCTAGTGCTTTTTGAAGCCTGGACGTAGCTCCTCTTGAGGCCTGTATGATGTAGCTCAAAAGCGTTTGGATACAATATGTGTGTCTGGATAACCAGCTCAGGTGCCGTGCTTTCAGCTTTTGGCAAGTGTGGATCTTGGGAAAAGCCTCAATATCCAAGCTGTCTTTGAACTAAATGGTTGCAAAAGGCTGATGCTTTTGTAATTCTGCCTTCTTTCTTGAAAACTAACTTCAGTGGCAATTTAGGATAATCCCACCACTCATGATATGGATAAATGAAAACAACTTGTGCTAATAGCTGAGAAATTCTCTTGAATTCACAGATTCGGGAACCATTTGTGATTAAACTTTTTTTTTTTTCTCCCCCCGCTCAAAGTAATTCGTAATGCTTTTAGTTTCATAATTTCCACTGATGTTCTGCAGGACTCATTGCTAAACTTCCACCTGTGACTTTGACAATTTGAGAGCAGTATTCATCTGTTGCTTGCTGTCCACTTCTGATGCAAGGCATGTCTGGGACTCTGCTATACTTGTCTCGGAGTCAGTGGCACAATTCGGGAGGAAAACCTGCTGAGCCTGTCAGGCTGGCCAAGGTTTTGGGGCCATACTGGCCTAGCATGCTCCACTATTTGAAAAATGCAATTGGAAGCTTTAAGTGGGTTCCCAAAGCCTCTGTGTCTAAAGGGAAAAAAACAGTTCTTGCTGGTTTTGTCCCTTTTTCTGCCGTGCTTCTGTTGGCTATTAGACACGTGTAAATTCAGTAAGTCAACTTACCTTGGTCAAACATCTTTTCTCCAACTATTCTGGAGTAGATGGTAGATGCAGAGCGCTAATAGATTTGCTGGAGGTGGAGACTCGGTGCTCAATACTTTTTTGAACATAATTAATTCTGTGTACACAAAAATGGAAGGATGAGCTTAGATGGGTGTGTTATGGCCCAGCTTCTTGCTAGACTGAATTATTTTGGGTTCTTCGCTAATGCTGGTTTGCGGCAAGCCAGAAGGGTGGTTCTTGTTTTTGTTCTTGCAACTGCTGAAATCAAGAAATTAAGGGTTCAGACATTTCTCTTCTCCCTTGGGAAAGTAACCTGCAATGTAAGTCAGTCTGTTTCTCCCTAGGATTGCATGAGTTGGGATACACATGGGCTATAGGTTTCTCCTCCCCTTTTTCACCTTTCTCAAGGAAGTGTTATCATAAACTATATAATACAGTGTAATGCAGAGAAATATCACTTATCGTGCACAGACGGGATCATCCTTGCTGGCAGATGCCTCACACAAATAGAATAAAAACATGAGCCACAGAGACGGCTCAGCTCTTTCTTTTGGGGCCATCAACCTTGTCTGCACGTGTATCGCTTGTAAAGTTTCCAACATCACGTGCTATCTCTACTTATGAGACCATAAATATTTCCAGGAGCACATCAACTTGAGGGGTAAAAGCTTGGCCTTATGCCAAATGAATCCTGGAGTTCTTCCCTAAAATAGAAAGAGCTCTTGCTCCAACTCGCTCTCCCATGGAAGCTGAGTTTCCTCATTGACTGGCAGAGGGAGCTGAGGGAGGGAGACTTGGTTAAGGTTTGCAGTTGTAACTGCCTCTGATTGCTTAAGTTTCGTGGTGCATCTGGGAGTTGTACAGCAGTATCTCTGGACCTAATCTTGCTTCCTGTGATTTAAGTTGTCAAGAACCCCACCCATTAAAAAGTAACTTTAGGGCAAAATAAAAACATTCAAAACTTGAGGAGGTCCATCAATACCAGTGCATCTTTCAAAGGATGTAGTAATTAAGCATTTACCTGTTGATGAGTTTTCTGTTCCCAGAAAAGCTTGCTTTTTGGCAGGGATTTGTCATTTAGTATAGCAGTGCCTGGAAAACTTTGGATTTTTTCCAGTTTTACAACAAATTATCACCTACTTTGGGTGACAAACATGCGCAGGGTTAATGGGTTCAGTGACTCTGTTAACCATCAGTAATTTAGGAATGACTGCTTTAAAATAACGCTTGTCAAGATCTTCATTATAGCAAATTAGAGCCTTTGGGGTATAAAAACAATGCCTAAATCTAGTTACCCTGATTGCAGTTAAATTAGCATTTAGTGCTTGGATTAAGGAGAGTTCATTACCTCAGCTTCCATTCTACCATGCACCATCATTTGGATTATGTTAGAGGGAAATTCACTGCTGAACAGAAAGTCGGTACAGGCTTGAGCATCACCCACGTGGCACACAAAACCCTCTGGAGGTAGATGAAAAGATTTAAGAGCATGTATGCATGTTCCACGTATATTTAGGCTCCTAAAAATCCCTTGGCTCTTTTTAAAGTCTAAATTCTGCAATGGGCACGTTCCACTGTCTCTGAATAACTATTTGCTGAGTGACTGAATGTTAATCATAATTAGTACTGGCTTCAGCATTGCAGAGAACTCTTGTCACAGAAGTCACAGCTTCCCACCTCTGCAGATGCTCGTTTGGCACCAGCGCTTTAGGGAGGGAGTCTCGTGTCTGTGCTGCTCCTCTCCTCCGCGAAGAAGCTGCTGCTTGGGGTAGGAGGTAATGAGCATTGCAAACAGTGCTACAAAGTCTGGCTGTTAAAATCCAGTGAGAGCAATGCTTTCCCTTCACTTAAGGGTTAACTGCTGGTTTTGCTGGCTTTGAGTAAAACATGCTATTGGTGACCTTGCTCTGTGTTTCCTTCTAAAAACTGCTGTCAAAGAGCAGAAAGAAGCTGCAGACCATTTCTGCCTGATGCTGGAACTAACAGTGTTAATGTTGTATCTATACAGTGCCTGTCTTCCAGAAACATTACAAGAGAATTTCTGCAAATTGCATGAAGACCATATGTGTTTCGTACTTGACTTTCATTATATTGCAGTTTGCTTTTTGATATATAATGTAATAATCGTTTAATTCAATGTACTATATTCCTAGATTAAGCTTGTTCCTCTTCAGTATGGACTCCAACACGCACGCTAAGTTTTTAAGTACTTGAGTAGCTGCCCTGGAGTTGTTTGCATTCTGAATGATGAATCAGAGTCCTGCTTAGCAAATGTATTTAGCCTTTACTCTTAAACAGGCCAAAAAAGAAGAAGAAGAAAAAAACAAAACTGTGAAATGAAATTTCCAAATACTAAGCTCTTTAGGGGGAAAGGCAAAACAAAACAAAAGCCACTTTTACAAGTGGATTGTATTTTCCTTGTTGGCTTTTTTTTTCCTCAAAAATTTCAAGATGGTAGTTTCTAGCATCATGACAGGATTGTTTCCCTCTATTCATTAATCACTTCTTAAACTGATCCTGTTGCGACACACGGCCATGTTAATTAGCCTTTGTTTTACCACCTTTCCTCCGGGAAAGGCCTGAGACATCCTAGGCAATTTTGAAAAGGGCTCAGAGATAAGATGAGTAATTTTGAGGCTTTCAAAACTTACAGGTACATTCCCAGCATCCTGGCCATCGTGTGTCTCTCTCTTTGGGGGAATGCGGTGGCTGAAACGTCTGGAATGCGTCTGTAAGCGACCGGCGCCCCGAACGGAGCGAGCTCGTCTGCGGGCCGCGCTGGAAGGAGCACGTGCCGCCTTGGGAAGCTCCGGAGATCTCGAAGCGCCGCCCGGAATAACGCTTCCGCCGGGGTGCTCCACGGGCTTCGTCTTCCCTCGCGTCAGTGAAGAGGGAAGGGAGAAGGGAGCTCTGCTCCAGCCTTTGCACCATGGTTCAGGCATTTCTGTTATATCGCCGCCTGAGCAGACCTCACCTTTTTCTTGACTTCTGTGCTTTAGCCTGCTTATAAGCACCAATGGACTTGCAAGCTAACCTGGTGCTAAACCTGAAGTTCTGTATTTTCCAGTCTTATTTGCTACCCCCTGTAATAAATGTTTTGTGGCTATAAATTATTCTGATATGAGCAAATGCAGAATTTGGTCCTTTTGTTCAAAGCACCAGCCCTGCTGCAATGACAGGACTCGGGCCTTTCTCCCTTTCCTTTTCCCCAGATGCAGTTATTCATTATTACAGGCACCAGCTTTTTGTTGTCACGCTTCTGGTGGTATTGAGCAGGATAAGAAAGTGAACATGGACGTAAATGACCTTGAAGAATATTTAAGGGTTTAGCAGCCTCCATACAACTGCGTGAGAATGGGTGAAGCCAGCGCTGCTAGCACTCCTTTTCACATAGTTTTGTGTTTTTCTTTCTCAGTTCACTCAAATTATTCCTGTTTTTGAGTACCGCTCTTAGTTATTTAAGAACCTCATCCTTCCAGCAGGCTGCGTTTTGAATATTCCTTCCCCACAGAGGATGGAGTATCCATGTCTTCCCCCGAGTACCCTGGAGCACCAACAGCTGAACAGCCTTGAACGTGACATAAACCAGAGTACTAGAGCTGCTTTCCCCTCATGGATGAGAGCCACGCGCACCAAGAGCTGTGCATGCACTAATTTGGGTATCTGATTGCATGCACGTGTGTACCTCGAGAAGACACAGTGTAGCACAACTGCTCCTAGGTCAGTGGTGAGTGTCAGAATAAATGCAAGTATTTGGGAGCTGGCCCATGTCTTGTTTGGATTGTACAGTGTTCCTGCCTTCGAACACTGCAAGGGTGAGTAGCACTTTCAGTTGCTACTTTCATCTACTGATTTCTCAGTGTAATTTAACTTCACTGTAGGGCATGAAGTTTGCCAGCATATTGTGGCTTTATTGGGGGTAAATCT
Source organism: Crypturellus soui (assembly GCA_032275445.1). Taxonomy (NCBI): domain Eukaryota; kingdom Metazoa; phylum Chordata; class Aves; order Tinamiformes; family Tinamidae; genus Crypturellus; species Crypturellus soui. Next base: position 2,659,983 of record JAUBNY010000891.1, read on the forward strand.
TCAGTTTCCTTCCTCTGTACATCTGCCTGCAGTTCGGCACAGAGTTGGCAGTGACTGATCCCCTGTTGACTTGAAGGACCCTTGAAGAGTTAGGGACTGCTCTGCTAGCACATGGGAACCAGTCATTTCAAACAACTCTCTTCTAAAGATAACCTCTTGAGATATTAAGAAATTACTATACCTGTAGCACTTCTAGAATAGCTCTCATGGGAGCAATATTTTTTGCTTTACGTAACTTCTAAAATACAGCACAGACAACACGAATGCTTATAACTTTCTCTGACCATCAAGGGTAAGGAAGCCCCAGCTAGATGAATTCTGATGTGTTGACACTGCTGGAAACCTTGATGGGAAGGAAAAAAACCCAGAATGTAACCCCTGCTAAGGTCAGCTCAGGGAGTTTCCTGAGCACTTTTCCCCCTTCCCTGAGCTTTCCTAGCATTTATAAGCTAACTGTAACACGTAGTAAATGTGAGATAAAACCCAAGGAGTAACATAGGAACAATGCAAAGCTCTGGGAGGCCCAGCGCTGATGATAGTAATTGAGAAGACAAGCTGTTTACTGTCTTGAACCAAAACAGTTTGAGGCTTTTCCTGGCAGTCGTTATCTCCTGCAGATTAAATATTGCCTCCATATAGAATAAATGCGTTCACGGCGCGGTTGCTATTGAGACTTCGGAGTATTCTAGGGACAGGAAGAGTCCGTCTTACTGGAGGCACTACAGTAAATAAATAGTGGCTGGCAATAAAGGTGAGCCAAACAGTAAAAAGATGCAGCTGAGAGTTAAACTACGTGAGTCCCTGTTTGCCTGTAGTAAGGAGAGGGCTTCTTGACACCCCGTGGGTGCTGTGGAGCTGCAGTGTCACAGCACGGACCAAGTGGTGTGGCACTGCAGTCTATTTGGCCTTTCCGTACCTGAGCAGCGGCAGACAAATCTCTGAAGACAGGAGAGTTTTCTTAGCGAGGACGGGGAGATTAGTTGTGCAAAACAGACTGCGTGGTGGATTCCGGGAGTGAACCTGCGTGGCCTCTGCAAACTCATTTCTGAATTTCTGGGGCAAATGAAGGATTCGCGAGGGAGCCCTGAGATTTGCTTGGGTTTTGCCTTAATGGCGCAGCAGCAAGATTATAGGGTTGCTGGGCACGGATGTGCTTTGAAACCCTCTGGTCCGTCCCCGGGGAGAAACAGAGGGATGGCTCCTCGAGTGCTGCTTGGATGTGACTTCTGCGGCCGCGCAAGCACTCGTGGGCCTCGCTGGTAAGAGAGCAAGGGGCCGAGACTGATAATCAGCTACAGTCTATCCCCAGCAGGAGTTAGGCTGACGGGCTAAACCTGAAATAAGTGAGATTTGGCCAAACTGAATGCTTCTCTTGTCTGATTTTAAAAGCAAGTGTTGTTTATCCAAGTAAAGTGCTTTAAGATATAGCAAGGAGCATTGACATCAGCAGAGATCAATGAGGGATGAAGAAGTCTATTTAATCTAGGAAATGAGTGACCTGGCTCTTTGATCCTATTGCATTCCCTTATTCCCAGAAGGTTAAATTTAGTCCTGCATACACAAATTCTGTTTAACTAAGTTTACTTAGATTTTAAATATCTGTGGGTTTCTTTTGTGTAGCCTCTCTTGTATAACAAGAAAAAAACCTGTTACCACATAATTAGGCTGTTGCTGTGTAAGCATATGTAGCTCTTTCAGACTAGAAAGCAGAATATGCAAATTGAAACCTAATGTGTTGCTTTAAAAATTCATATCGTGTAAAAGAAAAAAAACCCTCTGACCCATTGTACACAAAACAGCCTATGAAGTAGCAAAGGGAAGTTGCTCAAATTTGAATAACCAAGAAATAAATCTAGTTTGGTTATTCTTTTTTTTTTTTTGCCTGCAGTACTTGCATTACCCAGAAGTACAGGAAAACTGGTGATGCATTTTAAGGGAAAGGAGTGCATTAGGTTTGAAATGTCCACAGAATGTGAAGGTAAGCCTTAGACCGGTGAGGGTAAGGCTGATAAAAGTGATAAAAGCGATCAAATAGTAGCTCCTGCAATGAAAGATGCATTTCCTTGTCTAGCAAGGCGGTGGTTTTGGTGTAAAGCCACCGAACAGAAGCTCTCAGGTGGATTTACAGTGGTCATAACTGAAACAAACCCTAGCAGGAGGTGGTGTGAGCTGAGCTTTAGCAGTCCTTGCCACCTCAGTACTTTGTTGTTGATGCTATGAGGGTGCATTTTACTAGTGTCAAGTTTGGTAATGAATTAGGAAAACTGAAGAAATGAACTGAAGAAATTTGAACACCAAGGATGAGGGTGCAGAGGCAGAAGTGCTGAACTCCCTTCAAGGGCCCAGCCTGGGCTCGCTGGCCCCTTCCTCTTGCTGCATCCTCCCTCCCTGTGCTGGCGCGTGAGGTCGGTGCTGCGCGTGGGGTCGGTGCTGCGCGTGGGGTTGGTGCTGCGGGCAGGGGCTCTGGCCCGGCAGCCCCGCATCCCCGCCGCACAGCCCCGCGGCAGCCGCAGCCGCGCTACCCCTGCGCGCATCGCCCGCTCTGTGCAGGCAGGCAGGGATGCATGCATGCATGTACATATGCATGCACATGTGTACATACGCACGCACGTATGTATGTGCGGGGCGCGCGCC
>JAUBNY010000891.1:2685047-2696125 GCA_032275445.1 Crypturellus soui
CAGCTGAATGAAGTCCTTGGTAGAAACTGCCTATTAATCACTGTGATTTTGTGGCTCTGTTTATCACCAATTCTGATAATTCTGGGGTATTTATACATGCCGTTATTTTCCCTGCCACGTCCTACTGACCACTCTCAAAGCTTGGTCGATTATAAGATGGTCAGAGCTTGCGTAACTGGAACTTAACAGAATCCAGTTGTTCCCTCATTTCAGCCACACTTGCACCTTATTGCTGAGGTGAGGCGTGAAAAGTGCTCCCTCTTCTTTCGTCATCTAATTCTAGGTCTGCACTTAAAAATATTTTCCATGCCTTCAAAGTCTTTCTACACCCATGGAATTTTTTTTGGTTGTCTTCCATTCCTCTGCCCAAATCTCCAGAAGGCGCTCCAGAGTCTTTCTCCCATTTTTGAATGGTGTTATCTACTTCCTCCAGCGATGGTTGGATAACAGTCTACTTTCGAGATCTCTCCATGCTTCAGGCCTCCACATGGTAGAGAATATCTCTTAATGAAACTCCAATAGTGGCATGTCATGCTTTCCTTAAAACAGCATCCATTGCAATACTTCTCAATAATTCTACATTTTTTTTCTAGAAAGGAATATAATTTTATTAAGATATTAGAAATACTATATCATTAGCTAGTTAGCCATTGATAAATTCTTTCCATAAGAAATTATGTGAAATCTTCATAGCTTTCTGAAATAGCAGGCATCTCTTTCGCTTGTGGAACCAGCTATTTCTTCATGCCAACTATCTTGCTTTAGTTAAAGTTTCCTCCAAAATATGGTTTGTACCCATTTTATTTTTAAACCTTTACCCTCCTCTCTTGCAGCCAGGTAACACAGCTGATGCAGAAATGGAGATGCTCCTTTCCATGTCAAACAGTGGTTGCCTTCTGCTAGTAGCTGCTCTGATGTAAGGGGTGTGACATGTCCCAGAAGAGAATCTGGAAAAGCAACGTATTTTCTGATTTTCATCATTGATGTGACATGATCGGAGAAAAAATAATTATAAGGACCTATGATTTAATCCCTTATTCATAAGAACCAAGGTAACTCCATTTTAAGTCAGTGTAGTATGGCCAGAATTGATGCCAGGGACAGGCATCACCTCCTGGATACCCTGGAGGGGCCCTTGTGCAGAGCAGCTACCTCTTGGTAGTGTTGGGAGTTAGTCTTTCATCGGGAGCTCTGGTGTGTCCCCTCTCTTTGCTGCAGCACAAGCACCCCTGTGCCAGCAGTGTTTCGGGTGCCCTTGGCTGTCCTTCGTGTGGTGCCCTGTCTGTGTGGGTGTTAGCCCTGGCATCTGCGCTGTGACGCGGAGGGTATGGCTTATCCTGCCCTATGCATCAAGTTTCTCCTGGTTGTTTTCTTGCTGTTGTGTTTTTAATCCCAAAACTAGGAAGTTTCGGGATGATAGTTCACATAGTGCACAAATACCATGAAAATGGCCTGTATGGAGAGCAGTTGTGCAAAGCTGTTCTGGAGAGCTCTATGAGACCCTAATTTTGACCCTACATCGAAGGAGATGGCGTGCTCCGTGGCAATTGGGCCCTTCCCTTGTAAGTCCTAGGAAGATGTCATATGACAGCAGGCTTTCAGCGACTACGTTTAGCCCTTGTCTGATTTTTCCTGTCCGTAACAAGGTGCCTGTGGAAGTGTTCATGCCAGGCAAAGATCTGTGACGGTGAGTGCTGGGGAATGGTGTCATTCCCAAAGCACTTAAATAAGGGCTTGCTGTAGCTGACACATACCTAATGCAGGGGGAGAAAACAAACACTGTATTTTCTGGGAACTTTGTTGTTGTTGTTTAAACACCGTAGCTAATCTGTCTTGTTTCTCCATCTCTTCTCTCCCCTCTGGCCAGATTTCAGGCTGTAATTTTGCATTCTTTCCTACTCGACCTGAAGTTTTCGCATTTCAAATGATTGTTTTGAATTTGCACGTTGTTTCTGCATAGAATGTAACAGTGATGGAAGACCTGCTGGTTAAAAGCATTTTTTTTTCCCAGAATAAAAAATAGAGGATGAAAGTCAAGTGGTGTTGGCACACCTACGTGCCCGAAATAACTCCTGACCTATAAAAATAAGCAATAAGAATTAATTTTTAGGGAGGAGCAGTAAAGTTTATGCAAGTATTTTGAAAGAGAAGATAACTTCTCTGTAGAGAACAACCTATTAAATGCCACAGTGAGTTCTCAGTTTCTGAAAGGTGTTTAAATTGGCTGGATTTTTCTTTTAAAGGAATGCTTAGATTCAAATGGTATTAATTCAGGTGAATCCTGTAACTTCTGATCTACAGGTTAGACAAGTCGTTGGCATTCACCTGCCATTTCTGGACTCAAGGGGTTTGATGCTGTAATTCATTCCTCTCCCAGAACTTTCAGTAGACCAGCGCTTCGGGGGGAAAGTGTCTCCATGCAGGATTTTAATAAAACATGCACTAATGATAATGAATAAGAGCCCTGTGTCTGCAGAGGCACAGGCCTACGCCCTGCCTATGCTTGAATTTGAACCTTAGCTGCAAATACTGCAAAACGGTGAATTTTGCTGTTCCTTGCTATATTGTTGGGAAACTTTTGCCTTCTGCATGTTCAGAAAGTTCTCAATCGTGGTCAGCGTGTATTGGAAAACGATAGTATTTTGTTTAGTATTGGTTGCTAATAATAATTAGTATTGTTTAGAATTTAGTTCATAAAGGTCAGCTATTTGATTTTTAGCCAGGGATACGCAGTATTGGGGCGGCACACGGAGTGGAGGAGCTCTTGCAGCAGTGCTCACCACGCGGGGCTGTTCCGCTAGCGACTATTGTTCTGGTGGAGTCCTTGGAGATTATCTTCAAATGTTTTCCAGTTTTCTTTGAAAGGCTGGTGGGAAGGTCAACAGAAATTGGTGGAAGTCCAGTCCGTGTATGAGGAAATGATAATAAGAACTGGGGGGGAAAAGTTGATATTGGTGATTATTATGTACAATAGTGAATAAGATCAAAAATAATTGTGTGTGAATAAAATGAACACCCATAAATTGTATTTTTTCTGAGGCTGGTTATTTCATAAATGCACCATTGACTAAAAACTACACTTACATAAATAACTTCTACTGACTCCAGTATGTGTGCAGAAGACTGACTTTTCAGAATTAGCACTTCTAGTTTTCCATACACACTGCATTTTGAAAGGTTCTTATTCTTAAAAGCATTGCACAGTGGCCTATGACTTTTCAATAAGAGATTTAAATATTTATTCATTTGCTATGTGTGCTTTTTGTATTTTTTTCTCTATTTATGTAGGTATAAAAAAAGCCTTTTTATCACTAGTCTTTGCCTCAGTGGCACGTTTTGTGCAGACTAATGCAGTACTAATGCGATTCCAAAGAAGACCTTAACGCACCAGCGTTACTTCTTGGGTTTAGCTCGTTTCAAACAGGCACGCTGTGCTCCCTCCTTGCGAGCCGCCTCGCTCCTCCGCACTCGGGTTTCCTACGGGGGCTGCAGTGCTGTTGTTTCTCAGCATACCTCATTGCTGGCCTCTGTGCCATCCGAGCAGCGCTTTCCAATGACAAAGTCCTTTTTGGCAGCATGTGTAGCTTCTCTTCCCACCCCCTCCATCCCTCTTTCTTTCTGTCTTCTTTTCCTTGCTACTTCTCCTGAAAATGAAGTCATTTTAGGACAAATCATTCAGTTCAGATAATTAAGTTATTTAATTTAGAGAAGGATAAGCGGGAGGAAGTTGCATTTTCCAACAACTGTAAAGAGATACAAGGTTATGTTTGCAGAACAACGCTGGTAGTTACTGAGGCCTGTTCAGAGCGGGTGAGCGTGGGCCCTGGCCCCTGCTTTGGGGGAAGTATCTCTGTTTGTGTAGCTCTCATGACCCCTTACACCCGTACCCATAGGGCTGCATACACTTCAGCCTGCGTAACACGGGCCAGAAATTTGGCAGCTCTTCAATTAGAATCAAAATAATGAAAAATCAAGATCCCAACTGATGTGAACTGGAGCGTCTCCACTAAGCCCGTGGAGTTACACTGATGTAAATGAGAAGAGAATACTCTTCCCATACTGTTTGGTGTTTCTGTTGGTGCTGAGCTATGTCTAACTCCCAAGTTCTCATATGTGTCCAGGATCTGAGTGGTTGTAATGTCTCCTTTGTTTACAGAAGGTAGGGGACTTCCAATGGTAAGGTGACAGCTGTGAATTGTATTGAATTCAACAAAAAATCCGTTGATAGATAAATAGATAGATAAATAGTAGATAAAAATCTACTGCATAAGTGCAATTTATTACCGTTTTTAGACTCTCACTTCCTGCCTATTTGGAATAATGGGATCATGATGAGAAAGAGAATTTGGCCCAGCATGATGGGAGAGAAGTGGGCCCAACACGTGCTTTCTAGGCTTAGCTTTGAGGAGAGTGAAAGCTCAAGTGGGAATAACAGCAAGCTACTGATTTGCTAATTCATTCTTGGAGAGTAAAAGCAACAAAAATGTGGAGAAATGTGGCCGTGTGCCACTGACCTCTGTGTACATAGCGAGCGTTTCCCAGCTTTGCTTCCCATTCATCATCCTTTTCCAGGCAGTTGTAGGTTAACCATCCATTGACAGTAGACGTGCAGAAACTTAAGGAGCTGGTGGGCAGCAGTTGGAAACGAGCAGCAGATAAAGCAGGAGAGGAGGCCTGCCAGCAGCCGTTCGGTTTCTAGTTGCAGCTGGGACCGCACCGCGTGCATCGGTCGCGCTCGGAAGCTTGTGCGGAGCGGATCATCCTGGGCTGGGCGTCAGCAGGGCCAGCGGTCGTTGTGTGACTGAACCAAGCCTTAATTTTTAAAATACTTGAGATGCTGCAGGTGAGTACGGAGAGGCCACAACTGTTTTCTCCTCAGACACTTCAGTTTCGATGCCCCTTGGGTGCTCGGACGCAGCAGGGGGAACGGAGGCAGGTCAGCCGCACAGGCCATGGTCAGGCCAACCCGGGTGCATTTCCAAGTGGCTTTATGAAGACTCGTTTAGGATTTTTGTTTGGACAAACAGCTTTTCAGCAGCTTGTGCTATTCTTTTGCGAAGATGAGCGCTTTGCTGAAGTTCCTCTCTGGCGCAGCTTCCGTCATGCAGGAAGATAGCATTGGGGAACGACTCCGTCTGTCTGGCGCGCGTTCAAGGTACCACGTCACGGATTGCATTAGCCCTGGGGTTAGAGCAGAGGGGCACATCTTGCTTCCTATGACATGTCATGAAAACTGGAGGCGAAAACGATAGAAAGAAAATGCTGGAATAAAGCATCGTTTTCTTTGCTCTTTCCAACCAATATAGCAGTGCTGGTGTCCATGTGAGCCAGGCGGAGAGAAAAATACTGAAAAATACTCCAAGCAGGTGGTGGGGAGGTACTGATCCCCCTAAAATGGGGGCTCCGGGCTCTGATTTTAGCTATAAACCCAGGAGAATTACCCAACTGTACTGAAGTGCCTGCTGGTTTTGTAGGCAGTTACCTGAAGTAGTCTGACCTTTTGGGGCACACGTTGCCTTCAGTTCAGTCATCCGTTTTCCCTTTCAGTAACAGGAGACAATATTTACTCCAGCTCAAGCTACTAATCCTCTATTTTACCAGCTGAAAATAGTGGCAGGCTTAAATACTAATGAGAGATCAAAATCACACCATGGAAAGTTATCGCTGTTTCAGTTTACCTGATGCCCTAGTTCAGACTGAGACTGACGATTAAAAGAACTAGTGTATAAAATAGCAGCCTCCTTGAAAATAAAGCAGAAAATAAGTAAGAACCATGTCCCAGGCTGCTTTTACAGACAAAACTCACACCACCAAAGGGGAAAAGGAAATGTGGTCTGACTTGCAGGATTTAAATCTAAGAGTTGTTTCGGGTATTCAAATAAAGTGTTAGGTGGAAAAATCAAAATGTACAAAGGCTGTATTGTTAATCTTAGGAATTATTATTCCCTCTGTTGCCAGAGAAGTGTCCCTGTTGTCTTAGTGTGACCAGGAGACAGAGAAACATAAATTTTCATATAACTGCATATGCACTAAAATGATTAGATTCTCAAAAAAAAAGTAAATATTTGTCTTCCTTTCATAAGGATTCTATTATGAGGACCGTTTTCTCAGTTTCATTAGCAATGGTGTCTGAAGATGTGGCCAAGGCCAAGACACAGATTAACAGACCACAGTGTGAAGTATTTGTCCCCTTGAGAGGATGCTCAAAAATAATCACCACAAAATGTGCATTTTGTAGCTCCTGCATGCTACCACTGCGGTCTTTGGAGCATCCATTACAGCCAAACTGTGCCCCAAACAAAGTAGCATAATCAACAAACTAACTGAATTTCTTTAGCAAACGTTAGTAAACAACATGGAGCTCGGCAGAGATTGCCCTTGCACACATGCTACATGCACGTTTTTTTCCTTTGAGTTCACCCAGGGTTATGCAGCAGGTGTCAAATATTCAGAGATTATTTCTTAGAAGGACCTACCTGTGAAGGCAGAAGAAATTAAATTATATATGTAAAGTCATTAGATATACACACACACACACACAAATATGTGTATACCTGTTTATATTATATAAACATATATATTTATACACACACACGAAGCAATGTAATAAAATAATAATGATCATTAAAGTCATGGGTCTGCAGTGACCCAGGAGATATTTCTAATTCTGCTTTCTCTGCGCTGGAGCGTTGCCTTTGCAGTGCCCTGCTCATATCCCGACTTTGCGGGTCCGAATGCTGCTGTGGGCAGCGTGGAGCAGCCCAGGATCCTGGGAGCAGACCTGCTCCTTGCCGTGTTTCCAAGGCCACGAGGTGCCCTCTGCTCATCTTTTTGCTCTGCCGGTGACCTCATTGACTGCAATGTAGACCAGCGTGTGTGAACTGCTGACCTCCCTTAACATTTCATAATAATTTCATCACTCGTTTCAACAGCGCCAGGAATTCATCTGCAACGTTACACATGTAAAAAAAAAAGAGAAAAAAAAAAGAAAAAAAATGAATTAAGGAATGTAAACCAAGAGCAACTCTAATCTTTGAATATCTACTGAATTCAAAGGTCGTTTCACTGTGGATTGGTTTATTGTTCCTCTTCTCTCTGGCAGCTGTTTTTTCTCAAATATTTCATTAATTGCAACTACCATTTTAATTGGTGAAATTAGCAAAAAAAAGGCATCACAGCTGAAAGGCCTTGTGGAAGGCTCATATAATAATTTTTTTTAAATTGCAGCAGTATATTTGCTTTATGGCCCCTATAGCTGTTCTTTGTCTTTTATGAGATTTTAAGCATTGTTACTTTAATCTGGAAATCAAAGACGTCCAAGTGACAGTGCTCGCTTGGCCAGCAGCGCTGTGGGGAACACCTAGGCAGAGCGAGTGCAGGGAGGTGACGAGGGTGAATGACTGTAGACCTGAGCTCCATGGCTGAGTTTAGTTAAGATTTCTGCAGTGTTACGTCTCACTGACACCTTGTTCTGGCGTTGGAGAACCTGCAGCAGCATATTTTAGGGTTGGCTGTTTGTTTTCCCTGCCTTGTTTTTTATGTACTGAAATATTGTAGTGAAAATAGGGTGGGGTGCAGGGACTGTTTTCAAAGACCTTCCTTTGAAAGGAGCTTTTTTCCTCTTTCCCGGCCGGCGCGCAATGGTGTCGCCACCCTCTTCCCCGCTCCGCGCGCTCGCATTGTTCCTGTCCACAAAGGGCCCCCGAGCGCCAACGTGCCGGCGTCTGCTGCGGGACCCGCGGGCCTGACCCCAGAATGGGTCTGGAGACGTTCAACGTGGGTCTCGCCCAGGTTGTAATGCAGCAGAGATCATAAAAAATCAGGGTTTGTGGACGGTTTTCGGCATCGGCTCCTCGAGCTGTTTACAGCCAAGCGCCTGAGGCTGAAATGCTCGCAGCGGGTTTGCACCCTGGCGATGATGTGGGCACGTGATGGAGATGTTTGTCCCTCAGGCTCGAAATAGTGCTCAACTTAAGCGATTGTCCCTGTTTACCTGCGACTGCTCCACCTCCATCTGCATGATGCTGGTGGTGGCTCAGTCTTAGGAGCTGGGATGTGGCCGGTGCCACCTGAGCAACGAGGCTGGGTCTGAGTTCGACTGTTGGGCCCCATAGGCCCGCGGGTTGCACTTCGCTCTCCTTCAGCTTCAGGCCGCTGCCGAAGAGATAAAGCAGAGCTTTCGGTATGTGTTCTGTGGAGTAGGTAAATAGTTGGGTTATCTGGAAACAGATCTCGGCAAGACCTGCTGAGCTCCTGAGCAACAGCCTGTAAGGACCTCTAGATTAGCTGTCAGAACTGACTGATGACGACCAGCAATGCCGCCAGATAGCGATCGGCAGCGTCTCGGAGCAGCACAGCCCTGATACGCATCTCGTGTTGTGCGTTGTCGTAACTGTGGCCTGGCCCTGGCGGGGCGACCCCACCTCGAGCTCTGCTGCAGGGAGTTTTGAAGTGAGGAGCGCTTGCGGAAACATAAACTATAACCAAAAAAAGGACCAAAAAAACCCAAAAAACATTGCTGGCTGAAAGCATGCATGGGGTGGCTGCTGTGCATCCAGTTTGACGCTGAAGCAGTCTGTTCTGTCATGTGCTGTGGCTTTTTTTGGGTCAGCAGATTACCTGTGAAGCCTGGTGCTCTTCTTGGCTGGTATCAAGCAGTGGGTTGCCCCAGTGCGGGCTCCGTGCGCCTTGGCTGAGCAAAGGGGCGCAACTCCAGTCTCGGGAAGGAAGACCAAGCTGGATCGCTCAGTGAAGCCTCAGCCGGAGGAGCACTATGTGCGGGACTGCTGTTTCGCTTCAGATTTCCTTTGTAATTGAGAAGATCAGAGATGTGCTCCCATTCATTAAGGTGTTGGCTACAACCCTTCCTGTTCACTCCTGTAGCTGGACCTGTCCTTGTTGGATCGATTTGTTGGCCAACCTTTCCCAGCCATGCTGCGCCCCAGAACAACTCCCTGATTTAGCTCTAATGCACAAAAACAAGGTTGAAAGGGAAAAAAAGAAAACGCCCAAATCTGCTTTAAGTGCTCAGCAGACAGTAGCCAAACATTTTCTCTGAGGGTCAGGGGCCTCCTATGGTTGCCCAGGACTGGGCTATGCCGTGCGAGCCCTGGTCTTACAGTACTGTAAAATAATCCCATGTCAGATTAATGGTTGCTAAAATCCTAAAGCTTCTTTGGTAGTTCAAATTACTCATAAAACTGGAGAGAAAATGGTAGAACATAAATCCTGTAGACATTGTTTTGCTTAATATGGTTAAATTTATTAGACTTTAGTGACATAGGATGAACTGCAATGCTTTAAAAATGTATTTTCCAGCAGTGTCAGTAAGGTTCTCAGCACTGAACTCCCAAAATAGTGTTAATTGCTTTGACAAGTTTAATATTTCAAGTGATGCTTAAAATTGTAGATGCAAAGAGATTTTATCATAGTAACTGCATAAAATATAAGATGCTAGTGGTATAAGCGTAAAAAAAAAAAAGCAGATGTAATACTTTGTCCTAGCAAATGATTTTTTCAGAAATGCATGCCAGGAATTTTCATTAAAATATATAAAATACAAATCCAATAACAGTCAGTTACCAAGAAGATAGACACCATCAGAACTTCAGGCTTTGGAGAAGTTGCAATTTTTGTGCATGATTTTAAAGTTTGAAGGGATTAATCTTCTCCAAATAACTGCTATGTTCCCCTTTCAGGAAAGCACACCAATGCCTGTGTTACTATCGGCTGTCATGGTCCGAGAGTTGATGGGGTCACACATACGCTCCGCTGAAGGAAACTAAAGGTTCAGTTCTGGGCTAGTTCTGCTAGTTAAGTCCCGTATGGTTGTGCTAAGCATCTTTTAAAATGGCCCGTTGAAAACAAAAATGAGTTCTTAACCCTCACCGAGAGCTTTTGTATGTCTCACTTTCCCGATGTAGTGTGAGCCCTTGTTACTTTTTGCCTTTTGTTTTAAATTTAGAGGAAAGAATTGCATTACGCTGAAAGTCTTGTTTCAGGTTATTCTCAGGTTATGAATTGATATGGCAGTAGGTGGAAATACTAATTGAACTAGCAGTGATTTGTTATTTAGTGAGTACAGCAAACATAAGAAATCTTCCAATCGAACTAAGCAGCAGCTTTAAAGGAAGGATGTAAAGTATTTCATTTCCTTATTTTTGTAATAGCTCTTTCTATTAGTAGTTCTTCACGTTGCCTTCGAACTCTCATTTCCTCTGTTAACAACATCCCCGTTTTAGTGTAGGGTCTTTTGTGTGCGTCCTGGGTACCGCATCCCCGTGTGCAGCACTGCTTGATTTACTGCTTCACAGCCGAGAGTGCTACACAAGTGTGTTTTAAAATCATATTTTCCCTCCGTCCAAGAATAACTCTTGTGTCCTGTCCTTTCCCACCACTTTTGCTGGTGTGCTGGTCATGCATGATATGTTCTCAGATTTTAGCGAATGCTATTTTCCCTGGAGAGAGTGTAGGTATTAGACGGGGTCTGTATGTACACAGCTTTCATATTTTGGCCTGAGTTCCTGGTGAGTGAATGAATTGTTGTTCATAGTACATTTTATTTATTGATGGTCACTGGTATTACTTCTAAAAGCAAAGTATGCCACCCAGAATGAACTACTTGTAAGCTAGAATGGTTGGAAAACTCCTTATACTTCTAGAAATTTTGAGGCTAAGTAAGCGTGACTCCTGGATACTTGGTAGGTATTTAAGCACATCTTTTGTGGCTCTCAAGAAACATGGTCGGTAATGGCTATGGGGTGCCATTACAGACCATGCAAAGCAAGTGCAGCTCCTTCTTAGGTATTACGCCGTTTTAAACTGTGTAAGAATTTGCCAAGCAGAGGGTAAAACAAAACAGAAGCATATGACAAAAAAAAAAAGGGATTTGCTAGTTTGAAATAAGCTTTGTTGCTACCTAAAAGATAGTAATACTTGTTAAATTATTTTTGTTGATTTTTTACTGGTTTTAATTGAAAAATCTTTTCTGAGAGTCCGATCACTTTTTTTCATTTGTTTGATACATACAGTGAAATATTTTCCTGGTTTTTCAGCCTTAGATTCACCTAGAATCTGCA
>JAUBNY010000891.1:2712263-2728579 GCA_032275445.1 Crypturellus soui
GAATCTGAGTTATTTTCTTGTTCTTCTGAGATTTTTTTACACTTGTTCCAGGCAAGATTATTGTTTTAAATAATGTGATGAAGCAACTGTACAGGCTGGCAGGGTTAGCAGCTGTGGATGAAAGCAAGATTGCAAGTGAAACTTGTGACTGACCTTCTTCTGTCCCCTCTAAGAATTTAGCTGCAAATATGTTGTAACTAGAAATGTGCTGTGAATTGCACCAGGGGTCTGTTCTGCTCAGGTAAGTAGGAGGTAGTTATGGGAAAGCAGGTTAGCCATTCTTCAAAGAAAGCTGCTAGGGCTCTCAGAGAAGAAATACAACGACTGAGACTTCAGATACTTTCAGATACTTTTACTTAATCCCTGTGATGCACGCAGGACCAGTGCTTATGCATGCCCAGAGGAATGCATAGAAAAATACATTAGATATAAATTCTGAAAATTTTGACTCATGGTATATATTTTGATGCAGCTACAAAAACAAAAAAAAAGTCACATCTTTTTAAATATTGTAAGTTTCAAGTATTGAGATGTCAATAGGATTTCGCTGTTGGGATGAAAATCCAATAATGTAGTAGTGACTCATTATAAAAAGCAACTTGCTTCGTAATTACCAGAAGCTTGATAGGCTAGAAGAGAAAAAGAGGGGGATTCACTGTGTTACAGCACTGGTAGGTCTCTGTCAGACTTTATAAACAGTTATAAATGAGAATTAGGGAGAGCCATACGTTTCCATTAGAGATGCATACGCTTGTTTTAAAAGGAACAAATTCCTATTTTAAGCAGTGGGGGCTGATTTACAGGCAAAACTCTTCTTATGGTAGTGTAATACAGCAGCCTCCTCTGGGTGATTTAACTTGGAGGGAATTTCAGCACTGTCTCTTAAGAACCAGGCAAAAAAACAGTTCGTGTTTTGCTGGACAGTTTTAGCTGCTTCATTCATGGTTTATTGAGATGACGATAAAGTGCTGGCCAGGAGGAAGCAAAGCCCCTCAGAGCCGTGCAGGCCCCTCGGCTGACCCCTCGCCAGGAGACGCGTTGGAAAACACAGAAAAGTGCAAAACACTCGCTTTTTCTTATCGAATTTGGTGCCCGCAGACAAACTGTATGAAAGGGATAGCTGAATGGGAATGCGGTCTGAAGGAAAACTGAGGAAACAGGGAAGGAAAAGCAGCATGTGCCAGTCAGATGGCTCAACCCTTCTCACAGCACTCTTGCCTTTCTGCAGCAAAGAAATTCCCCTTCCCTCATTTCAAATGTGTAATGCCCCAGCCTACATAGTTTGCCCTCCATAAATGGTTTATATATGTGGACCCAAGACTCTTCTGAGTGAAATGAGGAGAAATAATGCTGGTATTCTTAAAACAGCTTTAGCATGAAAATGGACCTATGAAGAAAAGTTTTCTGAGATAAGAATTAAAAATAAGGCCCACAGTTCAAGCTGCTGCTCTGTCAAATGACTGTTTATTAATGGAGAGCTAGTTAGACACACTCCCTTGCTCTGCTTATCTTGGCTAAGGGGTTTAAAGGAAGGATTAAGGAAGTTTAGCTGTAATGCAGAAATGCTGCTCATTGGTACAATTCAGTAATCTGAGGCAGGGTTTATTTCAGCTCTTACTGTGAGGGTGCGATTGATCTGCAGAATTGTATGTTTGTGGTTTGCAAGAGACCCGATTAGTTAACACACTTTTTGCTTTTTCTTCATTGGTATTTTTTAATGGAGGAGATGAGGCAGAAGAGGGAATGATTTAGCGGGGGTGGGATGGCGATTCAGGAGATGCATTTAGGATTATACAAAAGAAAAAAATGCAGTCTCAGTAGTGTCGGTCCAAAGTAGGAGATTAGCTTTCTTCTAATATGAATGTACATGTGTGATCTCATCTATGTCCAAGTGTTGTATTTTGTTTCCAGTGTCCGGCAGTGGACAGGAGCCTCTGTTTTTTGCACATCTTTGGCCTGGTTTAGTCTGGGAGAATCCGTGAATGTGTCTCCTCTTTTTACTGCCTTTTGGGATTATCTGAGGCTCCCTCTCAGCAGCAGCTTTGGGTGCTCAGCAGCATTGCCACAACAACGTGCAGCTCGCTCTGGCAGGCTGGCAGAGTGTTTACCCAGCTTTTCCCCAGAGAAAATAGGTGTTTGGTTTATTTTTTTAACTCATTCTGCTTTAAAAGTATAAATTTTTGTTGTTTGTTCCTGTCAAGACCAATTTAACTTCAATAACTTGGTAACAGTTTGAATAAAGAAAGACTTTGTCTGGAGTTCCACACCCTCGCACGCGCAGTCCACATAGGGCCGTAAGGGTATATACCTAGTTATTTTTTATGAGCAGTAAACATTACAGTAGTCTTTCACAAAGAGCCTGACTCCTCATTCCTGTTATTTCTTAAGATGCTATTTTAGCTCAAGAAATTGTATGGCCTAAAAAAGCTTTGTAATCCTGTAAAGAGACAGAAAAGCTTGCCAAAGCCCAATTTAAAGAAAAAGTAACTAATTTCTAAGAAATGTAGTCTTTGAAGCAGTGAGCTTCATTTGTACTTGGCCATGTGTCAGAGAAATAAAATGAGCAGAAGTCATACAAATCCAGGAATAGGACTCAGGTGATTTGTTCCTCCATCATCTTCCTCAAATTATTTTTTCTCCAGCAGCTTCCTTAAACACAAACTTCGCCTTTGCTCCACATCCCAGCAAGTGTCACTTACTCCTAAAAATGGGCACAGTTAAGAAAAACTGAAATGCAGTGCCCAGAGCACTTAAATAGTGGTAGCAGGGACAGGTCTGCACTCGAGGGCTGCTGCCCTTCTCTTTAATGTGTTTTCTGAGATTTTGACCACAGTTACATCATGGTGACAAATTTAGTGAAGTGCCAGTTTGTCAAAATTAAGATTCTCCCAGAGGTATTTGTGTTTTTAGAGGAGGGTGGTTAGCAGGAAAATAAACAACCTCTCAACCCACCCGTCTCCCTCAGCTAAAATTACTATTATTCTAATTAGCACCAACTTAGGGTTTTTTTAATAAATGCAAAGGCGGCACAAAGCCTTGCCCGGCAGCCGGCCATCCGAAACCACGGCGCAGTTTGCTTTGCTAGCGCGTCACTCCACAGCTCGCACAAAGAGCAAATTTCTACCCAGTGTCCCGCGTCCTTTTGCAAACGCGCGGTCCCGCGGGTCCCGGGCCTTTCTGCGGCTCTTCCAGCCTTGCCCTCCCGCTCCCGGTGCTGCGCGGTGCCTTTCCCCGCGCGCCCGGTGCCCTGCGTGTCCCTGTGGCAGCGCGTATCCCCGCCGCGGAAAGCCGCCAGGTTGGAGGAGGCGCCTCAGCGGCAAAGCTCCAAGCGGTTCTCGAGGGAGCTCGGCGCGGCGGCTCTTTAACCGCCTCGCTGCGGCCTTGGCCCGCCTGCCGCTCGGGGCTCCTTGCACTGAGCGCCGGGCCCGGAGAGCCACGAGACGGGGAGCTGGCGCTCGAGCCGGCCCGATGAGCAGCTCCCTCCCGCACCAGGAGGGATGCAGGAGGGCGAGATCTGCCAATTCCTGCAGGAGCAAACGCCGCCGTTAACAGCTCCCAGAGGGCTCTTGTAAAAACTGCAGGACTTGAAAATGTATCTAGGAAGCGTTTGCAGCCAGTCTTAGTGTTTCGGAGCGGGAGAAAGAAACACAATATAATTCTTAAAACCCCCTTGAATTACTAAAAAACAAACAAACAAAAAAAAACCCCAAACCCAAACATTTTATTTCCAAGAGTGTTTGAAGGGAAATGTAATGAAGCCCAGTAGTGGTAGCAGATCAACAGAACAGATAACAAGGGTATAGAGGCAATCTTGCTGTTTTTTTTTTAAGTAGCTCTTGTAAAATGATTAATCGTGACTGGTATTCCCCTGTCCTTAGCATGGGTTTGTGATTTTTCAGTATTGTGTAGACTGAGAGACATTCTGATATTTTATTTTTATCCTTGCTTTGTATGCTTTGTAATTGTTTATAGCGTGGGGACATCAACCTATCGCTTGCCAACTCTAATCCGACATTACGTTAGATCTAATGTAATTTGACATCCTCACAGCAGGATCATACCACAAGTTCTGTGCCGGGACATGACAGGAAGAGTAATTTTATAGTTATGAGCAGATCAGCGAGGAGTAATGTGAGAAGGGCATTTCGGGATTAGAATAAAAAATTTGGCACAGAGATTGCAGTTCCTATATGCTAAGTGTTAAGAGGCCCTAGGCCTGCTGTAACACACATTTTCTTTCTTGCAATCTCAGTTCCAGTGCAGACATCCAGTTGAGACAGTGGCAGAGTTTTGGATCTACAGGGATGCTGCTGAAAGCACGATGCTGCTGCTTTTATGGCTACTTTGATTTCCCTTCTCTTCTGTCCCCTCCCAACCCCGGTTGGTTGCAACCTTCAAGTGACTGGATTAAGATTTCATCCTGAACTTCCTGAATTATAAAAACTTTCCCTAATGAACTCCAGACTCATTTGGATGGCTTTGTTGATTCTATGCCATTATCTAGCCAGAGAGCCATAGTATTTGTTTTTGAATACTGTATGTTTACAGTGGTCCTGGCAAAAGTCTCTGGCCTCTTACATCAGCGTGTCCCAGCTGGCTGCACGAGAAGAAGCAGCATCTGTGTTCTGGGAACCTCAGTTTTATTAACACTCCTTCTGTATTTGGCATTTTCTCCTGACGCTCCAGTTCTTTTGAGCATCTCATTGTGAGAATTCACGCTTTTATGAAGCAATTGTAGTTTGGGAGAAAAGTTCTGTATTTGACTTGGAGGCAATTTAATAGCTCAGAAATTTGTCAGTGAAAGGAGACAAAATGGCAAAAGAATCTCAGTGTTTTTGGAAACCTGATTCAAGAATTTGGCCTTTGTTGGGCTAGCTCATAGCAAGTCCTAAGACTCATTATTTGTGCATGTGCAAACAGTTATTTACGATTAGGAGAGTCAGTGCTGTAAATACTCAGACCTTCAGGAAGGAAGAGTTTTTGCCTGTTCTTCTTTCTTGGTGTGTCAGACTCATCCAGAAAATAGATGACTAGCAATGGAGAAGCCCAATAAAATCAACTATAGCATTTGCTTAACTAAACCCTTATAAACCCAGGCTCATTCCATGGAAATCAGGACAGGGAGCCATTTTCAGCCTGACACAACCAAGGTGTCCTGCGGCTAGGAGCTGCACAGTTCTGTGGAGGCGAGGGAAAAGCTGACTCAACGCCTTGGCTTTCAAACCATATACAAAATAGCTCCATCTTATTTGTCTTCCTCGCTCCGGGGCGATCAAGGAGATGCCTGCCGCGCTCTCCTTTTGTTTGTTCTGCAGTATTTACACGGCTGTCTTGTGAAGACCTGCTTTTGTCTAGAGCGTTGGGCCAAGACCGTCCTCCAAGGGAGCACGCGCGGCTGAGGATGGGTGTCGGAAGCGCCGGCGGAGCAGCAATGCCACTACTAGGGAGAAGCCCCGGGGGCAGACGACCCCCTCGCAGAGGGGTTGGCCATAGGGCAGAGCACCCGGCACGCCACCGTGCCTGGCAGTGAGGGGTTACGGTGCCGAGACGTGACTCTCCCTTTCCAACCATCCCAGCTTCTCACCCTTTATGACACCTCAGCAGTCAGTCTGTAGCTGTTTTTGCTGCTACTCTCTGCAAATTTGCAAGTTATTATTGCAGTTTAGAAATTAGAGGGGGAAAAAGCACGCAAGAGCATTGTGGTTCACTTGAAAAACAGTGATGTTTCCCTGTTTTTCCAGCATTTTTGCTTTTCACAGCTTATAGAGGATTGTGTTTTGTTACTAACCCTATTTCCTGTATAAGTTGTGTGCGACAGTATTTCAGATTTAATTTAGGAAAACCAAGCCCTTTTCCTCTACCCCCTCACTAAGAGAAAATTGTCTACACATTTCGATGTGCTCTTTTTATTTATTCAGGAACTTGTGAGAAATCCTGCCTGGCCTGAGTACTCACAAAGGCTCTGAAAACAGTCTAGCTCTGGAGCTCTTGGCTTTCTTTGTATAAAATCCTACTTAGTTTGTGGATTACTCACCCAAGTAACCTAATCCATGGGCTAAAGTTCTAGTATAATTGAGAAACACTAAGTAGTAGAGTGTTTTTTTTTCACCAACAGTAATTTCTCACCTTGCACTTTTATTTCATTAAATACAATACCCAAAGTAGTCAGCTAATGCTTTTATATATTTATAAAATAAACACACACACACACATACATATATATGCTTAAATCTGATGGTGTCACCCTCTACTCTTTGCATTTATTCCCAATGGTGGTAGTGTGGGTTTCTGTATGCAGTAGATATTTTTGAGAAATGTCATTTTGAGAAAAACCACTCTGTAAGCAGTGGTTTTCCAGTTGTGATTTTCTATATGAGCTACTGTACAATAAGACTGGGAAAATCTAAAGTACATATAGTACATACATACAGTACAGTACATATACTAACTACCTCAGGAACTTTAATTTCAGTAGGAATAGCAGTAAAAGGCACTTTGGAATAAGATTAGACATCCTTGATAGCTCCTTATTTGTTAGAAAGTATCAATTTTTGGGTAGTGTAGTTTTGGTTCTGTGAGTCGAAGGACTGGAACTAACAGCTGCTCTTCATATGTAGACAGAAGGCCAGGGCGACATGAATTAAAATGTTTGTTTTTCTCTTAACCAAGAATAACAGAATTGATTGGTTATCATCCAGAGGAGCTACTGGGCCGCTCAGCATATGAGTTCTACCATGCCTTGGACTCAGAGAATATGACCAAAAGTCATCAGAACTGTAAGTCATATTCTTATTTTTCTTCACAGTTTGGCTAAAAGCACAGCTTCCTGGTTCCTCCATCCGCAGTGGAAAATATAAACGCACCTTGTGCGTGGGGCTGGCTTTTATGTGCATATA
Source organism: Crypturellus soui (assembly GCA_032275445.1). Lineage (NCBI taxonomy): Eukaryota > Metazoa > Chordata > Aves > Tinamiformes > Tinamidae > Crypturellus > Crypturellus soui. Next base: position 2,719,160 of record JAUBNY010000891.1, read on the forward strand.
TTCTCTGAGGGCACAATTACCATTTGCAAGAAGCTTCTGCGCTACTGGGTGTGCCGGGCTGAACCTTGCTGCTGATATTTCCACAGGGTTTGATTTTGCCACACTTCAAATTTGAGTGACGGCTGCTCTTAAGAGAATCTCTGCCTCTCTAAGGGATAACACACAGATAATATAAAACTGGAAAAACTTGCGTTAGGCCATGCTCGCTTGCCTGTCTGCGCCCTCTCTTCAGCAGGCCACACGTTTGTACTTCCTCTCTCTCACATAACATTTGAATCAAGTAATTTTGAGGCACATCTTAAGTTTCTGTCCTTAGGTGGCTGTTTGTTTGGAGACAGTATAGATGAACTAATGTACAAATGATGTTTCCCACCTCTATTGCAACCACTGAACTAGTGCATGGGAGATTTGTTGGGAAATAACCAGTACAATGGCTGCTTCTGCTGGTTTTATTTGTCCTTTCTGTCTTTCTTGTTGCTAGGCTGAAGCCCATAAGTTTTTTTAAAAAAACACCTTACAGTAATTATGATCTTGGTCTCTGTGCCTCAGCAAAAAAGACCATGACTTACATCATGTCTGTAGGGAATTAGTCCCCCAAAATATACTTATAAAAAGTATTTCTGTACTTTTCAGAGAAAAGTAGCAGCAAAAAATAACTGTCTGACAGCAACAAGGGAATATGTATTAGCTATAGTGGCAAGGATACAGGACAGCTTAGAGTTGAAATGTTATTTGAAAGAATATTTGGCAATGATTAAAGTTTATGCTGTAGAACAGTGTTGGTATGAATCATGCTGTTTCCAGAGCCGTTAAAAAAATATACCATACTTATGGAAAGTTGTCTGGGAATCTGTTTGTTAAAATTGTTTCTTAGGAAATCTATTTTTGCTTCTAACAGCAAAAAAAGTAGCTAGTGATATTCATAGGTGGGATGTGCATATCCTGCACTGGGTTTTGGGGAGTCGTCATGAGTAACGAGCGGGGCTGCTGTGTGGTTGCTGAGTTACATTTGCGAGAAAGGGACAGTGCCAGAGGGGACTGACAGGAGCATTGGCAACCTCTTGGGTCACAGGAGGGAGGCGCCATGGTGGCAAGGCGTTAGACAGGACCACTGAGTGAAGACTTGACCCCGCAAAGAATTTGGGATAGGTCTAGCAACAGTCTTGACTGGTTGGGATGGAGTTCGTTCCTCCCTTTGACAAGAAGGTTCACCTCGAGTAGAGCACACGTTACATTTGATACCACCTGGGATCCTGCACTGGGCTGTGTCCTGCCAGCATGTCCTGTTAGGCATGAGGCCTGATCTTGAAAAAGTCAAAGAAAGGCCTGAAGGGGTCAGTTATACCAGCAAAACTGCATGTGGCTCCTCACAGTGCAATAAATAAATATTTAATAAAATAAATATTTAGGATCAAGCTATAATGGGTGATTCCATGATGCTCATAGTAAGAGAGGATCAACAGGGGGCATGAATGCTGTTGCCCATAGCAGGCCCATGAGTTTCCACCACCCGCAAAGGGGCCCTTTTTGTCGCAGAGAGAGAAAGGCGGCCTCCGTCTTCAAGGACAGCCAGGCTCCCCGCCAGCTCTCCGAGCGGCACCAACGCAAAGAGGTAGCGAGCGGCCACGGCGCAAGCCCCTCGGCCTCCTCGTGCAGGCCAGCATTGATGAGAGGCTGTCCAGCACTCAGAGGGACCAAGCAGGTTACTAGTTCTCCCAGGCCGTGCTTGTTTATACATATAAATAGCCATCTCATGGCTCATATAAAGTAACGTGAGTCAGGATACGAAAGCAAACATGGAATTCATACTCACCACACTTTGTTTTTTAAACAATCATTTTTTATTAAGCACATGCTGTGCATAGACTGCACGTTCATACAACAGCATAGCCATCAGTTCTGACACTGCCAACCGCCTTGTGCTGTAAAGATGCATAGGAAATAGAGGAAGGAGACTGAAGTTTGAAGAGAGAGGGGGAGAGAGGCCTCAGATGAGTCTTTTAGACAGCAGCAGAATTCACTCCCTCTCCTTCCCTCCTATTTACTAGCAAGTCATGCTTATTGCAGTAGGACTGTGATTATTTTTCCTTGAGATAAAATAACAACGCAGCATTAAGAAAGCCGTAATGGTGTTTATGTTCTTGGCTGGAAGCATAGCTGCGTATACAGGATGGAAGACTTAATTAGTCTTCATCAAATGGAAGATTTGAATTTATTTGGCACTATTTAGCATACCCTTTTTTCACAAGTTGTGCAAGCAAGATGAAAATCTTTGTCTTATTTCACAAAAGATTGACTGCAGAGCTACATTTTCCAATTCAGCAATTAATAGTCTATAACCGCTTCCATTTACGGTCTGCTTTTGTTCCCATTAAAGCCACTGGGAATTTTGCTTTTGACTTGAGTGGGGAGCGGGATGTGACCATCTGGGCCATGTCCTTTGGAAGTGCACAGCAGCAGTTTGACAAGCCTTCCAGATGAATCATATTTTTCAAGGGTTTCTCAGCAATTAGAAAGCAAACTTTGTGCCCAGTTAAAGACACCCCTGCCTCCTCTTTTTCTCATCCATATATAAGGAATATAATTTGAGCATATTTCATTGGGCAATTCCTAATTCTATCAAGATGCAGGTAATGTATGTTAGAAAAGAGAGTGAGAAGCTCACTCTGAAGCCAGAGACTTTCACACAGAGGTGGTAACAAAGAAGTCAGCATTTACAAGTGTATTAGTAATTTGCAAGATTGCTCCAAGGAGGGATTCTGCTGTACTTTATTATATCAGAACATGACATGCTTTGAAAAATAATAATAAAAAAGATTAAAGCAGTAAAAAGCTTCTTTGTAATGTAACAGGCGCCTACACTATGACTCTTATTGATGAGCGGATGATTAGGAAGCAGTGTAATTATGTTTCACAAGCAGAGCAGAACAGTCCAGTCACTGAAACACTTTGAAATGAAAGCCTTTTGATTTTGTTCCACCAGAAGTATTTAATCAATAAAGGTAATGTTCTACTTTGTCTAAATAAATTAAATGCTGGATGATTAAATACTCAGGATGAAAACAAACCAACAAACCTCAGCTATAGGAAGATCAGCACAGTAACAATTATCTGCAAAACAGGTTCTTCATTTCACAGGCCTGGACTTACATTTGTATGCTGGCTATGTAGGAAAACCGCTTGCTTGTTAAATGAAATAGCCCCATTATGGGCCACATTCATAAGGAATGTTTCTGTACAAGGAATCAAGTCTTACTTGCTGAGTCAGATTATACTCTTTTACTGCCTTAGTTTGGTGACATACTCTTTTCACATACAGAAGTTTCTTGAAAGGAAGGATTGCCAAAGTGCTCAGGGGTTAGCTGTGGCAGTTCCCACTCGCTGTGACTGCTGCTGCTTGCAAGCACAGTTCTTAGGAGATGTTAGCCGCTAGTGGTTGCATGCTTCCGCCCTAATCATACCACTTTTGATCAATATTATTTTTCCCCAATTGACAAGTATAAATTGCATGGCAATATTAATTGCTTTTAAGAAATGGCTAAGAAGAGGCACATCATGATAAAACTTTATATCCCACAAGTCCAGAACTCCATACTGGAATCTCTTTCTCCTCAAATATTTTAAAATGCTTCTTTGAGAGAGTGTCGCCTTTCAAACATCTAGATGAAATGTGGAGTTTATTGTCAATTTATTTCTTGAGATACACAGGCAAGTTCAAAATACTTGGAGTTATATTAGTATTAGTTATTTGTTCTTCTTATTGGTCTTGACTCCATGTTTTCTTTACTATCACTTATCATTCTTGACTTTGTTTTACATTTTTAAGATTGATATTATTTCTTCAGCACCATAAGAAAGACCCATGGTGTGCTAGCAACACCTTCACTTTATTTGTAGTGTGGATCTCGCCAGCTGTTAATTCCAAAGCACAAAAAAAAGGACTGATAAGGCTTTAAACTGTTAGACTTTCTGTGCTTTTCCTTTTAAATCATCTGGCTCTTGGGATTATGTATCCTCTAAATATGGTAACTACTGACTGGTCTGCACAAATAAGTTCTCTTTCCAACAAATCATCTTGGGAGCCTAAACTGAGGCACATTTAGAATGGGGGCCTTGGAGAAACCTGTAGTCAGCAGCCTTGTTTGGGGGAAGGATCCTAAACGCTATCTAAAACCCTCCAAGGCCACTGATTTTGCCCTTGCTCGTTAGCACGGCTGCTTCACATTCTCAGCGCAATTCCTGCTTGCGAGCATTTTTTTATTTAAAACAAGCGTTCCTTGCTCTACCGCGCGGCTTGCGCTGCTCCAGTCTCAGTATCTCTCCCTGCCCCTGTTTCTCAGTGTGCACAAAAGGCCAAGTGGTGACCGGCCAGTACCGACTGCTCGCCAAGCACGGCGGCTACGTGTGGCTGGAGACGCAAGGGACCGTCATCTACAACACGCGCAACCTGCAGCCTCAGTGCATCGTCTGCGTCAACTACGTGCTGAGGTGAGGGCGGCCGTGCGCCCCAAGGAGCGCGCTGCGCGGGGGCCTCTTCTGAAGGGCTTGTTTGCTCAGTGGCGATGCTCAGAGATCGGTTTAGTCATGTTTGTTCTGTCCTGTTTACCAGCGTTAGGCATTGATTAAAAATGTGGCATGCCCGTTCCCGCGCAAGCTGTTGAAATCCTCTGCAGCCTGTCTTTCTGCTTCTATAGCCTGTGCCCTGCTAGCAGAACAAAGGATGAAGTCTGCTCTGGAGATTTTGTTGTATAATATCATACAGTTTGTTTTCCTAACGCTGTGGCAGGGAGATAAAATCAAGCAGTCAGTGTAGCTTGTGTTGCAAGGAAGAGCTACCTTCCTCCTCAAAAATCAGCACCACAGGATAGTCCGTTTGGCAAAGCTTAAGTATTTTTGGACACAGAGGAGGCCAAAATAGGAAATATTTAATTGGGCGATAGTCTGGGTCGCTCTAGCCTCAGCTACATCCCTTTAAAAACCAGAACAACAAAGCCCCGAGTATTCCCACAGAAATCCTGACCACATTCTCTGCGTCATTTGAGATTGTGGTGCTCAGCAACGCTGGACCCGTGCCTGGCCTGTCAAGAGTCTGGCATGCAAGTGAGAGAGGCCAAAACATTTTAAAAGGCCTGATCTTTAAAGAGTTTATTACCTATGTTATCCACATCTCTTTTTTTTAGAGTGCAAAATGCCTAAAACCTGTTTTCTTGTTAGTGAAATTGAGAAGAATGATGTTGTGTTCTCTATGGACCAAACGGAGTCTCTCTTTAAACCTCACCTGATGACGATGAACACCTCCTATGAGAACAGCATCCCCGTGGCCGAGAAGAGCGACTTCTTGTTTACTAAACTAAAGGAGGAACCAGAAGAACTTGCTCAGCTGGCACCAACACCCGGCGATGCCATTATTTCCCTGGATTTTGGTTAGTATTTCTATAAATACATTTTGTGAGACGAAGAACCACAGAGGAGCCTACATTTAGCACCCCAGTAGACCAGGTCTGTTTGCTGTGTGTATAAATCAGCAGTAGTGGCTGTAGAAGCCCACACACTGTCACCAGTGGAAAATTTCTGTGAATGGGAGCAGAATCTGGCTTTCTTGCTGACTAAACAGCATACGCTAGGTCTATGCCAACTCACGGTCCTGGCAGCTAGGAGCAGGGATTATTTTTAACGAATAGCTGCAATTATATTGTAACACACCACTAGATTGTCAAGCTAAAAGCATCTATTAATATTGTTGTTGAACCTCCATCCAGGGACCCAGAAGTTTGAAGACCCCCCTGCCTTCTCGAGTGTTGTTCTGACACCCAACAAGCCGTGGCCGGTGGAAGGGAAGAGCCATGCTGCGCAAGGCGAAACGCTGACGATACCGGCTTTCACGATGCCTCAGATGGCGCCTGGCAGCAGCACTCCGAGTGCAAGCAGCAACAGTAGCTGTTCCACGGTAAGGAGAGCTTTTTTAAAAAAAATTCTAAGTTTGTAGGTAGCTCTCATTTCCACATTAGTAATCTTGTTTCAGTGAACAAGATTGTAAACAAGAAACTGTCCTCTGTTTGTTAACTAGAACCTATAGTTTTAGTCCGGGAGGCTTTCTAGCGCCAGCTCTTGAGAGGAGGTCCACAGAGTTCCCCACTGCGAGAACTGGCGTGCTGACTTCCAGGGCATTGCCCCCAAGAGCTGGAGCACACTCCTAGCAGCCTTTTACTATTTGATGTCCTGTTTTAATGAGAACATTGGGGCAGTACTAAGCAGTGTGTCTCCTTCTTGACAAAAATATTTAATAGTGTAGCGTCATGCCTCTCATCCAAGTTGCCAGGAGTATTTAACGTAGCAAGACAGCTAGGTTCCTGCATTAGATGTGATAGATTGAACCACAGACTCTTGGGTTGTGAGGATCCTGTATACACAGCTGTTTTCCATGGTAAAGTTCTGTTACTGAAGAACACAATATAAATTACTTGATATTGAGTCGTAAGTGGTTGTCTTTCTGCTTGTAAAAGATTTTTATTTCTGTGTAGCCAAGCAGCCCAGGGGATTACTACAGTTCTGTGGATGAAGATCTTAAGATTGAGGTGATTGAAAAACTCTTTGCCATGGACACAGAATCAAAGAATCAGTGCAACTCCCAGGTAAGGAACTAACAAACCCACACTAGCAGGTAGTAGAGACACATGCTGTATGTACAGGCACAGTGACATAACCTGCGAGCTGCATTTGCACATTAGGACTTTGAGACGTATCAGTAACAGAAGAACACTTAGGCTTCTAAAAGCTTAGGTCTAAATTTCAGGGCCTGAGTGTCACTAGTGAAACCTCTAAGAAAAAACAAGCCAACAGCCTTCAGTGTGTGGAAGCCTCTGTGGGCTAGAGAAGGAACATTAGCAGCATTTTTTAAAATCTCACCTGATGACTAGCTAGTAAACATCCTTTCTAGGGCAAAATATAAATAAGCTAAGAAGTCCTGCAAAAAAATCAAAATGAGAAAGAAATGCTCCTTGTGCCCATGTCTCCTGTGACTACCAAATGAAAACTGCAACTTTGGACACTCTTCTTATCTTTTAGAGGATTTGTTCCTTTGTGGGTTAGACAGACAAATTTCTTGCACATAAAGTGACATCCTACAATCTTCATTTTTCATGTACTCTATAAAAAAAGTATAAAAGTATAGACATTCCCTCTATTATTAATTCCTTTTATTGTCCACTGTTACAACAGTACCTCAAGTGGATAAAACAGGTAGGCCTGGCTCAGTACACCTAACTTGAGGTACTCAACTGAACTGCCTTTGCTAAGTGTTTAAGTGTTTATATTTTTTTCAACCATCAAGAGAGAGGAACAGGCATTGATGGATGGCACTCAGGCCCTGGACACCCATCTCCTGCCATTAGTCCTGTGGAAAGTCTGGGGAGGAAGCCTGGAGTGCAAATGCAGTGCCTCACTTTGCCAGTGTGACTTGCAAGCTTATTAAGATACTGTGATAATTATTATTAACCTTTCTTGACGAACTTTATGGCGGTTCTCAATGGACTTGAGGAAGGTAGACTGTAGGCCTTATCCTGTAGACATTTCAGTATAACTTTGGACATCAGCTTGATCACCAAAAAAAAAAAAAGAAAAAAGAAAAGAAAAAACAGTGAAAAATGCAAGACCTGACACCTGCAAACTTGAATTCTGTCAACTTCGGCCTCTGCTTGCTTAGGTATTAGCAGGTATTTTTGCAGGGCGAGTGTTACAGTAATGCCCCTCTCGTGAACTGCCTGATGGGCCAACATGAATTTCCATGTCTGTTTAGCTCTGAAAGAAATTAGTAAGAATAATGACAGGGAGCAGATAACAATAAGATGCAGATGATACATTCGTATATTTCCCACTACACTGTTAAAACCTTTTTACATTTTAGATGCACGTTTTCATGTAGCTAGATAAGGAGAAAGCATTGTTTTCTATTACCAAGATAAAGCCTGAGGTTAAGCTATATGCCACAAGCTGTGCAGTCTTGGCAGGCAAGCTCGGGAAAGCTCAACAAAATCCACAGTCTAGTTCACGTCACGCTGATGTGACAGGCTGCATTCAAGCTGCTCTAGCAAGCACTGCTTATCTGGGAGGCTGGCAGGGTTTTTCCTCTGTTTGTCCTTTACTGATTATGATATAATGATTATATATGCCATTCACAGAAATAAGGTATGTTTTTAAGTAGGAGCAGACCAGTTTCATTGGAGTAGGTTTAGAAGCAGAGCGGTTTCATTTCAGTAAATTTGGCATGTGATGATTCTTCAGCCTCACATCTACTCGTATTTCACGTTACGCTAGCTGCCATAATTACTATTAACCTTTCTTTATGGACTTCATTTATTTTTGTGCAGACTGATTTCAATGAACTGGACCTTGAAACCTTGGCACCTTACATTCCTATGGATGGAGAAGATTTCCAGCTCAGCCCAATCTGCCAAGAAGAACGTCCCCTTCCTGAAAGTGCACAAAATACCCAGCAGAGTCTCAGTAGCATGAGTACCATCTTCCAGCCCCTTGCTTCTGCTTCACAGAGTCAGTACCTCCCAGACAAGTATTGCCCACAGCTATCAAATAAAAACATTAACCCTGGTCATGGGTCTCTATCATCTGTGTTCTTCAACAATGTGAGCAGGTCATCGCTGCCACCATACCATGACCAAGCCAGCACTCCCCTGTCTTCAATGGGAGGAAGACCAAACACGCAGTGGCCACCTGATCCTCCCATAGAATATGTTCCTACTAAATGGAGACTCATGGATAAATACTCAGGATGCTTATCAAGTTCCGCCTCAGGACCACCACTACATTCTCCCAACATCCCCCTATATAAAAAAAGGTAAGTGTTTCTGTGTTGTTACTGTGTGGTTTTTTTGGTCATAATCTTGAAAAATTATTCTTATCTGTCAGATGGAATAAGTTGTTCTGATAGACATAAGGAATACTACAAGATTTTCAAAAACAGCTTTCCTGTATGCAGTTTAGAAAAGTTCTGAAAAACCTACAGCTGGGAGCACAGGCCACCCATAAGCTGAGACCCCTGCTTACCTTATCTTGTATGTATTTTTTGCACAACATAAAACAGGAGAGCAGGAGGGATGAAGAGTGAATAGGACACATACATTTATTGTTGCTACATGCAAGTGCTATTTAACTAAGATTTAAAGGTGCTTTTTCCTACAGCCATCCTTCCCTTGATCATTTTCTTGGACATGTGAACAGGATTGGATGAAATTGTAGGTCAAAGGCTACAGCCCTACAAGTTTCTTACCCTTTTCAAAGAGGTCTTGGGCTGCCTGCAGAGTGTGCTTCTTAGTGTGACCAACACTTAAAACATTCAGGAAGGGCACAAAATAGCACGGGTCATTTTTAAACAGGGAGCTGTGCAGTTTGCCTGAAATTGCCACT
>JAUBNY010000891.1:2734793-2761344 GCA_032275445.1 Crypturellus soui
TACATCAGCCAGGGACAGTGAAGGTAAAATGAGCACAGTGACTCTTCAGCAGATCTTATTTTTCAGAATAAGATTGCATCTAAAGACACTGACAGATCACATTTTTCCCAGTTACAACTATTTATACATCCGACTTTTATTTAAGATTCTTCACTTAAAAACAAACAAAACAAAACAAACAAGGAAGCTACTGCAAAGTCCTGTGCTCTTTTTTCTTCAGATGTTCATAAAGGGCAACTCCTAGATGGAAGAGGAAAGTGCAAATCTGAAATAATCACAACTGCCCAAAACCCCACACTGAAGCCAGCAGCTCCGTGGCATTATTTGCTGCTGGAACTATAGGAACCTCCAAGCAGCAAATGACCACAAAAGCTGCATCATACCATAGGCCTTGCCATCGATTCAAACACATATATTTTTAATTCAGCCCCTCCACAAAACAGCACCGCAACGTTACTACATTGCATGAAACAAGGCATAAAACGGACGCAGTCACTGTTCATTTTGAGATACGTCACATGACATCCACTGGCTTTTTTCCTGGAAGGACGTGCAATCCTAATTGTATCTATCACTTCCCTGCTAGCACGGATAGCGCTGTCATTAACTGTGGCCTCCAAAACATATTACAGGCAACAGAAAACAAAACAACTCTACTATGAAAACAAGTTACAAACTGTTATCTTAACTGTAACTGCAAACATGAAGAGGAGCTTCCCTGTGTCTTTCTTAGCGACATAAATCCCCTATTTATTACTTTATGCACAGCCTTCAATACAAGTTGTAGACAGCTTCAGTCTGTTTCAGCTTTAGTCAGTTTTTGAACTACATCGTGTCACCATTTTTAGGTGACAGTCCTATCACAGTCTGATCACCGCCGAGACATTACAGATAAAGGTGACACCAACACTGAGTACTCTCGTTTCCAGTCCAAAAGCAGCTTTCTTACAAACCTCTCCTGTTTTGCTGTAGAAAAGGTTCTGTGTAACGGCAGGCAACAGCGTGGCTGTATACTCAAACGATATACAGGTTTTGCTGTTATCTGGCACCACATTCTGCCTTCCCCAAATCCTTAGCCCGTGCAATGCCCCCCAAATGCCCTAAGAGATAGACAGAAGCCTGGCCTTGTGCACACCAGCAGTTACAGCTTTACACATCTAATAAACACTAACTTGGGCTTTCGTTTTTAGAGCACCTTCTCCAGCCTCACCCCCTACAGGTCTTTCCTCCCCTCATGCAAAATCAAGAAGAAAGCATCTCCAAAAAAAGGGAATGTCACCAGATAACTCATCAGGGTAACCAGCAGAGGAATCAGGAACCAATGAAATTTCTGAAATGTGCTGATGTGCAGTTGAAAGAGGGAACATTCAAGGCAACACTGCTGTCATTCACCCTTTTGGGGGACATCCCTGGTGGGCATAGCTTCTTTCCACTGAGGTTTTATATTAAAAACATGCACACACACATCTAAATGAGATTTTGTTCACCCAGGATTTCTTCTGTCCTGTTCAATACATAAATTCCACAAACAGGTGCTAAAAATAATAAATAGAATGAAATGGGCCTGTGTTCGGTGCCCAGAAACAAGAGCAGGAGCCTCGGTGCCCGTCAGGCTGCCGTGCTGGGCATGTTTACTCTGCGGGTGCCGAGAGCTGCTCCGGGCTCCCAGGAGAACGCCCTCCGCAGCGGGCACGTGTGGTCCCCAGCCTGGCACCTCCGCGCGCAGGACACGCTCCCATGTTCTCCTGCTGAGCCATTCCCAAAGAGATCGCCAGGAGCAAAGGCTGCATCCTCCTTCCTCCCTTTCCCGTCCCCTCCTTTTCCATGGAAATCGCTCCCTGCTTGGAGTCCCACAGGCAAAACTGCGCCCTGACTCACGCCAAGGCAATCAGCCCCACACGCGTGCAGAGCCTCAGCTGCAGGAGGCCAGCTGCAGCAGGGCCATCCATCACCGCTTGTGCAACGCACTTCTGCGCAGAGCGGGTACACAGGCCTGGCAGCGCTCGACCCCCACGGCTTCGGGGATTACACTGTAGGTGTGCAGGGCGCAGCCCGGCCCCCCGAGCCGCGCTTTGCTGCTCGAGGAGGCAGTGCTCTCGCTCACCCACGACAGGCAACGCGGCAGCGAACGCCTCCTTCCCTGCATTACCAGAACCCGCGCCCTGGTCCTTCGTGTCCTCATTAGCAAGGGGCTGAAATCCTCTAAGTGAATACTGCCAGCTTGCTTTTCCACAACGCCCCAGAGCACTTAGAAACCCTCTTCAAGATGCTCTTCAAGATGCAATGCAGACCACACATTGCAAAAGGAGCTGTGCGATAATATTTGTTCTGTCCTGACTCACCTCAGGAAATAATACTGCAGCAGCACCAAAACACACACTCAAGATTATTTTTTTCACGTCTGAAAGTCAGCTACGGAGCAAGAACACGGAACATCCTGCATTCTCACGTGGCACGGTATAATAAAGTTTGACAACTGAATTTTCAGAAGTCCAAAACATATGCAAAACTAAATCAACTATAGCCACATATCTACAGGACAGCAGGATTAAGTTCCAGAACTAGGCATTCAAACGGTCTTTTAAATACTATATTGTAGTTCTACAGCTAAGGCCGAGTGTAAGAGACTATGTGCACGTGCATACAGTGCTAGGAACTGAACTAGCTAAAATAGCTGCATTAGTTTTTACAACCAAAGAAACATGACAAAGTGCATTTGAAGACACAAGCAGGGCAGACAGGGCTTTTTCAAAATAATGTCGACTTTCCTCTCAACGTTTAAAATAAAATCCAGTATAGCCCTTCATGCATTTCCTCCCAATCATAAAATGATCCCGCCCAATGTTTCCTTCTGCTTTGTAACTTTGTCACATCTTCAGATTTTTTCCGTGCTGAATCGCTTTGGATTTTTCAGCTTCTTAGAGCCTCCCTTAAGAGCTACAAGTAATGTAATTCACAGGCTCTAAAAATGAGCTACTTTAAAAAACTTAACATAGTTCAGAGAAGATTATACTTCCATTTCCAACCAGCAGTTAGTGTAGATTTTAGTGCAATCAATGCATGTCAATGTCATGTTTCATTTTCATGCTTCATTTTACAAGCTCACTAATCAGACTAATGAGGTTGAATGTGAAGAAATCCCTTTGTCTCAAGCTGAACTGCCTCTAAAACCACATTTATAATGATCTTTCTTTGCTTATTTAATTCTCTTTTGCAAGTAATAGCAAAAAAAGGGCTGTACAGTTTTTTTTTCCTTATAGACTTTAAAGGAAGAAGGTATTTTTATTACAATCCATCTCCTTTAATTCACAGGTACCAGGACTGCACTTTTACACAAGGAAGTCACAGTGCTTTCGAGTTCATTATCGCGCTTAAATAAGAATAAAATCTTATGAACTGCTTTGGTGGGGTTACAGATAGGTTCCATATGTTCCAAATTGGTAGTGCAAGATGGTCCAGTGAGCAAATGCCCATCTGCAGGCAGCAGGGAGTAGATGCTGCAATGACCCAGCTCCCATTGCATTTCCACCCCCCAGCCCCAGTGTACAATGTGTCCAGGACATGAGTATGAACTACAACATTCCCAGTGAACAAACCCATCTAAAGTATGAGCCACCCATATACAGATAATCCACTGCAGGGGACAGAAATGAGAAATGGAGATGGAAATTCCCACTCAGGGATTCATTACCGAGCTGCTTTGAGCTGTACTACAAATACGCTAGTGCTCCTCAGAGCAGAGTTTTGTCATGAGGCAATACACATACAAAAAGACTTACAAAGGAACAGACACAATAATGAGACTGTGCCACAAAAGACAACACTGTCAACTGTCATGCAACTCCAATAAACTTGAAATTACGACTTCAAAACATTCTCAGCTTGAAGTTGCTTGTTCTCAAGAAATGTTTTTAATATCACACAGTGATAAAACACACACAATCTTCTCCTACCCCCAAATCTTGGAAAGCAAGATATATAATAACAATTCACTATGTAATACATGTTATTATATTATATATAATGTATATTTATGCGTATATTTCACATATTATATAAAAATTATATGTGTGCAATTGTATTATATAATTATGTCTGACAGAATAGAAAGTTAGCATGCAACAGCAATCTGACCCCTTTAAATACCGAACTAGCAGCCCGGCGCAGCTGCTGACCGAGCGGGGAGCACACTGCAGCCTGGAGCCCCAGAGCACTCCTCCTCCACCGTGCATGCTACTGCCTGTATCACTAGAACAGCTCAAAGCAGTTACATACACAGGGTTAACCCACGGTGCTGACTGATCTGAGAAATGCTGGATATTCCTTTAACAGTGGATGGAGAAGGGGCTGGGGGGCTGAGGGCATCTTCCTTAGCTTGATGATCCCAGAACAAGCACAGCGCCAAGGCATAAACCTGGGCAAAGCAAGGCTCCCATTCAAACCGGGAGTCTACGCAGAAAGTCCGGGCAATACATTTTTTCCTAAACCTAGAAGCACAGCACAAGAAACACATTTGAGCTACCGTATGTACCAGGCTACGAAAGAAGCCTTAGTCCAGTCCTTCATGCATCACCTCCAGCTTCCTGAGTTGCAAGCGGTGGGGCTTTGGAGGATCAGAGGCACGAAATGACAGACCACATCACGCCATGGACACGGGGAACAGATTTACTATGCCACGGCAGAGGCCAGCACTACTCGTGCTGCAGCTCTACCTGGTTACGCTTCGGCACTTTCCTGGGGGAAAGGAGGAAAATCTCTGGGGAAAAGAACCTTCTGTCCTGCAGCAAGGAAGCCACAGGGGCAGCACCAACAAGGGGAGCCCGGCCTGGCTGCAGAGACACGGGAAGACCAGGCAGGGCCTCACACCGCAGGTCACAGACAGGGTCTAGTGGCTACCACCTGAGCAAAGGCACATCAAAGAGCCTGTATCTCACCTTCTAAAGTCGTGCCCTGACGCTAAACAGCATCTCCTCCGTCACCGCTTTACAGCAGGAAGGACGTTCATACTAACTATAACTTTAACACCCTCTTTCTTTGCTTTTTGGCCACGTAATGCTGGGAGACCCTCTACTGAACAGTGAAGTCTTGGATGCCCCGCGCCCCTCCACCGCTGCCCCACTGCTGCACAGGGGAGCGGCGGGGGCTAGGGGTACCCATCCCAGGCACAAGGCTCCAGGTAGCCAGGCCATTCTGGACGTGCCAACGAGGACTATCAGCCAGCCAAGCACATCCGTTCACAGCAAGGAGGGAATGGGAAGTCCTTTTGTTTTTCTGCTTCACAGCTGACTAACCTGAATAGCTCTTTAGCAAGGTAAGTAATTGAGGACTGATGGATCTAAACAGTTCTGGGGGGGGGGAAAGCATCCTAGCTTCCAGCTAGCTTAAGTGATCTTTTAGTGGTTAATTAGAAATAATTAAAGCACAAACAAAAAACTCAAATTTTTCATTAATATTTCATAGATATAATAGGTTTCATAGGCTATTTATTTTAAAGAGGAGCTTGTTCCGGGGTGGCAGACTCACTTCATAGAGGAGCTGGGCAAAAGGAAATTAACCCGTTGAGGATATAAAGTAAAATGGTGTCAGATTTCTCCCAAACAGAGGTATTCGTGACAAAAGATGCTGAAGATGACAAACTGATTAACAAGCTGATGGACAAATGACAGGCAATGATTTCCCACAATCAGCCCCTAGACGCAGATGTTACTTAAAATCAACACATAGTATTTCTGAAACCTTGAATCACTGTGCTGGCTCCCAGACATGGGAAGAGAATAAAACTGCCTCAGCAGCTCGGTCTTGGCATAGCAAAAAGAGACCTAACTAAGGAGTTGAGTTATTCCCAAGCTGTATGGTTCAAGAAGCTCCATTATACCTGATGCACAATAGGTGAAAACCATTCTCCTTCCGCAATGCTTATATAAGATGCTAATTCAGGACCGTCTCATTTAACACCAACTTCTCTAGTCAGACGGTCTCCAGCCTGGAAGCAGGTAAGTCAGATTTCTGGAGGTGGGAAGCTCTGAAAGCGCAGGATGCTGTGAGGAGTAGAGGCCACTGCAACATGCATTCAAAACGGAAGGAGAGCTTGAAGGGAGAATAAAATACAGCTTGGAGTTATCACAAGGATGGCAGGAGCGCTAGAAAAGGACGGTCACGCTGCGCACAGCAAGGCAGCGTGGCCTCCTCCATCCTCCCACACCTCCGTGTCCCTCTCCCTGGTCTGGCACGGTCTGTCCCAGCCGGAAGGGCAGCGCGGTGCCCAGGACCGACGGGGCGGCCGCCACGTCCCCTCGCGGGCAGATGCGCCGCGGGGCCCGGCAGCCCTGCGGGGCCGGCCCCAGCTGGCACGAGGCTGTGGGGCGCCCAGCTGCGCGCCCAGCTGCGCGGGCCGGCGCGCGGACGCGCCTCGCGGCGGCTGGCACACGCTGGCACGGGGCGAGCGCCCCGGCACGGCGCGGCAGAGCCGAGGGCAGCTCGCCCACCCGCTGCGGCACAGCCCCCTTCCCCTACACCCTGGGCCGCCGTCGTGCCCTGGGCTCACGGGTCACCACCGCCACGAGCGCCTGTGGGGCCGCCGCGAGAGCAAGGAGCACCAGGGTCCTCCCCGCAGCACCGAGACGCGGAGCGGAGGCCGCCGAGCCCACGAGGCTCCGTTGTCCTTTCCGCTCCGGAGGCCTGCAGAGCTCCCAGGGACACCCAGGAGGTCCCCAGCATCAGCGCTGAGGCTGTGCTTCCCAACAGAGGGGCCGTGAGGGCCTCCCGAGACACAAACACAGGAGGAAGGAGGCTCTGGAGCTGTGTGGGAACAACGAAAGACCCAGGAGGAGCTGCTGGCACCGAGTATGGGGGTGACACTTCTTTTCTGCCTCATTACTCCACTGGATTTTAAGCCCTTTGCTTTAGGGATTTTTTCTCTTCATGGTTTTCATGTCTCCCACAATGGAACCTTGATGCCACTTGTAGATCTACTCAAATTTCCATAAGTAAGAATAATATTAAAAATAAATATATATATACACACATACATAGAGAATATGCAGAAGGTGTTTACATGAGCCCATGCCTCCAAGCATCGTCTCTCAGCAGCAGTGCTTTTGCCCTAATACTTCACCCTTGTTGGGGGATTAGCAATGCCCTGCATCAGCATTATATAAGAATCCTCCAGGTACCTGTTTTTCATCTCTTCGTGCCCATCCCATCTCCCTCACATCAAAAGATCAACAAACAAAGCAGCATTTGGCACAGTGCAGTCAACGCAGGCGCTGGCCGGAGCACATCCTAAGCACAGCAAGAGGATCCTAGATTTGCAGCAGCCCTTTTCCCCACACTCCTCCCCTGTGACTCCAGGGGCTGGTCTCTTCCTCTATTAGATGAAGAAACATCTCGTGTCTTCGGTGTTTGCGTCACTGTACCTAAGCTATTCTTAACAGCCAAGCTCCCCAAATCCAATCCTAAATAGTGGCAGAATTTACTCCACTCGCATTACTTAATCTACATTAATTTAAGCCACACAAACCATGGACCAGGGCCATGGCCAAAGCTGACACAAGGAGATCCATGGAAATTAGCAGATCCATCTTAGCAAGCTAACAGGCCTGTTCCTGCAAAGTTAAACTCTGAACTTGTGCTCCAGCCTTTTTTGCTGTTTTCATTTTTTTTTACTTTTTTTTTTTTTTAGAAATATTTTTCTGTTTAGTTTTTAAGTTTTAGAACCACTACATTTTGAAGGAAGACTACGTGCACAAAATGAGCAAAACCAAAATCAACTAATGTGTCTCGGTTTCATTTCAAAACTAACAACTATACATTGCCTTGACAAGCAAAAACATTTACAAGAAAAAATGCTAACAGTCCACCAGCAAAGAGGTCACATTATTGTGCCCATCAAAACGGATGGGCTTAAAGGCCACTACTTACAAAGCAGGAACGATACAGACACAATTGGGAGGAAAAAAAAAGGTCCTCTGCCACCTTCCCTATCATATGCACACACTACAGGAAATATCTGAGATGCTCCAGCATGTTGTTACCTAAAGGAGGGCTTTCACATCCCAAAGTTACTGCAGCATTTGAGACAGAAGTGTTAAGAAACACAGTTTAACAACAATAAGAAGAAAGGAATATAACAAATTTTCAGATTTATTCTTAGAGCTTTCTGTTACACATTCTTACTCACCCCCCCTCTGCATTCCAGGGGAACACACAACACTAAGTATATTTGGCTTCACTCTATTTATAACCTTTCATCAATAAAGGAAATATTTTGTCTTGAGCAGTTCCTAGTTCCTAAATGAAATATTCATCTGATCATAAAGTCTCCCCAATGGTTAGACAATGCTTATGCTTACATTAAAAAAGTGTAATATCTAAGCCTTCTGGGATAATTAAGCAAAAAAAGAATATCTAGCCCAACACAAGTATTGTACCATATGCTTATTCATTAAAACAAGTATGTGACACAACAGAAAAAAAAACTGAATTTTCTTTATGCTTCTCCATTAAACAACAGGCAAATTTTTTCCTCACAACTTTCTTTCAGCAATATTCTGCTGAGGAACACCAAACCATGTGAAAAAGATGCCAACCATCCCTCTTGGATGGCTTAAACAGTTGAGTCCCGGAAATAAGCTTTTAATGGGCTCTTCTCAGATGTATTCATATGTTCTCACTAGCATTTACCTAAGAAAAGTGAAGTAATGAAGCACACAAAGGCCTATTTATGTAAGCACATTCATGTGCAAACATGTGCAGGAATACCAAAGGCTGAGACTTTGGATCTCATTTGAAGGTGCAAAAATGTTATGACTTGGTGCAAATAAAATCTTAAAATGAGAGGCTCGGAGTACCAGAATTTTAAACTTCCATGGTGAGAAACTGGTCTTGGTCACAAGTACATTCAGTTATGGTCAACACGTGGCTTCTGAAGGCAGACGCCTGGTATCAAGTGCTTCACATATATGCGCTGACAATTCTGTTATGTAAATACACCCTCAGTCTCAGACATACAAAGAACAGGATTAAATCACATTGAGTTACAGATACACCACACAGCATGCAGAACACAACCACTTTAATCATTATACTAGGAAAATATAACATGAATAAATATTTTCCTCTTCTTTGTACTGCTCAGTCTCCCTCTGCACGCCACACAAAAGGTATGTTTCATAGCCAAAGCCTTGGGCATCCATCACAGGGATGACAAAATGCAAGTCTCTGGTCTGGAGATTTCACTGCCCATGCTAACATACTCCTGAGACAGCATGGACTTGTGCGGGCGCAGGTATAGGTGTAATCCACCCCATCCAAAACATTTGTCAGCATGGCATAAAATGCAAAGAAAACTCATCACACTCTCTCTTGTTCATAAAGCCAAGTTTTGAAAACCAGCTTCTAAATTCAAAATATGTAGAGAACACAGGACTAAAGCTTCTTCAAAAAGTTTTCTTGCAAAGTCCATGTATCTATGGAAAACTCATACAATTTTAATTGCTATAGTGATTGATCTTCATTGAGAAATTGCCAAGATACCTTGTGTCCCTGTGATTTGTTTACTAAGCACAGTCAGAGGAATTACACAAGCAAAAGGGGAGTTCAGAAATCTTATACTCCAACATTATCACGCACTTTCCCTCCACTGTTTCAATGGTATCTGTGACCTTACACTTACCTTTTACTTCCCCTCCTCACAAAATCTGCTAGCAAAGAGATCCCAACTCTCTGAATTTTGAGTATCTGTGATGGAAGAAAAGCCTCTAGGTCATATTCCCACAATCCAGAGCTAGACTATTTGAAACAGATCCAGCTGCCGCTCCTAATGGCCCTTTTTGATGAGCATAAATCACTGACTAAAGATGCCCAGAAGGCTTTTTTCTACCACCCTCTGCAGAGCTGCCATCATTTTCCAGATTCTCCATTTACCACTACTGATGATATACATTTCTGTCATCATGGCATATTGCTGCAATTTATATTCAACACAAGTTTCCCCCATTTTCATGCCCCTTTCTCCAAGAAAGATGCCAAGAATCACTCCATATTACCATGAAACAGCTAACTTTGCCAACAGGTCGATAGCAGCTGCTCCTGAACATCTGGCTTAACCTGTTGCCAAGAGCATAATCAGCAGTTGTAATACTCAACTGCCTGAGATGTTGGCAGGAGACTCAATTCCTGGCACACTTTTTTTTTTTTTTTTTTTAATTCGAACATTGGAAAATCATTATTAGATACCAAATAGGAATAGAAAAATCTCATTCTGGTAGACTTAAGTTTTTACAGCGATCTTTTTGAGGTATGACTTCATATGCATTTTAGATCTGGATACCAAGACAAATCTCTTTCCAGATTCACTCTGCAAGCAATGATGAGAAGTACACCGTTCTCATTTTCAAGGGCTACTTATAGCCAACACTGAATGGCCCTGAAAAGCCTTCCTTGCATGGTCTGGTGGTACATACAAGGCCTGATGGCTATATAACACAAAGTCATAATGAAAGGAGATGCATAAAACCTTTGGACTAGCTAATTTATTCCTAATTTTACTTATTTCAGCTTTCACGTTCTGGCCTTTTGCATACTTAGGCAAAATTCAGAGCAGACATAACTGAAAATTTGAATTCTTTGTTCACCACAGCAGCTTCTGTGCAGCACGCTTGACTTTGGTAGTCCCATGGCTTCTGGAAGCATACGAGGACTGATGGTTTCTGCTGAAATCAGAATCAGTGTTTCTTATGTCTGCAATATAAGAGGATAAGCTGTTCCCATTGCAACATTTGATACAGTTAAGATGATGTCCTAAGCTGAAATTAAGTTTATAGCAGAGAAAAACACCTAGTAGGGAGAAGGTAAGTGAAATGTTGATATTGCTAAAGTGCTGCTGGAGAGGCAATAACCTTGCATTATACAGTTTATCTGGCAGATAAGGAAGCTGAAGCTTACTCTTTCCCTTCATACGGCTGGCTAACCAGCAAGCAGGTTTCCTTCCAAGTTCTTCGCATCTTTTCTGAGGATGAGCTTCTCACTGTCAGATGTGATCATATTGCCCATTCTCAGACATGAGAAAAGGCCAAAGCCTTGCCTGTCTCTTATGGAAACACTGGCACCTTGTATCCCTCAATTATTTGCCTTTTTATTCATTAGGTTGTCTATATAGCTTTGTTCTGGGGGACAACAAGATATAAAAGCACTGTCTGATTCCTCCTTTACATCCTTTCCCCCCAACACATCTGTCCTACATACCCCATGAAAAATAAGCTCTCCAGCGCGTAATACCAAGTTCAGACCCATGAGCCTAATTTAAAAATTGTCTTGCTGCCTATGAGATGTGGACATGACCCTCCTCTTCATACTTGATTCAGGGCTTCTCAGAAGGTCAGAAGTCTTCACCTCCTGCTTCTTCCGTTCTGTTCGAGATCCTCCGGCTTGAACTTACAGCATCAACCACTGATGGCTGAGAATGGAGAGGGGAAGGGAGAGAGGGCAGGCACGAGTCACTGCGTTCACTCCCATGCCTGCGTTCACTGTGGCTTCTCACGTGCTGCAAAGTATTTCGTCTCTATAAACCTCTTGAATTAGTCTAGATTCCTCCTTTGGCTTACCCATCCCTGAAAACTGAGCAGGAAGGTCTTTTCATAGGTCTTCTCATAAACTGTGCCTAGGCATTGTGGAGACTTTGTCATATCTGCTTCGTCGTAAGCATGAAAAATTGCAACAACAACAACAAAATCCAGATCTAGTCAGAAGAGCATACAGATTTTTTTTTTTTAATACAAGGCTGAAATATAAGCTTCAATATGAAGTGTAGTAACTCAGACTTCTGTTTGCAGACTAAAATTAAATTTATCTTTTGCTCTGGCACGAAGTTCCGAGGTAGCCTGCAGAGGAAATAACTCAAACTCTTTTGTCTTAGTTTTCCCTGGAGTAAAGTGAAAACAAGCATAGGTCATTACTGAAAACGACCAAAGTGTTTAGGGACTAAAATGCTCTTTGTAGCATTTCTCATGAAAATGCGTACAAATTCTCTTCCAGCTTCAATATCCACAGTGCGTCTAAAGGCAATAAATTTGAAGAGTATGTTGTTAAACTCTGCTCCCTAATGCAGCTGTCATAGCAGAATAAGAAAAATATTTCTCAATCTGTTCTTATCACACATATCTACAATATATAAATGAATACCGATGTGATCTGGTATTGCTTTGGACACAAAAGAAATGTGGATTTAAGAACCACACCCAGATTCCAGTTTACAAAGGAATTTTGGAACCCCTTTCCAGGTAAAGTATTTCAGAATACGCTGTCTCACAAGACTTCCTCCCGTGTACTCTTCCCTTTTATTTTATTTTGTATAAAAATTAGTTTTTGCATTTTTGTTATTTAATTTTGATTATTATTTGCCAACATTCAGTCTAGTACTTTAAACAAGGAACCAACTGAAAAAAAAAAAAAAGAATGAATATTTTCCTGCCATTGGCAAAAGTTAGCAACCAAGCAGGCATTATGAGCCAGCACATCAGATATTGTCTTAGGTACATGGCATTCAATTTTTCCTCTAATTATGGAATAGGATGGATTCAGTAGAGCACAAAATTATTTTCTTTTGTCAACAAAACCATGGCAACATTCAAATAACTTTTTGTACTTTTGCTTTAGTATCTTATGATACATCTGTTGCTTTTAGTAGTCATGTTTCAACCGTGATTCATGATCAGTGAACCAGGTGAACATGATTCATACTCATGCAGATAACCACATTCAGGCTTCCCAGGTATCTCATATACCTGTAAGATCATCTATCCCGGGCCTTCCAGGTCACATATATTGCTTAACCAAACTGTACTGTGCATCTTGTAACAAACATTCTTCCTCCTTGAGGCCAAGCACATTATCTGCCCACCTCAACTCCTCAGTATTTAAATTGACTTTTCTGCGTCTTCCCCATGCCCCTAACTGCAAGAGGAACAAGGACCCCAACCCCAACACAAGGCCCTTCCGATGTCCTGTGTGGGGCCAGGCATGCAGAGCCTGAAGGCTGAGCCTGGTTTTCAACCTCTGCTCTACCTCGAGGTGCAGCCGTCACCGCAGACGGAGTTACAAACAGATCCTCAGACACCTTTTGTTTAGGTTGCAAAGGACAGGCCCACAGCTGCATCAGTGTCTTTTCTACTCTCTGAGGACTTCCTATTCTCAAGGACAAAGACTAATACCACCGGTGGGACTGCCTGCATCCTTCTAAGCTTGGAAGAAAAGGAGAGGCACAGACCCCATGTTTTCAATGCACTCTCCTTTACAGAAGTCACTTGGTGAGAAGTGCACGACTAAAGCAAACTATCTCTCCTTCCCACTCTACTCCCTAAAATGACAAGTGAAAAGGAGCTCTGGGTCTAATAACTAAATTGCTGGGGCATGACCCAGTCCCACAGTAAAAACAAAATCTCTTCTACTCTGCAGTCTTGGATTTCTATTATGCTTGCGTGCAAACTCGGGAAGTTTGTATCACATTTGATAGACATCCCTACTAGAGAGGAGGGATGAAAATATATGTCCAAAGATATTGACAGAGACCTAGACAGCCAAAATGTTCTAGGCTACACAAATACTCTAGGGAAAACCTAGTATAACTGTTAACTGGCTTAGCAGTAATGGTTCTGCTTTGACTTCCTGGGAATCCTCCAAAGATAGACACTTATTTAAGAACTAAACGCCTCTGGGATTGACACATACATGCTCTTCAATTTCTGTATTATTACCATGAATGGACCTTTTTGGTACATCTGCCTTGAGATACATGCTGTGCAGTTTTTATATATTAGTGTTTTCTGTAAGGCCAACTTCAAAACTGCTCTCTAGTTGTGAACAAGTATTTTGGTCTCCTCTAGGATACAGTAAGGGTCCTGCCACCCATATATCCAAAATAGCTCCAGAAGAGGTTCCCAACACTCAGACGCTATCCTGTGCACATTTTTGTAGTGGATAAAGCAGTGTGTCTCTTTGAACAACGTTCAAGACTGTGACAATCGTCCCCCACTTAATGCCAGTGTTTCCCAGCAGAAGGGTCAACCTGCCTGCTCCACACCACAGTGAAGGCACAAGCCAGATGTAAGCAGGGGGGACAACCCTGACATTTAAAATGGAGAACAAGGCTGAGGTAGCAAGATAACATTGATACAACATTTGGGAAGGTTGGACATCTCCTCACTTATCCAAGGAATAGCACGAGCCCACGTAAGATGAAGAACTGTAACGTCTATGCCACATCCAAATTCTCTTATGAAGGAAACTGTTCTTAAAGCTGTTATAAGACCAGCTGAAGTACTAACAAATGAAATCTTCTAGTTCCCTCCAAGACTTAACCACTAATTAAATAAGGCAGTTTCCTCCTCTCTGGGGAACAGACTTGATATTGCTACATCTGTTGGGGCTTATTCAATATTGTGCTGAGTAGCAAAGAGCTGTGCATACTTTTGCAATGCAAATACTCCTTTCCACATCTCATTTGCCTGGCTCTGCCTCATTTCCAGCTCAGGGACTTTACCAGAATCTTCTGATAGCTCTTTCACCCTTACTTTCTGCTGACTAACTATATATTTATATAGATTTTAAAAATATATTTATTGTTTAGTTATACAAACATACTTATATGTAACAAAAAAAATTGCTATTGTTAGCATAAATGGAACTTCTTTGTGCCTTTACTAACGTGTAGAGTCCACATCTCCCAGAATACATTCTCCAATCAAATGTGGTAAGAAATTTGCGATACAAGAGACCATGGCAGACAAAACTGTATTACAGTGTATTAAGTCCCCCTTCTGCCCCTTCTCTACAATTCTTCCTACAGCTACGTAATTAAAAAAAATGTAATTAAAAAAGATATATATATATATATATATATATATATATATACATGAAGGGTGGGCAGAGTGTTTTGGGGCGTTTTTTTTCTTGGGGGTTGGTTGGTTGAGTTTTTTGCAGTTTCAAGCAAAGAGAGCAGATAGGGTATAGAGACCTCAGACAAGCAAACACGTTACTCTGGTTGCCAGGAAATACTCAGAAAACAACTACTTTGGATTTCTTCACTGTTATATGTAAATAAGTACTGCATTGAAAAAGTAAACAAAATATTGAAATCTTAAAGAAATCAGGTAGGCAGACCAAATTTATGCAACTCAGGATACTTAAACAATGCAAGGACGGACTACTTGAGTGAAAAGAATGATAATAATTGCTTACTAAAACAATAGCAAGAAAATCCTCTACACTCGAGATTCAACGGCCAGCAGTCCTCACAGAGGCTTGTTCTGCAGTCAGATTAATTGCTGAAGAGGAAACCCTTGCGCTGCCTTTGGCATGTGATTGGCAACAGCCTCACCTCCAACTACAGCGCGGAGTGAACAGGAGCCTAAGTTGCTCCATCTCCATTTTCCACCCCAGGCCATTTGATGGCCTCTCTGCAGTCACTGCGCAGAAGGCCGAGCTCCTGCTGCCACTGGAGAGCACGCTGGCTTTGGAAAGCCGAGCTGCTCTGGGATGGATGGGGATAGCTAAGGAAGGGGCTGTCCCTCGGCGGCAGTAACCCATCACCATTTGGGTAAGGTTGTTTTACTGGTCCCCAACAACTTGCTGCAGCGGGTGATTGCTTCTGTGTATTTTGCCTTTGCCCGTTTGGTGCAAATTCCACTCTCCCACTGGAGACTGGACCAGATGCTGCATTTAACGAGCCTCCTGTGCAGTGCTGGGTAGCCTGCCCATGTGAGCTCACCTGTTTGTCTCCTTATTTACTGCCTAAGAGATCTGCCGGTAGTACAGCCATCTGGAGCTAGATATTCGAAGAATCATGAACACTCTGAATAGCTAAGATAGGCACAGAGCAAGACTACGGGAGCACTTGAGGTTTCAGGGTAAGGAAAGAGAAATAAAAAAGTGGCACAAGGTGAGAGCCAAGAAGCCTCTGACGGAAAACAGAACCGTTTCTGCCCCAGAAGCTCCTGAGCGCAGGCTCTTTCGGGCCGCAGAGCCACAGCCTGCTAACCAGGTGAGTCGCAGCGCACTTCGCGCTGGAGGGGCAGTACCGCACCGCTCCGCTTGCGCCACACGACGGGACCCACCGCGCGGGCACGGCACAGAGGACCCGACCGCCGGGAAGCTCCGACTTGGCTGTGGGCAGGCAGATGTGCCGCCTGCCCCGGGAAGGACAAGAGCTGCACTCGAGCTGTCTTGGATGTGCTCTTTATAGACACGTTTACGGAGCAGATTTCCAATATTCAACTTCCAGATAATTTATGTCAACTAAAAGTCCGGACTAGGGGTGAGAGGAAAAAAAAAATATTGCTTTACATAAGGATGCTAAAGGCAAAGACAATCTAAGCAGCAGGACAAGGGCTTTATTTTTTACAATATGTTTTCAAGACATTTATTTTATAGACACTAAGCTAGCTGTAGAAAGGATTTGGGAGCTGTGACCCGAGAGTTGAAAGAGAGCAGGAGGTCAGAACGAATGCTGACATCTGCTTAACCTCACACCTCTATTTCTGTTCCTGCTACAGCTATGACTGTCACTGATTTTAACCAGGGTCACAACTTTTCATACTAAACCTAGAACACAAAAAAAAATCAACTTCCAGCTCCAGGCAGAGGCATTAGCAGGAAAAAAAAAAAAAAAGTGAGGAAAAAAAAAGGGGGGAAAAATAGCAAAAATTTAACTTTCTGTACTTAATTATCAGCACGACCCATCTTTAACCCAAACATTTTGGTTAATAGGTTTCCTGTAACCATCATGTGATTAGACAGCTCTTGCACCTGTTAGCATATTTAGGCATATATTTTAGTGTTAACGGCCAATGTCTCTTTCTAAATAAGCCACGACTACATCTTAAACTGCTTAAGTCAACTTCCTCAAGCAACCACAAAGTGAGAGGTTCTCGTGGGAAAAAAAGAAAAAAAAAAAAGAAGAAAGAAAGAAAAAGTGCCAGGCATCAGTTTTCAATACAAGAAACCTCAATGAACTATACAAATTATTTTATCAGAGGAAGGGAAGAAAATTAGAAACTACCTGACCAAAACGCTGAATATCCAACATGGAGGGTCATAGGTGGAAAAACATCTTTATCTACATTTTATCTTTACTTTGAAGTGCTGTTGCTTTAACCAGTTTATCATAGATAACAACAAGTTCTCCAAGGGTAAACACAGTAATATTGTTCTGAAAAGCTCAGAACAATATATCTAATCCCTGTGCAGGGAGAAGGCAGAGCCCTCCTGGGGCCTGCAGGGCACCTCACTAAGTAAATCTAACATATGTTTGTACCTGGAAAATAATCTCAGCGCTCTCTTCCTCCCTTTCCTTGTGCTTCAATGAAGTATTATGCCACTTTCCTCTTCCAGGTTACCCTTCAGGGTTACAAATTTTGTGACTCTAAATTTTGCTCTTTCCTAACCCACTAGACCCAGTCCTTATCTGTATTTATTCCTTTCATGGAGCTCTGGCACAGGAGAAGGCACCCTGAAGAGGCCAGGCTGCACTTCGCCTAACAAACTCCCTGCGCCCGGAGCACATCCTCCCTTTCTGGATGGTGCCCTTCACCCTCCGAAGCAGACGCCCTGGGAGCCCAAGGAGACAGAGCAGGCACGGGGCTCGCTGCCTGCCCCCCTCGCTGCTGACCCGTTGAGTGGAGGGACAACTGCATTATGGTGGCTCTCGCTGAGACGCCCCCCTCCGCTATCAGCTCTGTTGGCTTCCACCGGACTTTCATACATGGACCGACACACACGTGAAGTGCGATCGTGCTGCATTCCCCTCGTTATCGGTCACGCTCACGCTGAGAAAACGCTTCTGTTTGTGACCGCTGGTGCAAAGACATGCAAACTGCTAGACTTAAGGCCCTTCTACCAGCGCAGTTCACAAGACGGCACAATTTTTCAGTGAGGACGAGACCCGAGATGCTATCAGATTATGCTGCAAACTAATACATTTGCATTTCCACAGTGAGATCTCGCACGAGCTCTGAACAGCCACAGCCTGCCCAATCTGAGAGCGAGCCTTGCTTCATAAAAGGCTGCTCTGTGCTAAACACGCAAACAGCACCCAGCGTTGCACGAAAGAGAGATTCATGTTTTATGCCTTTCTTTCAGCCTATTTGTTTGAAAAAACAACGCCATTTCTGCATACGTGAGGGGAGAAAGCAGACTTGTTTTCAGGTCTGACATTTGCCCAGGTTGCTGAGAAGACTGGCAGCTTGCAGAAGAGTTTGATTACGAGATGGTAGAGCAGTGGCACAGAGAATCTGCTTGCTTTTCCTTACCAACCAGCAGGACAAGCAACCTACCCTGCCACAAGGTCCAAACAGGGAGCTTGCCAAACGAACAGCAGCAGCAGTCAGTAAAGCTCTTCAGTTTTTGTGCTGAAATTGCACTAATCTTCCTTCATAAACATCTTCCATCTCATCTTCTCCGAAATAATTCACTTTAGTGTATCATTATTGCCTTTGCAACCTGGTAGTGACAGCCCAGATGTGGTTATGTTGCCTTTGCACTTAGCTTGATTTCTTGTTTGGAGGTTGCTGTATCTGCTATGTATGCCATAGTTTTGTGCTTAAGAGTTTGAATAATGATTTTAAGAGAAGTAACAGAATTAGAGAAGAAATGCTAATATGGAAAAGTCACTACACTGTTTTGCCTTTGGTTTCACTGCATCATTTTGACAAGCATGATGCATTTGTTTCTCAGATGCTGAGTGTGTTGGGTGGCCTGGAATGAGCTAGCTATGCACTTAGTTTTCCTGCTTACTCACATTTTCCCTAGCCATTTAGGAAGGTAAAAAAAATCAGGTACTTTTTTTTCTGAATTATTACTTTTTCCATAGATATTGTTGGAACTCCTCCACACCATAAGGATACTTTAGAATATACTCCTTTTCTCAAGAGATACATATGCAACAGATCACTACTTAAGCTCTCATCTTTTCAAGTCCATTCTCAACTTAAAAACAAACTAACTCCTACACTTGACCTGTTCTTGCACAGTCAGACACATTTATGCAGTGGCTACTGTCCTAGTAAAGCTCTGGAACTTGGATCAAGGCAACGGGGAAGAAGTCATTTAATCAAGTAGCAGAAAGTAGCATCTATTTTTCATAGGAAAGATCAGATGCATTTGCTCTTCACGGGCAGCTCCCGCAGCGCGGACCCAGAGGGACAGGGCTGTCCTAAGGCCCCAGCCCTTGGGGACGAGGGGAGCTGGACGCCAGCTCCCGCCAGCTCAGGGCCAACGGAGCAGCGCGCAGCCCGTGTAAACAGGAAAGGAAAGGAAAGGGCAGCGGAGAGCGGCGGAGCGCCCGGCCCCGGGTCATACACCAGCTCCTCGGCGGGGACAGAAATAGAGCGGCGGCTTCCGCAGCCCCCGGCCCACCGGGAGACATCGCTCCGGCACCAGCGCTTCCCGGCCCAGGAGAAGAGGCGGTGGCAACGTCCCCGGAGCGGCGTCTCTTCCCTCCAGGAAACGAGGCTTCAGCGGACAGCAGCAGGCGAGGAGGATGCACAATGTGGCAGTAGGCACCATATTTCAACTTTTTTTTTTTTTTTTTGCCCTAAAGCAGGTGTTTATCCCTTTCTGGGGTGAACTTAAGGGATTTGTTTTGCACTATAAATTCATCACTACTCCTCCCATGTAAGGGCCTATTTTTGCCACCAGACACCACCACAGTGTTTAGTTACATGGCTGCTAAGAAAATACTTCCATTTTTAACACTAATAAAAGAAAAAAGGCTATAGCACAAAAACACCAAACCAAAGGCGCACCCCTGTTATAGCCCCTTGCCTGCAACCAAGGGCCACATGTCACCCTGGACGCTATTCTTAGCCAAGCAACTGCTCCGCAGTTGGAAAGGAGTCCGCAGACTCCACGCAGGAGCAACCGCAGCCGCCGGGAGGCAGGGGCTTGGCGAACGCTGCAGCCCCAGGACTATCATCCTACAGGGAAATTCACCAGGAAGGGGAAGAACAGGGAGATCTGAATTTGCTCTTCCAGGCGCTTTTCTACAAGATGCCCAGGACATCACTCGGGCTTGATAAGTAACACACGAAATCACAATTGCAGGTGGTTTTTCATACAAGAGCAGCATCTGCGTCACTCCCAGCAGCAGACTTCACATCCCCAGGCCTATTTGGTGTCACTAATGCAGGAATAAATAAGTGGTTTACTTTATTTATTTATTTTTTTAACTACAATAGAAGGATTTGGAGAAGGGGCTGAACTGCATCTGAAAGCACAAATGCAGTTTGCTATCAAGCCTCTGGGCATCCTCCTCTTCCAGAACTAGTACTCCTGAGCTAAACAAAATATCCCCCTCATGCACCACCAGGAAAAATATAAATATATATATATATATATATATATATATTACATACAAATATATATCATATATTTGTTATATATATTGAATAAATATTATAATTTTTTGAGATGTGCTCCTTTTATTTGTCTACCTCTTACGACTCCTCTCAGACACAAGCTCTAATTGGGCTTACTTGCACGCATGCAGCCTGTATTAAGCCAGAGGAGATTAATCACGCTACACCTGGGCAGTTGGCTGCGCACGCTGACTATTACCATGAGCCAAGTGCCATTAACCTCCAAGGCACATCGCTGTTGGACCATAACACCCAACCTGTCATGTCTCATTGTTTCATTAATGCAGTTCTGGAAAGCTTCTGATAAAGTCGGGGAAACTGTTGCCTCAAAATTAGCAGAGATTACAAGATTTTCCACGTGGATACTGAAGAGAAGAAAAGGAAGGTTATTATAATAATTTGAGAGGCATTAGAGAGAACTGCGATAATTTTGCCTCTGATCTAAAGCCCAGTGAGGTCATTAAATAGGCTCCTACCCTTTCCTTCTGAAATAAGAGATTTTATTATTATAAATATGATTCTCCTCCACTCATTTCTTGAATTAAATTAGAAGTTGCCTAGTCCAGAAGAAACCTGTAATGCATATACCAAAATATTTGCATGGCTGACAAGCTCTGTCTTTGAATCTTCATGAAAGGCATATAATTGTATTTAATGCAATTTATTTGTCATTAAAGAAAGAAGCTTTGATCCAAACATCTTTGCTACAGAGATCCAAGCAAACTAAAACTCCAGGTCTATTTTAAAGCAATGTGTATTTAACATTCATTCCTTATGTTATTAGGAAATTTATTTCCTAGTATATTATATAAACATCATGGAGAAGGAAAATGTGATATAACTTTATTAATGCTGGGAAAGTTGTGGCTGGACTAGATTTTTCGTTATTGTTATTTTTAAGAAGGGACATTCTTAATTAATTCGAGCACAAAATCATCCAGATAAAGATTACTAGTCTCACCACCAGTCTGGAAAGCTTAAGTAGCATCTAGCCAAGTAGGTTTCTAGTGCTTCATTGGGTCCAGAACACAACTGACAAATATAAATAAAGAACTTAACTGGGAAAGAAGGAAAAGGAGATCTTTTTAAATTGTAATGGGAACACTTTCATGAATGACTTTAATGCCAGTGGCAGCTTGTCTGCATTTAAGTAACACTCTGCAGCGAGCACATGGCCAGCACAGACATTGTACTTACTCCTCTCCACAAGGGAGGAACCAGGAGAGCTGTTTTTCTCATTCCTTTTTTGGTTTATTCAAGGCAGGAGCAAAACAAATGCTCCAGAATGTGATCAGTTAAAGAAAACAAAGCAAAAAAAAGAAAAAAACTCAAGTTCAGTAACAGAAAAAGCTGGAGGGGGGTTCCCCTGCCAAATGTCTCCAGGAAACTTTCTGTGGGAGTTGGGACACTCATCTTCCAGAATCCAGCCCATAATGAGGAATTACAACAGGCCAAGCCAAGAAGATGGGAGGGAGGGGGGCTGGAAGAAAAAAAAAAAGAAAAAGAAAAAAGAAAAAAAAAGAAAGAAAAAAGTGGGGGAGGGGGAAATTCTAGTGATAGGAAATATTTCATATTTCACATTACTCATTTGAACTATTTTTTTAAGAAAAACTAGTTAGAACTCATGATTATTAAAAAAAAAAACTTCAAAAATTATACTATTTCGACTTTAGAACTGACTCTTACCCATGTGAAAATTTGTTACTTTAATTATAGTATTTAAGAATCACATCACCATAGTCACAACATCCCTACTGGATGTGACCAAAAGATGGTCGCATCTGTCCCTGCAGCCGGGTAGCCTCTCCGAGACTGGCACATCCCAGATGCAATGGGGAAATGTAAGACTAGAACAAGCACAGGGTGAGATTTTACCAGGTCGTTCTCCCAGTGTGGACACAATTCACAACTGTGAGGCTCGTGAAATCCAGGGCTCCTGATGCCAGGTGAACTGCTACCATCGCCAGCCGCTGCTCGACAGCTTCGACATTGCTACAGAGCCCTGTTTATTACTTTGAACGTAAACTTAAAAATGTTAATGCCCCCTGGGTCTCATATTGTAAGAAGCAGTAAACAATCAATTCATCATCTCCTCGCTTGTGGTACTGAGAGATTTTTCCCACTGGCATCTTTCCCCCAAAGCAGTCCCAAGCTAATCCACTACAGTATAGAAGCCGTTCCCCGTCTCCAAAAATCACAGTTGCTCTGTTCTGAATCTTCTCTGCCTCTGCTCTATCTTTTATGATGTGAAACAACCCTCAGACATTTTCTGCGCTGTTGGCTTTTGGCTACCTTATCCCATCCCAGGAAGCTTCAGTGCAGACAAGAGCAGAACCAAAGACTCTCTGAAAAATCAGTAGAGACAAAAGCAAAATTCAGATATTATCCTTGATTTCTCAAGGTCTGGCAAACAAATGCATTCTTTAAACAAACATCACCACCAAAGAGGTTTTCACCCCGAGTCACCTAGCTTTTCAGTAAACGCAAATCCTATTTGTTAAACAATATTTTTTAGGAAAAAAGAAAAAAGAAAAAGAGGGAAAGCACTGATCAGAGTCACCAGCATAAACCCTTCTGTTTAGTTAAATGTAACTTCTAATAGAATGATGCTAGTTTGAATTACTGTTTGTATGAAGATCCTCTTTTTCCATCCAGATGGACATGGAAATTGTTGTGCTGTAAACACGAAGCTCCCTTAGAGCGCCTGAGCAGGAGAAAAGAGACCGGGCCCGGGGAATTTACATTTCTAGAATACCCTGGCTAATTTAACCCCGTCTCAAGAGGGCTGAAATATAATTGCCAGGCTCCAGGCTGCAAAACGTCCGCCCTGTAAAGTCTGTTTTCCATTTGTTTTTAAGCAAGAGGCAGTGCGTGCCTTTGAGAGGGTCCCAAGAGGTAACCTTGGGTTTCTCGTCCCCGAATGGAAGGACAGAATTAGCTGCTTCTCCAGGCATTTTCCACTCCTTTCCTTAGATTCATCGCGAGCTCTCCAGGGAGCGGACCGGAGAGCAGATGAGGAAATCACGTGCCCGAGGGCGCGGGGGGGCCGCAGGGATGGAGATGGGGCAGGGCCCTTACGATGGATGGATGGGGCTGGTGCCGCTGTGCCCAACGCGGGGAGGCGACGGCGGCCGCCGGCGAGGCCCAAGGGTGACATGAGTCTCCGGTGGCGGCAGTCAAGGAGCTTGGCTTAACCGGAGAGCAGGAGCAGCCTTTGGCGCCGGACTTAGGGACCGGCCACGGCCCTGACAACATTCAGGGGAAGGAAAAAAAAAAAAAAAAAAAAAAAAAAAACAGATAAAAAGCTGCGGACTCCGCAGAGGCGGAGATGAAGCGCTCATAGTCTGCATTCTAATAACTTCTGTTTGTGCAGCTTTTAAGGAAAAAAAAAAAAAAAAGGCAATTCAAACTAATTCCTTTTTGTGTGGGAATCTGCTCTGGTTTAGCTCAAAGGTCACTTTAAAGCCCGCGTGCATTTACAGTGCGAGGCAAATATTTGTGAAATATACAGGCGGCTGGTCCCGCGTGAAAGATAAAGGTTACGGGGGAGGAGGGGAGGCAGGAACCCGAGCGGCAGCTTGCGCGAAGGAAGGAGCCGTACGGAGAGCCCTGCGCTCCCGCTAGCGCCGACTGCCACCTCTCGGAGGAGAGGCCGAGCGAGAGGGGCCTCCCGCTTCCCGGGCGCTTCCAGCCTCGCTTCCTGCTCCGGCCCGCGCAGCCAAGGCGAGCGGCCTCAGGCTGCCTGCCCACTTCCAGCGGGCTGGAGAGCAGCGTCCGCAAGGATATCCCGGAGCCCTGCGAGATACCCGCACGGAGGGACAGAGAGCAGCCAGGGCTCAACCATGTTACTAGACAGCAGGGACTACCCTGGCAGCCAGATGCCAGTAAGCTCCTCCAGGGCTTTAGCAAGTTACATGTCTGCTGCCTGTTTTGGCAAGTAAACATGTTATCTCCTGATGCAATCTTTAGCTGCAGCCCACTGTGAGAATCCTGTCTTTTTCCTCCCATTTTTTTCTTTTTTATAAAAATGACCTTCACGTGGACATTGGATCTCTCTCACTTGCTCTCCGAGACAAGACACTATGCACAAGCCTGTTAAAGAAGGCCCAAATCAGCATCTAGAAGGGTTGAAGCTTCAGGCTCTCCATCATCACCATAAAAGATGGCCCTGAGGACATTGTCCTTCAGAAGGTCCAACACCTCCAGATATTGCCCTTATACAGCAAGAAAGAGAAAAATGCTGACGTTCAGCATGTCTCCTGAGGCAACCACCCCCTGCCTTTGGGGAAGACACTTCCATCAGGCTCCTGCCTCCTTGTCCTCTCCAACTTGCTCCTGAGTAAGCTCAGCCCAGAGTCTCACCTGAAACACGTTTAAATCCCACTGGTTAGAAGTCACAATCAGGAAGTCTGAAAATACCAGAAAATGCTCCAGACCTTTAAGATGCAGAAAGGCACAACAGAAAACACCATTACTGATGACTGAATAGCTAGTTACTTCTGGTTTTGGTACAGATGAGCTGGAGTGAACCATAATCTATCACAGGATTTCAGAAATTGTAGCTTCTATACAAATTCCATATCCAGTCTAAGCCTTGCAGCAATAATTCCAGGTTGGACCCGAACTGAATAGCTGAACTTGTTATAGTTCAGATGGTAGCAAAGCATCAGAAGAATGCTTTGCTTAAAGTAAAGAATCAGAAGAATAGCCTTAAAGGATTTATTCTATCTTAGCTTACCCTAAAGCACCTTAGCAAAGGATGCTCCTAAAACCCTTTCTATTAGGCTAGCTACAGACTCGCTACTTATGAAGTAAGGATTGAGGCCTTAATTACTATCCACCCACTCTAGGCTTCTACAGGAATACACTCCTACCACCTCGAGAATATTCTCCAACACTGACGAGGTAGGAAAAGAGAACATAGGCTTGGCACGTTCAACCACTGACTGGATTGTTCGCTGTACAGAAAGAACACAGGAGATGACCTACTTCATGCCTGAAAAGTTGGTCCTATCAGATGTAGAAATTAAGAATATTCTTCTTTTAATTGGACAGATTTTAAAGTTTGGTGATATTTTGTGAAGTTAATTTCCTTGCTTCTCCTGAAGCAAACATACAAACAAAACCCCTAAAAATAAACAAAAGAACCTTTTTCTCCATTGAAATTATTGTAAACTGACAACAGATACCAATTCAGTGATTTGAAGAAGGCTGCTTGGAATACATGACAGTTAAAGCCTTCTTAAAATCATCATCTGGTCCAGACACTGCAGCCAGATCAAACTGGGATGATCCCAAATCTCCACCGTTCCCTTAATAAGTTGCAAATAACATGAATCCTGACAACCATAATTTTCACCCAGATATCATCTTCCTGCTCCCCTTCCTCAGAGAACTAAAAAATATGTTATTTAAAGTATTTGAATAGAACTGAATTTTAAATTGCATTTGATAGGTTAGGAGACTTAGGCCACTGCTTAGTAAGTCAGGGTCAATCAGACTTCTCGTATGTTGTTAAAATACCTCAAAAATTCAGTGAAGTTTGATCATACACATCCAGCCTGTAGCTCTCTGGAACTCTAAAGCTGCATTTAGGTAGCTGGGCTGCAAGGTTGCTGTATCTTTTCCCTAGCCTTGATTGCCCTTTAGACCCCCTTGCGTCCAGGGAAAAAAAGAAGGCGTAAGTAGTAGCATGAGAAACATCTCTGAAGGAGCTCCAGAAGAGGGCAGCCTTAGACTGCATATGATTCACAGGGGGCTTTACTGACATACCTGCTGCCCTCCCTGCTTCCCCAGCCTTGCCAGATTTGGACAAGAACTTACGTATCCAAGAACCCTGGTGTTTACCAGCACTGACCATCAGGAACCACCAGATATGTTGGCACTTGTAAGCTAGCCCCCTGCAAGCTTGAAAAAGGAGGGAAATAACATATATTCTCACTTTATGAAACACAGGGACAACATCCTGCACGTGTATGTTCAGCATAAAAGTGCATGGTTAAACACTCGCCTTTAAACACCCCACAAGGTACAGCACTTTTCCTTGCTTCTGAGGGCATCAGTGGTAAGATAAGGGCCAGAGGCAAACACACATATTCTGCAGGAGCAAATATTAATACAATCAATAATAATAATAATAATAA
>JAUBNY010000891.1:2770810-2781458 GCA_032275445.1 Crypturellus soui
CAAACCAGTTCCTATAATCTACTGGGCCTAAATTTTGGAGGCTCCCTAATTTCAGGCTTTATCTTATCATGCAATTTCTCCCACTGCTTATTTCTGCATGAGAGTTTCCCAAGCGCTTAAAGATCTGTTGGACTATGGGACCATTTCCTTTCACAGAATGACAATCAAAATGACAAAGTGTCATTGCTTAGATGGGTGGTGTCTCATGTTTGAGATGATAGTTCTATTTTTCCTCGGTGTCTTTGGTAGCAGCAGTTGAGTGTATTAATTGAAAGAGTAGGAACACTCTCAGTTACTGGCAAATCTCATAATACTCAGGGTATCTATGTCCTATATATCTCAGCAGCTAGATATGAGATGATTCACTAAAATTAATGAACCGTATCGCTGCTTAAAAATTCTTGGATGTACCCTGAGACAGGGAGGAGATGGAATTATAGCTACTTGGGAAACCTCCCCTTGTATTCTGAAAACAGACAGGTACTACACGTGCTGTTAGCAACCGGACCTGTGCGTAAACCTGGAATGATGCCATGATGACTTTTTTGGATAGCTTCCCTTATTCTCCCGCCCTGGAAACCGGATCAGGATGACAGCTGTATGTAGAAGTATCCGCACACCAATACTACTCATACTGATATCAGCCAAGTTAATCAGCCTGCTCAACCCGATATTTACAGAACTGTCTTGGTAAAACATTAGCATCTGAAATATGTTTCTCAGTAACCAGCCACCCTCTTACAGAAAAGTTATTATTGCAAAGAGAAAAAGTCCATTATCAAACCACGAAGCCAGCATTTTACTCTTCTTTAAATACACCTCTGTCATTCCTACAGACTTCTGGGGGTGGTGCTTTCCTTTTTATGAGTAACTTTACTGAACACCAATAACATTCCTTTCTTGATATAAATATGTAGGAAAGTCCCTTCTTCAGGATCTTACAACATAAATCATGGTCAGAGGATTCAGGTATATATACTCAAGTTGTTATGGCATGGCTTAGTCTGGAGGATGAAAGTGAGGACATACATATAACGAGTAATCTGGGAGATGACGTTTTTAGGGAAGTAAGGCAAAATAGAAGACAAGAAAATCTATACAGGAAAAAGGCAAAAAAGAAGAAACAAACAAAATACATGCACTCAATAGAGAAAGGAAACTAACAAATAGCTTTAAATGGCAATTGCTCCTGAAAAACAAAGCAGATGATTAATATCAGCAAGACTGAACTGCCTCATGGATAAGCTCTAGGAACAAAGAACAGTAGATGACTCAGAGAGGAGCCAAAGAGCAAAGAAATATTAACTGAACACACTTGATGTCAAAGGCAGTCTCTGTCTTCTGTCTGCGTTTGTGTGTGTTGCATGGGGAGGATGCCAATGTAGCACCATCCCAGGGCACGCAGCCCCTTGGCAGAGGGCAACCCTGCAAACACTGCACCTCTCAGCTCCCCTCACATTCTCCCAGCAAGCTGGGCAAGACCTAGAGAAACTTTCCCTTGTGGGATTTGCACTTACTGAAAAACCTGACAAGCAGCCCAGTTATATCCATCCAGCATTCCCAGTTGGCTCAGGAGCTGCATATTCAGTCCTTAGTCTTACGCTTGCTGAGGTTTCTTACCGGGTTTCCTACCTGCTTAAATCTACAAAAAAAAAAAAAGAGGTTAGAGGACTTGAATCAATATATACCATAACAAAGAGATATAATACCTACTAATACATGACCAAGAAGTGCTATGCTTACAGTTATAATAGCAGATAAAAGGAAAACAGAAAGGAAAAGACTTTAAACCAGAGTCACAAATGTTTCATGCTCAGTGTCTGAAGGAAGCTGATATGGAAAAGAGGTGATGCTCAGAATAAAACACTTATTAAAGAGAAAGAAAACTATGCCAGCTTTGAATAATGGATAGGTTCTCTCTCAGCTCATTAGGCAATTTATCTGGCAATTTATCAAGCAATGAAGGGCTGAGTTCAAGGTTTCAGATAGAAAAGCATTAATTTCCAAGGACTGGACGCTGGGCAAATCTTAGCAGACAGTGTCACAAGCCTTTCAGTTCTTACTCATATAGGTCACTGTCAGGTCACTGGGTTTACCTGTAGGTAAGCTGTAGGAGAATGAATGGGAAAGGATGTCTTGAGTGAACATCTGCCAACGCTCATTCAGGGCTCGGTCTCTGCCAAACAGCCTGGAGGAGCTGAGCAGCCTTCAAACATGAAGATCACAGAAGATGATATGCAGCTGGCAGGGATGTAGCGGGATTCTGAAACACACAAATAAAGAAATGTAAAAACTTCCTTCAGAAAATATTCTTCAGAAATCTTTTCAGTCCATTTTAAATGAGATTGGGGATTGTGCCAGTAGTGCAAACTTATTACAGAGAAAGCCAAAATACTACTCCCTCTTAGGCACCTCAGGTAGGCGAGGTTGGTTATTAAAGTAGCATGAGGTCTACCCTGAAAAAGTCACTTAACTCACCTAACATCACCTAACTGAGGACTTCAGTGTTTACCCACTCCGAAGGAAAGTGTATCACAACTTATATAGATGAAGACAAAGCAAAAGCAGCAATGTGGTGCTAGGCCAGAATATTCAGAAGAGTGTTTCAACTTTAAGTCTATAACACAATATACTTACACCTATTATACATTTCTGAAATGAAAATGACACTATTTTCTACACTAAATAGTATTTACATTTCAGAATTGTCATTTAAAAAAAAATCTTTTTCCTTACTTTTAAAAAAGTTTTTTATTTTTATTTGTATTTTAGTGGTTATTTTAATTATTATTTAGTTTTATTCATTTATTATTTAGTTAGTTATTATTTAGTAATTTTAGTTATAGTTTAGTAGCAGTATTTTAGCTATTTTAGTATTTTTACATTTAATATTGCTTCAACAAAACACTTTGAGTTCTTCTGGAATAACTTCTCTTTGAGTTTGCCTATTGATTTAAGAGTCTGCTATCTTTTGACAGAGAATATTAAACCCACTGCTAAGAATGGTGCGTGGTGTTTGTGTCTGTGAAATAACTGTTACACGAAGCCAAAGTATCCAGCTTCAATGGACTGCATGTGTTTGCATCAGTCTGCTTCTCTTTATATTCTGCAAAAGGAAGCATAGCTCATCTTTTTTTCTGTTACTTTGCTGTTCTCTTGATTGAAATTGTTCACAAGAAACGGAGCTTCACCAAGGCCACGGGCAAAATAACTAGACATCTCAAATGTACATTTGTGCTCAGCTGTTCAGCTCAGCGGGGAGGAGAGAAGGGCGTGCAGGAAGCAGCAACGCAGAAGGGCTTCCTGTGGCTCACTTGAAAAGACGTTCACCATTTATCTAACCATTAGGATACCTCAGTGTTTGATGCAGTTCTGTCTTAAACTGAATGTAACTCAAACCTCTTCCCATTTTCCCTTCCTCCCTCTCCTTTCAGGTATGACAGCACCATCTTCCTACTCACCAAGCACTGTCTGGGCACCATCTTTCCTGCCCCTCCTCGCAGGCTCCCTTTTATCTTGGCTCTGTTTACATCTTATCTCTCCTTCCTCCAGAACTTTGCAGGCACCATCCTGTGCCTCAGAGACTGCCAAAATGTTTGCTGGGGGCTGATAATCTTGTTGCTTGACTATTGTCATTGCTACTCTTTTTCCAGTTCCTGTGTCTCTCAAATTTATGCCAGATACTAGTGACATTTTCTGCTCTGCTTTTTGCTTATGTCCCACTTTCCCCTTGCTTTCTTTTTACTGTCTTACTACATTTACACATAAGCTTCTTTCTTAGGACTTTAATGCCTGCCAGAAAGTAACATCACCATGATAATTAGATCTCCCTTGGTAAAGAAATGACAACTCCAGTCCTTGTTATTCTGCTAACAAATGCTCATGCAACTTTTCTGATCTTGTATGATTTATGTATGAGAAGACTGGGAAATCCCTATTGACACCCAGAAAGCTTCAACCAGAACATCCTTCACATTCCTTCTCAAGTCTTCCCTCCTTCAGGTCTTCTGGGCAATCATGGATTTTCTGGAGGGTGAATTAAGACAACTCTGTAGCCTGCAGCATCACTTGGAAGAAGCTCTACCTCCCCTGGCACAGATAGCAGCAGCAGTGAGATCTGAGTCTTCTGCTGCAGTGAATGGGAGGCTGGCGAGACAGAGGAAACAAGTTTTCTCTAGCCTTTTTTTTTTTCTGTTTATAAGCACCAAACACCTTTCATTTGAGAGAGAGAACAAGAAAAAGGTAAAAAATTACACAGTCATCCTCCTGCCAGAGATTTCTATCGTCATCGACAGCTCAGTCACACTGTTGACTTGGCACTTGGTACAGGTGACAGGGGAAGACATTTTGAGCAAGCAGTAAGGAAAAGGCAGGACTGTGTGCTGAGAAAGGATAGGAGCCTCTTAAATTGATCAATTGAAAATGATAATCAGCAAGCTGGTCACCATTAACAAACTTTACCTTACATGCTCCATTCAGAAATATTTTTTTCAGCTTAGAGAAGCTAATATATTCAGGAATATGAAAAAAAAAAGTTAGTATGTAAAATATGTGTTAATTCCCATTGTAGTAACTTTAATAAGCTAAGATTTCCTCAGACTTAGAGGGTAGACGTATCAGTAACTCTGGCTTCTGTGTGGCTGGTTCCTGGATGTACCAGAACCGTAAAGGGACGGCCACGGGTTAAGCCTGCACCCAGCACAACACTGTTCACTAGACCTATGCTGATGACAAATTCTGTGTTATCTCTCTCTGATTTCCCATCACAGTAACCACTCTGCCTTTTTTATCTTGCTATCACTCATCTGGGTCAAAGGCCTTGATGTCTGTACGGCTTCAGTAATGTATGGCTTCTAGTTTTGTGGACAGAACTCTACCCATTTGACTCCTATGGTTAAGAAAAAAAATAATTTTTTTCATAACTTCAAGTATTTCCTTACATAATAGACCTAGTGGCATGGATCTACCACAGTTAATCAGCTGAGACAAAACAAAACAAACAGCTGCCAATTTATTTGCCCTGGTTATATGAATAGGAGTGCATTTTCTTTCTCAGATTGTGCTAGGGGAAACTCCAGATGTGACCGTCACCAGAAGTTAGAAATCAGAAGATTGACGAGCACATGAAGGCGCAGGAAGAATGCGATTATTTTCAAGCACAACTAACCAACAAGGAGGGCAAGATAAACACATGGCTGAAGGCGAAAGCACCAAACCGTAGCCTGAGCAAAGCAGCTCAGGCTGAGCTGGAGAAACTGAGGCAGAGTGGGAAGCTAACCATGCTGAATGCCTATATGAGCAGAAGCAAAGGAAACAGCAGCATAAAGAGAAAATAGAGCTGCAAACATCACCAACAAATGTAAGTCTTGCTCAGAAAGTGAGGAGGAGGAATAACAGTTCAAGAGGTAAGTGTTGTCTCCTTGTGTCTAAAGAAAGTGGATTCAGGGTTAACACAGCTGGGTTCCTCAGAGGCTTTGAGTACAAAGGGAGCCACACTCTGGCTTCCTATTCCAGCTGGATAACCTGCCTTTCCATTGAACAACCCTTCCAAGTAACAAGACAAGGCGGAGGAGAAGCCAGCAGAAGCCCCTGCTCTCCTCAGCACGACCCCTTCCCAACCAGCTGCAAGCCCAGAGAGCCGAAGGGAGCTCCCTCTCACCCTCCGCCGTAAGCCTCAGCGCTGGCATCCACTGAAGGAAGCACGTCCCTTTCCCCTGCCTTGCCCCAAGCCCACTCACCACTCGCAGGCACCTGCCTGTTTGTGGGTGTCCTCCACGGGGCAGCTTCCATGGAAAAATCTCCCTTTCCCGCATTTCCAGCTAACTTTCTGTGCAGGACCTCAGAGACAGCCATCCCTCAGCAAGGGGGAGCAAGGCCCAGAGCCTGCTCTCCCCTGCAGTACTTGGACAGACAGGCATCTTTGCACAGTTTATTGCTATAGTCTAACCACGACTGGATATATCCCCAAATCTCTTTGGTTGGAGGGGGAATATAAACAAGGCATAGCTGAGGTT
This sequence comes from Crypturellus soui, assembly GCA_032275445.1. Classification (NCBI taxonomy): domain Eukaryota; kingdom Metazoa; phylum Chordata; class Aves; order Tinamiformes; family Tinamidae; genus Crypturellus; species Crypturellus soui. Next base: position 2,776,825 of record JAUBNY010000891.1, read on the forward strand.
CAAAGCTATATTACAGAGGTCACATTTTTTTCTTTTTCTGAGGCAGGCGAGTAACCTTTTCAATCAGCTTAAAAAATATCCTGTGGCTGAATAAATTCTGAAGCAACTAAAGAGGAGATTTACAGGACCAAATCCCAGACAAGGGAAAACAAGCAGTTTTGATGATTAATAGACACAAGGACAGCTCATAGGAAAAGAATAATGAGACATGGAGCATGATGCAAAAGAAACAGGCCAGATGGCGGGACAGCTGTGGGGAAACTCAGCTAGACCCGAACTGAGAGTCCTCAGTTACTCAAGCTGCTGCCTGCAGATCCAAGCCGCTGGCTGCAGAAAGGCTCGGTGTGTCTCAAGCAAGTGGCACTTTGTTCGCAGCTACTCATTTGAGAGCCAAACGGAGCAGGTGACGTTGGGAAACCTGCTACAGCGATCCTGACTCGGAGCCACGCAAGAACTCCGCTCTGTTGTGCCTCTCTCTCCCAGCAGCACGGATTCAGCAGATGCTTTGGGAAGTGCAGGTGTGACTTAAACCTTAAGCGACGTGACAGCCAAAGGCTTTATTCCATATGTGATTATCCAGCTGAGGTCAGTTCCAGGAAGTCTTCCGCGGTCATACAATACCTCCTCTGATAACTCAGCACGAAAATGGGAAAATGAACCCATAAAGGGGCTTGGTGAAAGCAGCTGAACATCTTCAGTAGTAGTACAGGGTTTCTGTGGTACCATGTATTTCATTAACTCTTGCAGTCACAAAGATCACAAGGGAAAAAAAAAACAACCCTAATCCAAGGAAGTCTTAAGGGACACCCATGCTTAATTTTATCCCTGCTCCCCTCATCAGAAAAATAATCCCACATCTCACGGTTAGAGCAGCTCCAGCTGCCTAATACAGAGCATGATGCTGTTTTTACAACAGCCAAGTGGAGCAGTCAAGTGTTTCGGTCCTGGGGCAGGGAGCGGAATGGAGGTCCCAGAGGCCTGTTGTGGCTGACAGCTCTATGAACTAAGAGCAAGTCTCCAAGGGGGTTAGAAATGAGCAGCAGCAATGGTTTCAGGGGACTTTACACACACATTCCTACACTCCGCATGTTATTTCTATTGTCTAGGCATCTGAGTTTTATAAATAAATAATATAAAATATAAACAGATAATAAAAATGGCCAGAAATCGCTCTTCTTGCCCATGATGCCAGAGCAGAAAAGCAGCTTTGAGCACGTGGACAGAATTCAGTGCTGACTAGGTATCCAGAGAATTTTTAGGGTAAACCATGAAGCGCTAGCTGAATGGATTCCCTAATGAAGCAGTGCTGCAGCCTGCAATGCACTGGCACGCTCCCATGCAATTATACTGTTTTTCAGTGCATCATGATAAGAATCCGTGTCAAATGCACAAATGCAAATATTCATGGCTGGATTAAGCTGTCATTCCGAGGGGAGGTAAACTGTCCCCCGCAGTCTGAACAGCACTAGTGAGTGCAGAAATAGTGCATTAGACTTCCCCACCTGAGCTGTCCTCCGGATGTCACCTCTTCCCGCTGTGTTTTTTCCATAGCCTGTTGAAAGATTACAGGGCCTCTGTGTGCTCAAAGACCAATTTGTTTTGTTCTTATACTGCTCCATCTACATCCATCTCATATTTGCTTTTCTTTTTCACTGAAAAGCATTACATGTTTGTGATTGCAGTGACTCTGTTATATCTTATTAAAAATCTCTGGAATTATTTGTTTGCTACCAGTTCTTCCTTTCCAATATCAACCTTTGCTGAAATTCCTAATTGTAGCACACAGTGCTCAAATGTGAGAGTGAAGGAAGGATTACAAGAAGGATTAGTCATGCAATATGAGTCATTGGTGAGGTTTTTTGGTACTTTGCTCCTGAGGAGCTCATCCTCCTATTTTATTGTTAATTAACTGTTTTGCCTTTCAAAAAAACACCAAATATTTAACTAATTTAGTACAGTTAGAGAATGGATGTACCAAAGACTGGCTACATGATCTGATCAGCCTCTTGGGAGCTAACAAGGTACTTTCTCTAACGGTATGTGCAATGCCATCTTAGATAACCCAAGCAAGAGGATCTCACTTTCCCAGGAGAGGTTACTCTAAAATACAAAAACTATTGCCAGCAACATCTCATGACATGAAACATTTTCCTTTTGATATTTCCATAATTTCTTCTCCAAGTATTAGTTGAGAGCTCTGCTTTTAATAAGTAATGGCCAGATGTTCTTATTGTGCTCACTTTAGATAGTGCTGAGCAGTTAGGCTGTAGATTAAAGAGACTTCTGCTAGGCTCCTTGATTCTGGGTGACTGGTAAGCAGGAAAAAAAAAAGCAATTGCTAAGCAAAACAAGTGAGGAAAGAGAAATTAATGGAAGATCAGAAGAGCAAAGAATGAAAAGGGGAAGAAAACAGTAGGAAACATTTGTTAAAAGGAAGACTGAGGTTTCCAGGTAAAGTCCTAACACATTGCTGAGATCAGCAGAAGGTGCTAAGAGGTTGTTTTGAGCCCTGAGGAAGTTCACTTGAGACACTGCACACAGTCCATTATTTTTGCGCTGATTAGGGTCGACTGAAGGGCATAAAGGACATTGTATGGCATGGCTGCTTGCAAGAGCTGGGGACAAAAATCAGGAAGTCAGCTCCAGTCTCATCTTTCCAATTCAACTTGCATTATACATCATACAAAAACCCCACTGTGAGCCTAGAAACCATTTAGAAAGAATAGATTCATGTACTCAAATCTCTCTCCAGGCATAAATCACACTGCTGCGTTTTAGAAGTCCACTGTGAACCTCAGCTTTGACATTGCTGTAAATACTGTGCGCTATGCTAGTGTCCTCACTCGCATTATTACATTTAAATTATGCTAGTTTAGCATAAAAATAATTTTAGGTTTTATTAATTTATTTAAATATTGAAAGCCGTTCATACAAAAATGTCCATTGCCTCCCTTTCTTCCAATAGCAGAGATTTAGTAATACTTGGGAAAGCAGAGCTATAACTCAAAGGTTATTTTATTTAAATTATGCTAGCTTAGACTGGCTCAAAATGAGCAAGCAAAAAGGCGACATATATATCAAAACCTCATTCTGTACTCTCTAACTCAATTTAGTAAATAAAACCAGCCATAAATTCTGAAAATGTCCTCAGCTGATTCTTTTTTATTAAACTTTATTGCCCATGCAAGTCTGGATTATCAGCTAGACACAAACGCTAATGAAGAGGAAGGTCTTTTACTGCAGCTGATGTGAAATAGGAACCTTACGCGTGACTTAAGAGTTGGATGGAGAAGGAATCGCTCTGCACATGCTTTTGCAGCTCGGTTGGCGTTCCTGGGGACGAGGAGAGCGCTGCAGCCCCCTGCTCCCTGCTGCAAGGTGCCAGCGGGCTGCTCGCGCGTGTCGCTCCCTCGCACCGTCCGTCACCGTCACCCGCCTCGCGGGGCCCTGCGGGGGCCCCACGGCTGCCGGGATCTCTCCAGCCTCTCTGCTGCTTCCCCGGGCTTCCTGGTCCCTCCAGCCGTTCTCCATCTACTCCAGGGGATAAGGGATGGTAAAAGTATAAATATTTCACAAGCTGCAGACTGCTTAAAATCCTAAAAGAGGAATGGCAGGCAAGGTTTCCTTAAAAGCCTCTTGTTTCTCCACATGCACTGCTTTGTTTGTTTTTGGAAAAAAAAATACTTGCTTTTTTAAAGAGAATTATCTTGATTTCAGTAGAAGGCCACAGTGTGGATTTCCAGCTGTGCAGGAGGGCTGTCCCAAAGGGCCTCTTGCCTTGTGTGAGAGGCTGTTCTAGCTGACCCAGAAGATATGGACAGCAGTGTAAGAGCTCTGTCATTACCCGAAAGGCTTCAGATTTCTGTGTTTTGGCCCTTTTCATGAATGCAGCGTTGCACAGCCTTGTCATGGCACAAAGCCCCCTTGGTGAGAGGCCGTCTCATCACCTCATCAGGAAATTTAAGTTCTGTGATCAGAACTACCCTGTGCAAAGTTACAAGTGCTTTCCTGCACGTGTACGCTGCTCAGTGTATGCAATAACCACAACAAACAATTACACTAATTTCTGCATTCTGATCCTATGAGTTGCGGCTGGAACACAACCTGCAGCAGCAGGAAGGGTGGGTGGCTCGCACGGAGCGGGACACGGCAGCAGGGACTCTGAGGTACTCGTGCACCTGCAGACTCACGGGGACACCGTGGAGGGAGGACACGGGCCGGCGCCTGCACTTCTTGGCAGAACAGAAGATCAGATTTGCATGCGGACAAACACCTGCCTCGGCTCTGCGTCAGACGGTGATGTATGGAGCCTACTGCCTTTCTCTCTGCAAGGCAAAGGGTTTGATCAGACTTGAACCGATAGAATTCTATAAACACCCTGAAAACTTGGGTGTAAGAGGTGTATTAACTCTTTGAAAGTGGAAGTCAGGCATAGTTATATGATCATCTCTGCAGAAAGGCAGAAAAAAATGTTCTAAGCTGACCGCACAGTACCCACACACAAAAGGCTAAACCTGGGTGTCACAAGACCCCGTCGGCAGGAGCTGGACTCGGGCTAGGCACACATCATTCACTCGGCACCTTCTGATATTAATCGGATTTTAGGATTACAGGTTGCTAAGGGTTTTTGGGGC
>JAUBNY010000891.1:2787502-2809686 GCA_032275445.1 Crypturellus soui
CTCTTCTCTTCTCTTCTCTTCTCTTCTCTTCTCTTCTCTTCTCTTCTCTTCTCTTCTCTTCTCTTCTCTTCTTTTTCCTTTCCTTCTCTTTTTTATTTCTCTCTTTTGTTTTTCCTTTTTCACTGTGAAAGCTGCATACACAAATCAAAAACTACACTGCTGGCTCTTCAGGATTTCAGTGCCTATCACGGTCAGTGATCAGGTATGAAAGTACAAGATGAGTCAGGTACAGGATGATACAATAAAGCTTTCTTTTCAAGTTTCCAGCTCTCATAATTAAGAATCGAACTTCAGAACAAGACCTGCAACCCAGAAATCAGATGACTCTAAGGCTGTTACTTGCTTAAAAAGAAAAGCCTTACGAGCTTTATGCCATTCATGGTTTTGGAGTTGGGTCATGATTTTTGAAAATGTGATCTTAGAAAAAATGGGGAAGTGATTGTCTTTGTACTGCTAAGAACATGTCCGGTGCAATCTCTTGTGGAAGATGGACGCGCCTCAAGGAGACACTGAGTCTGAAACACCATCTTCATGTGAGATTTGTCAAAATCTATTCTTTTCTTTCTTCTATTTTAATAAATTTATAGCTTAGTTTTTGCTGTGCTTCCTTTTTTTCTGTCATATTTCTGCCAACACTGCAGAGCCCCAGGATCATAATAAAGAGGAGGTCATTTCCGTATGAAAAAGGTGGTTGGTTCAATAAATCTTGAGCCGTAAGTGACCAAAAATATCCAGTTTCCCTTCTGTGGGCACCTTTGGAAAGTGCAGTGTAAGCACCTAACTTCTGAAACTTGTTTTACTTCAACCTGCTTTGGAATTTAGGGAAGGGACATTTTCTGATTATCACAGAAGTGCTCACTGAGCTGTGATTTTTGACCAACTGGAGAAATTCCACAAGTGTTGCCAAAGACACACACTGGTGTTAAAGGTGATGCCTTCTCTTTATCTCTGTGTTACATATTGAAATTGAAATTTGTTTCATTTTCTACGATAAGAAGGGATTGAAGAGTGACAATGTTAGATCAGAAGACTGGATAGTTTGGGACAATTTCAGTAGGTGCTAAGGGGCTAAATAGTCAAATACTGCTGACAGGACATGTACTGCTGCTTGAGTGAAAACTCTGAGAGCAATCACTGAAGGAGCGGCTGCTCCAGCTGCTTTTACTCCTCTTTGTGACCACTGTCACCTGAAAGTGTTGTGCTGCACAGACCTTGTCCACGTGCAGTGTGGGCTATCAGCCACTTGCCTTGGGGCAGCTTTGGGCAGCAGTTCAGATAATCAGTTAATGGTAAACAACAATAAATCTCTCATGAGGATCTAATCAGAAATTCCCAAGGTGTAGGAGTGTAGCCATGAAAATCAGCACCTTCCCAGTTTTGCTGCTTCCCATCATACATAAAGATACTGGATGTGAGAGACACTCACTGGACGAGAGAGAGACTGTTAAAACACCTAACAGCCTTTGTCTTCCCTGTGTTTTTTTCTAGTGTGTACCTTTCAAGTATAAAGTTATGGTTAGAAAAAAATGTCATTATTGCCAGGAAGTTTTTTTGCTAGAAAACTTATAGGCAACCTCAGCTAATCCTTACGTTAATGCTGGCAAAGGCTAAGGGCAGCAAAGTAACCAAATTTCTGTTCTTGCAAACTTTAGCAATAACTGTACACTTGAATTTTCATTCATTATTTTATATCCTAAATCACTGTTTGTCTACAATCCTCCAGAATTTTTGTTTTGAATATTTTTGACGATTTTCAATTTTCCCAAAGCAAAAATCCTTGAATTCCAAACAGAACAAATGATGGTTTCCATGAACATCTTTGAAATAAATGTGCATTTCTTCCTTTGAAGGAAGTATTGTTAATTCAATTTCCCACTCCACCTCAGAATAATTTCAACAGCTCTTCAACTTTTACGATCACCTCTACTCGCTGGTCATAAAGCAAGGACCAGGGAATATGTGGGACATCAGTTCCCACATAGTCATCACTTCTTTTCCAGGGGCTAATGAATGCAGGATTGAGGTCTACTGTGAAGCCTAAAAAGGGATTCAGTGATTACCAATATTGCCTGAGGGACTCCTGGACACTGACTAAGGGCTCTTGCATAATCCTACTGCTACAGCTTTGGTTCTGTGTGGCCTTGACACAGCAGCCCAACTTGTGTGGCATCTGGAGCACAGACTTCATGTAACACATCTGCCCGTGCCGGCTTCGGCTGCTGAGCGTTGGGAGCCGCAGCTCCGGGGCACGGTGCAGAGCGCAGGAGACACTACACAGAAGTCTGGTTTGGCCATTCATACCCAAACAGAACAGCAGCGTCTTACACTGTGCCCATGCACTTTTAGTGATGCTACAAGGTGCAAGTCTCTTTATTTATGTGATACCACGTTGTAAGGGACAAGGCCCAAGCAACAGCACTGTGAGCCAGACCAAGCCCTGAGGGAAGGTGCCAGAAGTTGCAGAGACAGGACGTAACACGTGTATTGTACATGCAGAAGTGTCTTATTGCTGAAGTTACCACCATGTGAGCACTCTTCAGGTGCATTACCATCTTATATATAAACAATAAACACAGATGCAGTTTTATTTACTGCATATTTTCCTTTGGTTGTGTTTGACAACTCTGTTATGATCAGGGCTTAGTGTTCTGCATTTTTCCATAGGAAAACCTGCTTACATGCGAGAGAGGCTGGCTGCCTTCCGTGAAATTCAAGTGCAAGTCCTATCTGTAATTTAAATAGTTATGAGATATATGAGTAGAGATGTGCAAGTTGCTAACAGAACCCTGACAAGCTGCTCTGTGCTCTTTACCCCATGTATTTACCTTCTCTCAGCTCAGAATGGGAAATAATGCAGAAACTCAGGAAATACTGTGAGCAAAACTGCCTGGCGTTTGAAGGAACCCACCACAGTATTAGGGAAACACCGGGAGGATAATGGCTTTTCTGTCCTTTGGTGTGGTTAAGCACATGAATACCCAGAGGTTTAAGGGCAAATTGGTAACTCGGATGTTCTAGCATTTGCAGCCGTAGGATACATGTCAGTTTAAATCCAGATAGCCAGGGATTAGTACCAGGGTGCACTTTAATAGAGAAGCCACACAAGATTAAAGGAGATACTTGCTTCTATTGTCACACAGAGAGCATGAAAATCAGTCCCGGGAGCTCCAGATTTATGCATCATTTATGTCCTGTTCTGATGCTCTAAGTAGAGGCTTGTCATGGTGCTCTGCACAAAGATCACTGTAACCAAGAGGGAGTAGCCCAGGGCGTTTAGTGTTTGTAAGGCATGTTTATAGCAAGATTCAGGAAAAATCTGATGACATTTTCTTGGAGGAACCCTCTGGTCCAAACATTTTATTGAATGATTTTGTAAACTGCAGTACTGTATTATATAAAAGGTATGTGTAATTGTAATAAAATGTTTTCGAGACCTCATTGCCTTGTTTATGTAATTGGCTGCATCTGTGTGAAAAGTACCCTACCAAATCATGTCATCAGAGGTACTAGCTCTTACCAGATCAAAACTTCCAAGGGTGACTCTGCACAACCAAGGCTAACATCTCTAATGCTATTGTGCCTTGCTGGTATATTTATTTTTAAAGCAACCCAGGAAATGGCAGGGATTGTGCATCGGTATGACTGATCTCCACAAGCCTCTGAATATGGGAGTAGCTTCTTAATTGACATGTTTCTTGGCTAAGCAAATCTGAGTATTGTCGAATGATGCAGGGTCAAATCCTGGTCCAGCCTGTATTCTTTACTTCAGACCCCAGCGGTCCGAGGGCACTGTATCCGTGAAACAGAAATCCCAGCCAAGACTCCACACAACTACCATCATTCAGCAAAGAAAATCCTTGCTGCTTCCTCTAGCACAGCAATACGGGAGTGACTCTTGGGAGGCCACAGCACACAGCGTCTGGCCTATCAGTATAGTTGACTCCCACCAAATTCAACCAGCTACTGCCCCCAAGAGCCTGAAAAGAGACAAATACTCCAGAGACTGAGTGCAAGGAGCACACAGTATGTCGCTGATCCACCCTCTGAAACACTGCAAGGATCCTGCTTCAGTTGTGCCATAATCATGTAGCTCTGAAATTGCTCAGGGGTCCACATTCTTGCCTCCTTATCAATCTTTATCCTCAGAAACAGGAGGCCTGAGACACTTGTGGTTTTCAAAGTGAACAAACAGGTTAGAGTGCTGCTGGGACGCATGGCAGGTGCTAGGATCTGTCAGGGTCCACTTCGTTGTGAATACATTTCGATATCTAATGGAAACCTTATCCTCTGCTTCGTAAGAATGAGCTCGTTTGCTCAAGCTCTTTGTATGAAGGACAACTCTAATGCTGTCTGCTTTAGCTATTTTGCAACACAAGAAATTTGCAGTCTCTCACTGAAATTATAGCAAGTCCCATATCAGTTGTGTTTGTGTTATGTAAGAGTTACTATTCTGGGCTGTGCTAAATTTAAAAGAGAAATCTAACAGGGACTCCTACCAGTAATTTGGGCATTGACACGTTCAGGAGGATCTCCTGTTTTGATTATGTGGATTGTGAATAAGAAAGTAGAGTTTAGCAGCTTAATTTAATTCCCGGATCAAGTCAAAACAGAAAATTGTAAAGCCCTAGACAAATTGCCAATGATACTGTCATTTAATCTACTGCTAGCATAAAATTTAATCTATTGCAACACATAATACTCATAAGGGGCCATATCCTGAGGCTCTTCCACATTAAATTAAGTTTCCTTCCCAGGGAATTTCCCAGCCAGGGAGGTCTGGTGCCTAAGTCATATAAAACCATGGGTGGTCTACACTCAAGCCACGTGGAGTCTTCCAAGCACTTCAAGTCTCCAGACTTGTAAAAATAAGATTTCTTTGCTCCTGAATGCGCAGGGTGTAGGGGATGCTGACACACAGGCCTTGCACTACCTCACCTGATAAAAGCAATTTCTTTTCCTTTGTCATATGAATGCCACAGAATATGAACTAAGTTCAAAGACTTTGATGTTTTCACCCTAGCAGCTTTTAATCACTGCAATATCATCTTGGCAATTATTTAATGAATGGGTACTAAGAAAATGAAGAAAATGAGCTAAAGGCTAGCAGCTAGATTTCCAAACATATACAGGCACCCACAAGTAGGGGAGACCTTACCGCTCTCTACAACTACCCGAACGGAGGCAGCAGTGAGACCGGGGGCAGTCTCTTCTCCCAAGTAATTTCCGATAGAACAGGAGGACATGGCCTCAAGTTGTGCCAGGGGAGGGTCAGGTTGGATATCAGGAATAATTTCCGCACAGAAAGAGTGGAAGATCATTGGAACAGGCTGCCCAGGGAAGCGGTGCCGTCGTGGCCCCTGGCAGAGTTGGAGGAACGTGCAGATGAGGCGCCTGGGGACATGGCTCCACAGGCCTGGTGGTGAGGGGCTTAGCGTTGGACCTGGTGATCTTGAAGGTCTTTTCCAGCCATAACGATTCTGCAATTCTGTGAGGCTGAACACAGAAAGGGGTGCCTGAGGATTTTACTTCTTAGTGAAACGCAGAGAAGATGCCCAGGCTGGGTGACACGTTTGGGCCCGTGGAGAAGGTGCTGGGGTGGTGAGGCACTGGGAGGCCCCATACCTGCGTGGCTCCTGCCATCACCAAGTGCCTGCAAGGGTCACAGTGCTGCCCGAGAGGCTGGCCTCTCCCCTGGCTCGCCGCCATAAGAAGCAGGCGGCCCTGACAGGCTTTGAAACGCTTCTATTAATCTCCAAACGCTTTTATTTATCTCCAAACCCGAACGCGTGGCAGCCCCGAGCCGCCACAAGATGGCGCCGCGCTGGGCCCGGCCTGACCCGCGATGGCGGCGGGGGCGGCCGCCCTCCCGCCCCGTTTTGCCGCCCTCCTCGGCAGGGCTTCCCGAGGGGCAGCGCTGCCCGGGGGCACCCGGCGCCTCCGCCGTGACAGAAACCTGCTTGTCCGGTGCCAAGGCAGGGCACAGGGCGCCGGGCCACCAACCTGCTGGTTCTCCGGCAGCGTCAGCACTGCCATAGCCACGATCCAAGTAAAGGCTAACGGGTCCAGTCAGAGATTCTCAAGCTAAAGCTGTGCTGGAGTTGAGACTGAGATTTGTCTGAAACGCCTGCCCTGATGCACCGTTAGTATTAACAGTACAGTTTAATTGCTGTAAAGCATTACCAATGCAATCGGTAAATTAGAATAACCGTGATGCATTTCAACCTGAAGAGCAGATAAGCAACTTGAAACAGTAGAAAGAAGAGCTACGGTAGAACAACGGCATGGAAAAATATCATCTTTTAGCTTTTGAACAATACTGGAGCAGTACTGGGAAGTTTCAGGCCAATATTCTAGGAATAGCTTCAAACTGGAGATCTGTTTGTGAGAAAACACTAAAAGACATAAAATCCTCTGCACTACTACAGCCCGTTTCACCAGGAGATCTCAGCAAGTAATTGCTGCTGTCATTTCCTACACGTGTAATTTGCCCTGTGTCACCAAGGGGTCAGTGCCAAAAGGGAGGCTTTAATTTAGAGCTGCGAACGGGCAGCCAGCCCTGGCGCTGGTCCCCGTGCGACCGCGGGGCGAGAGGGAACGACCTCCACGGGGCTGACGGCACCCGAGATTTCCAGCGCGGGTTCCCCTGTGTGAGAACATCATCCCAGCACGTCTTCCCAGCAACCTCCTGGGACCCGTGCGGTCAAAAATCTATGCAGAGAAAAAGAAGGAAAAAGAAAGGGCAGGCACACTCAGTCCTCCTGGAAAATCTCCAGGAAATTAAATGCCATTCCAAGCTGTTCTGTCCTTCTGGGAAGTTCCAGGGCTCTGTAGCGACGTGAAAGAGGCAGAGACTCTGCCACTTCCAAGGAAACCCGTGTGGCAGAGCACCTGGAGTGACTGCTGGAGCAGAGGTGGAGACAACCCCCTCAGTGCTGCAGTGTCTCCGAAGAGGCTTCGGGATGACACCTGAGCTTGCGGCAGCCCTGGCGCCTCTCTGCTAATCCTCTAAACAGACCAGAAAAGCATTTCTTTCCTTGACAGCCCACGCTGGCAGATTTTGCGCTGGGAAGGGATGACCTAAACCCATGTGATTTGGGAGTCAATATTTTTACCATGACAGTCAGCAACTGTAATGCGCTTCCCAAGTGAAAACAGTGTTTTGCATAACTATTGCTGTTGAGAAGCTGCTTCGTGGTCTGAGCTTTCCAAAGTGCGGCTGCATTGCCCAGATTCAGGCTTCTCCTTTAAGTAACTTAGAAAGTAGCCTTGTGTAAATGCCTTCTGCTTATTTGAGTGCCAGCGCTGCCCTCAGCGCTGGGGGAGGAGGGGAGGAAGACGAAATATGAGGTCATGCTCTAGTCACATGGCTGCTGCAGCATCTGTCAGCTGCGAGACAATTAACTAAGCCCTAACTCTGCTTTTATGACATTCAAAACTGCTCACAAATCCTCCCCTCCTTTGGTGTTGCTCTGCTTAGGGATCATCTTAAAAGTTGTCTAAGCCAGCCAGTACTATGCATCGTAGCACGTGCCTTTTGGCAGCCGCTTATTATACTGAATATTGCAGTCTACCATGAAAATCACATTCTGAGACTTCATTCAATTAAATCCCTGCCCTGTGAAAAGCTCCAGGGCAGTCTCTTGGGTAGGATTGTTTGGAGTGGGAAATTTAACCTTTATGTTTCAGCAGAACTCTGAGCCTGCTGGTCTTAGCAGAAGTGAACATGAACGGTCTCCTTCCTGGAGAAGATGGGGCTTGAGACTTGAATTACCAGCTATTGGATTGCATGATTCTCACCTCAGCTGCAACATGACTGCAAGGGGTGTGCAATCACTGGGAAAGTAAAATACTTACAGTATTTTTTATTCAATGACTATCTAATGACTACAAAAGAATGGCCAGGGCTGTTGCAGATTGTGTCAGCAAGGGCAGCAGTATACCAGTGTTTTCTGTTGTTCTGTAGCCTGCTATCTGCATCAGTAATTGCAAGCACAAATGATGTATAGATTCCCGTTCTTCCATGAATTTCCATTTAACACCCACATATTTATAGAAAGTAAAGAGTAAAGGAGTTTTTTTTTCCCTTTGTGAGTCATGGCACAGGAGACTGATTACTGTCTGTTTAATAGGTAACACCTGAGTTTCTGGAATCATAAATGTATTTTACTGCTCAAGGTCCTGCAATATCCTATTGGATGCAGGTCATAAATTCACTAGAACTGTACCAATCCGTATAGATGAGCACCTACATTGCACCTATCACCATACAAAACCTACTAACCAAATGCAGAATGGTTGGCAAAATGCAAGAAGAGTCATTCTGTGCTCCAGTCCAGCCAGCCAGATATCATAGCCTCACCAGAGACCAAGCACGGGTGCTTGGGAAAGTTTCTCTCTAGAAAATGAATCTTACCCTAGAACATCATGGCTGCTTTTGGCAAGTAACATTTAGCAGTGTCCTGGTCAGAGGTTGCCTGGATCATCATATTTGATAGCCAAGGATAGAACCACCATCCACAAATCTTTCTAAGCTCTTTTTAGAGCCCATTTATCCATTCTTGCTGCAGCAGCAACTCATTGCTATGTGTTCCACAATGGCAGTATGCACTGTGTGAAATTAATTCTTTTCTGTTTGTTTTAAACCTGCTGTCTGGTAATTTCCTTACATTTCAGTTCACATTTGTCTTGCATGTTAAGTACAGTAAAACAGTTACTAACATCTATTGAGTTTTAAACTGGTGAAGATACATGACTCCCCACATGCAGGAAATGGTGTGTGTTCCCACCTATTTTTGGACTGTGCCCTTAGCTTTCCTAGCTTTCTTCTATTCCTTTTGTTCCACTATCACACACCTCAGCTACCAAAATGTCCTATAACACTGCCTGCTTTGGCTGGTGGATCGATGCTACATTATCAGCAAACTCCTTAGCTATACTCTGGTGCGTTCACTGCGGGAGGGAACAGCTAAGAACTGAAGGAGGGGGGTTAAGGGTGGCAGAATATCAAACTGAGGAAAGTTGTTCATATGTCTGTGCTGCAGAGAAGCATTTTGGATTCAAATGGGTTCTGCTTGAAACCTGCGTAATCTCTGTCTTCCAGGACTGTGCAAATTTTGAGCAGTTGCTGATGCTGTAAGCTCAATACCCATATGAAGTAGAAATAGATCATGAAGGTGCCATCAAGTATATTAAAGAGTGGTAGACTAGACAGGAAAGGATATGGAGAAGAATATTCTTTAACCTTGGGTCTTGCTGGATCCTAATTAAATCAAGTAGCAGAGAAGTTAGTGCTGTATATACAAACTTGGGATCACTACAATTGTGAGAGAGAAAACAACTATGTTTAGAGGAGGAAGGGTATCTAAAGGATAATCGCAGGACTTTCAGTTTCCTACTGTATTCTTAATTTCTTTTTCGTTTATAAAAAGTTCTCGGATTTTTAAAATGAGCTGCCTTCAACCCTTGCTTTCTATCATTCCGCAGCACATCCTCAAATACACACCTCAGCAAGCTGTTCTATTGCCTTTCTACATATCTCCAAAGGCTATGGAAAAGAACAAGCCCTGCAGCAAGTATCCTGCAGTATCACCCTACACCTGCTCCTGCTTTTGGTGAAGCATTTTTAGCTGAGTCTTCCAAAAACAAGAAGGCTGGGCAGATCTTCAGCGTGCCTCAGCACAGTTGGGTCCAGTGCCTCTAGGCAGCATGGAAATAAAGTGGCATATGTTAGGGGATACTGAGGGATGGATGGATGGATTAAACACCCAATTGTATGTTTTCTTTTCACCTTAGTTTTGCAGGTTTATTTAAAATAATAGAGGAGGACGAGAAGTAAGGCATATGTTCTAGAATAACTGAGTGATACATCTGCCTCACCTTGAATCAGTCCAGCTATGCGCCAAGTTTCATTTATGTGTATACCTGGGAAGTCACAACTCCATGCACTGTTTAATCTGGTAGAAAATGTAATACATTGCTTCCTACTGTTTTCCAGTGCTCTTAGCATCTGTCACTTGTATATCAAATTAGTTCAGAGCTAGCTGATACCTTGTTTGTGCTAGTAACAAAGTCTGGTAACCGCAGGAATGCTTAGATAAGGTTGCTGCTAGCAGACATCTGGTAATGAATTTTTGGTCACTGTAGAATGAACTTTTGCCTTTCAGCTATACCAGTGGCTCTGTAACTTTAGGGCAGATTTGAACTGTCACTGAAATCGGGGAGAAGAAAGCAAACAAGTTATTGATGAGAAGGACCAGCTGGCAGCAATTGGTCTCGCTGTGACACTAATGCTGGGGATGTGGGAAGTGAGCTGTTCTGTGAGGCTGCCCCGTGAGACCAGTCACATGCCCTCAAAGGAGAGAAGAAATACAGTAAAGGAGGAATGGGTCTTCTAGGCTCTTCTCTAAGGGCCTGCTAACTGTTGATGGGGAAGGGTGGACCGAAGAGAAAAAAAAAATCACCAGCAATTACTTCTCAAAACTGGGTGTCTTCTGCTCCTGTGGGCCTTTTGGAGAGAGATTAAAGATGCTGAGGTCTCATAATCTTTAGTTCTAATGAGGATGCCTTCCCCAGGTGGTAGTAATCTGAGTGTTAGGAAGCGTTACAGATTACAAATAACTTAATGCACTAAAATGCCGTGACTGGAGGATGTGTTGGGCAGTAATAGCTCAGGATGGAAATTGCAGGCACTAGGAAATTTGTGACTCTGGATAATTTCTACAGGCCCTGCAAAAAAATGGTAGAAGCAGCTGTAATTGATTAAGGTAACATTTAAGGGAGAGATTTCTGTAAATGCTGGGAAGGGAGAACTTGAACAGGTCTTGAATACAACTTAGTAGCAAAATCCTTAGGAGTAATGCAGCTCTGGTACAAGTATCAATAATGGCAGGAAGGAGGACATCATTTACACAGTCAAATTTGAATCACTTAAATCTTCATACAATGCTTTAGTGTTTTAATTAGAATGTGTAGTGTTAATGCAGTACTTGCAGTCCTCAGTGGGCTAAATCCTTGGGCAGAAAATGGAATTGCATGTCTGCAGGAAATAGGGAGGATATCCTATTTATGGCACATACAGAGCCAAATCACTTCCGCAGTATGTAATAAATTAGAGTCAGTCCTCCCTTTTGCTCACTTTGGGCTGTAAAGGTGCAATGCAGGCTGCGGGCTGCAATTTCTGTTTGCATTATCTATAACAGTTAAGTGTGTGCCCTGCTGCCTGGTCTTCTCTCGGTTGCTTCTGGCCTTTTTTTGTTGCATTTTGCATACCTGTGAAGTATGTTGATTTATTCATATTAAAATCTCCTTGGAAGAAGGCAACGTCTTACTGTAGACCGTAGTACAACAGAGGTTCCAACTGTGGCAAGTTCTTGAGGAACTGCTGTGTTACTGTGGCTGCATTTGTTCGTATAGGTCTGCTTTTGCATTTGATAAATAAGCCATGCAATGAGAGAGTTTTCTAGATGCAAGAAATTTTCTGAGAGTTTCCTTAATAGAAAAAGCATACAAGTTGGCACTGTTTCTGAGCCTTTTACAACAGCTTAATTCACACCCTGTCTCCAAATGTAAATTAATCCAGATTGGGAAGTGTTGGAATTCTGAAGCAATGTGTGTGATTTGGTACTAGTCTAGCGTGAGGAAGGAAGAATAAAAGGAAACATCAAACTCTTGTGTGACATCATTAAGGCATTTTTTCTAAGTTCCCTAGTCTAGCAACTAGCAGTGTTGCCAACCCTAAACATTCAGTACCCGTGAGCCTGACCCCAACATTCCACCATTAGACCTGCTGAAATATCTTGATTCCTTTTTATTTGTGTTTTCTAATGTTTGCAACTTTAGGGTTCACATTTCTATCTTTTCTTCATAATTAGAAGGACAAAAATTATAATAAAACTAAAGTAAGGTGGAAGTCACATGAAATTATGACAACAGAGCAAAGATTTTTAGGAAAAATTAATCTCATTAGTTTCTTAATAAAAGCAATATGGTAGAAAAAAATCGTTATTGCTAAAAAAGAGCTTGCAATCTGTATACAGGACAACACAGACATACTGACTCTGGTTTGGAGATGCCATGTTCAGTTTTCAGTGATTTTCTCTAACATGGTTGCAATCTCTTGAAAAAAAAATCCCTTGTAATGATGGCTCTTAAAAATGGCAACTTCTCATTAAAATCACATCTAAGCACATGGCACTGGGTGGCATCCGGGCAGGTTTTGAAGATCTCCAGAGAAGGAGACTCCACAACCTCTCTGGGCAGCCTGTTCCAGGGCTCTGTCTCCCTCACAGTAAAGAAGTTCTTCCTCATCTGGAGGTGTAACTTGCTGTGTTTTAATTTGCACCCATTACCCCTTGTCCTATCACTGGCCAGGGTGAAAGGCTGGCGTCCCGCAGTTAGCGGTACAGGTGGCAGGGCACTTGCACCAAAGCTGTCATTAGCAGAAGCAACCTTCCTCTGCCTCTGCCGTTGCTTTCTGCACTTAGCTCTTTCCCTTTTTCTTTTGAAAGTATGGTTGGATCAGGTTCCTAAGATGGGAGTCAGCTGGGGAGTCCGTTCATACTTACACAGGTGATGCCAGTGAGCTTAAAGGGATTTTGCTCCTATAGATTACCACTTAGGAAAGGCACAGCATAGTAAACGGCCCTGATTCACTGTGGCTGCAAAAGAAGTAAAGTGTTAAAGATAATAAAACTCTGCAGTCCTTGTAGTAAGGCAGCACCACTGCAAGTAAACACACAAAACTGACTTCCACATAACTGTGCTGCATAGTCTGAATCATCCATCGTTCTGGACTACTCTGGAAGGTCATTCAGAATTGTGTAATGTGCCTATTTTCTTTGGTGCCACTGCTGTGTGGGCTGTTATTTCTGCAATTACTTGTGTTCCTAAATTCTGTCTAGTTCGCTGGGTTTCTTGTGGTCAAGATTACTAAATATCCATATACAGGAAGCAGGAACTTTTTTATCTTTTCCAACCCAAGGACAACACATATAGTGCAGTTCCCCTGTCTGAAAATGTTATGCAGGTTTTTCTGCTGGCTTTTCTGACTACATGAAGCCAGATGACCAATATGGGAACTAGAATTAGAACCAACAGACAATCCAAAACAGCAATCAAGAGGTCCACAATCTTTACTCCTAGCATTTTTGCAGCCATTCTAAAGCATGTCTAGTCATACGTCTTTTGGGTAGAGGAATGGGGCACTAGTTGGAACATGTGAGAAGACTTCCGCTTTCAATCTTAGAAACTGTGAATTCGAAAGTAAGTCATATTTTTTTTTTTGATCTTAGAGGTTATTTAGGGGGGTGCAATTACTATTGTAACAACAACATCCTGAAATGAATTAAAGGGAACCCACGGATTCTGAGGTATTATTCTGCCCATTTTGTGCACATTGTTATATTGGGAAAGGGCATATCATCACTCACTGAAATCTTTGGAAGGTGAAGTTATTGGTAGTGTGATGACAAAAAGCACCTAAGGAAAAAATGATGGGTCTCTCTTTCCCTCTGTTTCCTATCAGGAGATACATAGCCCTGCTTGAGGAAATTTCCAGCTCACTTTTCTTTTCCAGCCCTAAGAAGCCACTAGCACTTTAGATGCTATTAGCACTTAAAGAAATCCTTTATGCTATCTGATATGCTGTCCTTATGCTGTTTGATGCTGCAGGTGTGTTTAATAGCGAGCAGCTCAGTGTCCCAAGCATATGTTAGATTCCCCAAGTCTGCATCTGTATCCTCAGGTCTGGTTTTGAATTCCCTTCAGTGTCCCTCCATGTGCAAAACTGCATGACAAGGAATGCAAGAGAACAACCAAGGACTCATCCTTTTCCTGATAGTGCAGTGACTTCAGACGCTGGAGCACAACCAACAGGGAAACCCTGTACGTTTCCCAGACTTTCCATGCTGCCCTACACCCATCTCCTGGGATCACATCTATCACCATTCTTTACCTCCACATGACACCAGATTTTACAAGCAGTTTGACTAGGAAACTGTTAACAAGCATAGGTCAAAATATAGTTAATTTTTCCTGTGTGAAGCATTCCTAAATTAAGAAAGATGTTTCCTTCAGCATTTGACCTTAAAATTGAATCTTAAGAGTGTGCAGATGATGGACTAGTTTGGGGACTTGGTTTCATTTATCAAGCAGATCAAGATTAGTCCAGACTTCATCAACGTTCACACTCAGATCCAGAGTTATCAAAAGTTAATGAACACTGGTAAGAACTAAAGGAATTAATTTGCATTGGAATTAGTAGATACACTAAAAAAAGAGATTAATGTCACTTAAGCCTTGCAATCACAATGATTACATCTATCCTAGTAAATTAAACAAGGCCAGGGAACATTCTTGGGTGATAGATGTGTGTTGTCAGCACTGCTGCATCCCTGGAACCGTTCTTCCTCCTGGAGCAACCAGGACTCTCGCAGGCAGCACTGCTCAGGAATCCGCCTGGGCACGAGGTTATTCCCAATAATTAGCTGCATCCCAAAATACATGCTAGCAGAAAGCCGAAGTGTCCCTATAAAAACTCTGTCACATCCTTCTAACAAGAATGCCTCTTGTGGTCTTTGGTTTGGAGCCAAGGTCCAAGATCTCAGTTCATTCTCTCTTTTGCTGGATTGCCCAAGCTGGAGCATTGGAATGACTCCGAGTACATAGTCCTCAGCGTGACTGCAACCATGAAAGGGATGCTTGGACACCATGGTAGTGTGTAAAGCCATGTAGGTAACATAAAGAGAGTATGGTAAATGTGTAGAGAAAGTGATTGTATGGTCCTCACTGCCATACCTGAGAATGGTGATAACTGTAACTGCATAAATAAAACAACAAAAAAAAAAGAGAACACTGAGAAACAGACTTTATTCCCTTCAAAATGTATAGTGAACTGCAAGCAATTGTCACCAAATGGCAGCCCAAGGAACAGAATTGGTTTTTTTTTTTAACACTTAGCCCAGTAATAAATAACTGCATAGCGATTTATTTTGTTCAGTCTCTGAATAGGGAGGAGCATCAAAAGACCTGTCCTGGATCACAGGGAGCAGCCACTTAGTGCAGTGAAAACCATCCTAACAACTGGCTGGACACTTTTATAATATGATGGGGTGTTTTTCTGGCAGTGAGGTTGGGTGGATGGCTTTGCTCTTCTGCCCACAGGATGTACTGTGAGGAAAAGGAGGAAAGGCTGGAAATCAGTTGGGATTACGCATGGCGTGAGCACCTCTGCCTAAGCCCTGGCGCAGTCACAGTTGTAGAGGCCAGTGAGATACAGCCCGGCAATGGCAACCCAGTGTTGCCATTGAGTTGTCCTTGATTTTAGTCAAGTTGAATTCATTTTGACAGTCTATCCATTATCTTCACTGCTCATGGATGATGAATTGTGCATTTGATAACCACTTAAGGGCTACGGTTTGAAGCTACAATCAAATCCAAAGAGCAGATATCTAGTGAGTGCCTTAGGATGGAAAAATTTGACAGAGGAAAGACACCCAGATCTGCTTCCTTATTCTGCGCTGGAAGTACAACTCTGTAGATCCTCAAGTGAGATCTATGCAAGGCCTTCCCCCTTGTTAGGACCCTCCCATTATTTGCTGCAGGTGGGAATGGTTGGGGATATTATGTTATATCTTGAAAGCTTCCCTTCATAAGAAATATGAAGCAAAGTGCAATGAAGGATTTCTCTCCACTAGTCATTCCACTGTGCCCAACTCTTCCACAGCCATCACTGTCACTATTACATGCTCAGTAATGATATTACAGAAAAATGAATAGTTAATGGATACATAGAACTAATTCTGACTTTTCCTTTCTATTTTTTTTTCTATCTTGTGTTTTTGTGGAATGTGATAGAGAGCAATAGCTCTGGTTATCGTTATCTCATAAAATGGGATATTTATATGAGATAACTGACTGGCTTTGCCCATTATCTGCTTCCAATGGATCCATTCCAATAGATCTCCATGTAAGTGTTGAGTTAGTAGACTCTTTTCAAGCAGGGAAAGCATATCTGAACAGCATTTCAAATGTTTTCTGCATGTCACACTAGCAATATTTTTTTTAAGTGTGAGATTGTATAGTTTACGCATCAGGAAAAGTCCAGATTTTTCAAGAAAACGGTGGGAGGTAGGTGCCATAATCTCAAGTTTCCAAGAGATTTATTCCCTCTGGTGCTTTACATACTTCTATATAAAATTGAAATTTATTTTGGCTTGAATAAAATAAAAGTTTAATTATTGGCATGTGCTTACATTTGTGGACTTCTTGTATTTGAAATTAAGTAGCTACTCAGAGGTTAATTGACTGAGAGACTGTTGTTCCCTTTTTTTAGTTGGTTGTTTCTCTTTCCTTTTTTAATATATCTTCCACTCCCACTTTACAGTATCTCTTCCTTCATTTGTCTCCCTCCACCTTCATCTTAAATCCTTCATTCTGCTTTTGGCTATTACCTCCCTTTTTCCTTCTTCTTTTCTCCTTCAAGAACCTTCCCTTCCAACTGTAGCAAAGTAATGTTTTATTTAATTTCTTCTTTAATATCCTAAGAAGGGCTGGTAAAGAGCATGCCAATGAATTTGGCAGCAAACACTAACTTGGGAGGTATTACAGAGGTCAGCATGAGAAGAATAAACCTACAGAAATCAATGTACAGAGAGAAAATTAAAAAAGAAATGAGATCTCAAGAAAAGTAGCTGGAGAAAAACAATCCAATTCAACAGCTATTTCTTAGCAGAGGAAAACTCAGATAGGCACGTAACTGCTGTTTGTATCAGCTGGCTTCTGTCATTTTTAACTCCGACTGCACTCGCATGCTCTCCCTTTGGTGTGCTGGGGGCTGGTTGAATTTTTTTGGATTGGATCACAAATTCTTCAAGAGATAAATTGTTTTCTACTGTATGTTTGAACACTTTCCATGCAAAACAAAACAACTAACGACACTAGACTCTATTGTAATATGGTATAATAATAATTAGTGGGGCAGTATACTGTTTTCTCAAGAGCCAATGTATTCTTGGGATGGATGCTTAGAGGAATCAAAGACCAGAGGTGAATGGTAGCTTTTGGCTATGATACTAAGCTATGATGTTGAAATCCGGGCACTTTATTACTGAAAACTCTGTCAAACAAGGGGAATTCAGATTTATATATATATATATATATATATACAAGGAAGGTTTATGAGGAGTATAATATATTCACTGCTGCTTGGCTTTCCATGAGTATGGGGGATGACATAACCTGTGCAATAGATAAAAATGCAGTTTTATGAACACTTTTGAGATCTGTTTTTAGACTAAATAACAATGTGACTTGAAAATTTTGAAATTCCATAAAAGAAACCTCTGTAAAAATAGAGATGACTAAAATGTATAATTATTTCACTTTTCATTTATATTACAGTAACACTAATACTAACACTAACACTAATACCTTCACTAATACCTTAAATAGAAAACATAATGATTTTTAAATGTAAACAGTTTTCTCTAAAACTAAAAAGGGGTGCTTTGAAACTGCCAAAACATTTTGTTTTCATGGAAGTTATATGATTCAAAAAAAGTTTTCTTTTTTTTGGACCACCTTTAAAGCTCAGGTACTACAGTTATTAAGAAAAAGCCTATAAGCTAGTGACGATGACACTTTCATTGTCTAGTGCCAACTTTATTTTTAAACATTGTACCTCATTGTCACCAGTGGGTTCCAGTCTCAGCCCTGTTGCCCTCGTTTTGCTGCTGCAAAACATAAAGTCACAAATAAAGTTAACTACAGACTGCCAGCAGTATCAGTGAACTTTACATCAGTTCCTTATTCATGCAAAGAAGGAAAGAAAATTTTCAGAGTGATCAACCAGGTATCACAAGCTGTAATAGCGTAATATAATGAGACTATTTAAGAGAAGAATGAGAGAACTTTCCATACAGAGACTGTGCCTGGGCATTCTCCTAAACGAACGAGTGGCATCACTTGTGATGCTCTGCCCTGTTCGGGGATGAGAACCAGTACAGGGACTCAAAAGACCATGTGTGCTCTTGCAGTCAGGTGACTTCAGCAGATGACCCAATTTGTGTCATTCTTTCTCACTCTGATTTTATATGTTGTATGCCTTCACTCAAAGACCGTATTCATAGAGAACATTATGAGGGAAACAAGCACATGCTCAGGAGCTCTTAAATTGGGAGGAAATTAGCATCAGTGCTCTTGTAAAAGGAAAAAAAAAGTAATGAAAAAATATTCAGAATGGAATAGATACTGGCGTTCTGAAAGATTTTATCTGCAGCTATTGAATTGCCTATCCATTTTTGGCACATTAGAGAAATATAATTTGTTTCCTCTATACTTAGCTTTAAAACATAAACATTGTCTGCAGTGCATAATCTTGGATAGACTAGCAAAATTGTAATGATGTGATTCACAAATGGTAAAAATGTTCTTGTGACTTACAACAACAATAATTTGTTCCAATTCAGATATGGGCTTTTGTTATGTCCATCAAGTATTATCTTCTGCTGCTTAGCCCCGTGAAAGCAAACTCTGAAAACGAGAGATTGATTGGGCTGGCAGATGCTGGAAACGGGGCATTCAGATGACATTGTCCTTTTTACTGACTTTCATAAAGATTTAATTTCTTGCAAGTTTAAGGGTTGTTTTAGAGACTCATAAAGCATGGTTTCAATATTGTTAACACAGGCATGCTTAAAAAATGAATCATCTAATAGGCTTTGAATGTTATTTGCACATCAGTTTGAGATTTTGATGTGAATGGGCATTTTATGTGCAGTTCCTCATATACTGAGTAGTCCCATGAAATCATTTCACCCACCATCCACCTACCTCCGTACTGAGATCTGTGGCCACTACAGAATGGTGCAGATTCAATATCAAAGTGAGGCTCTGCAGGTTATCTAATAGGATGAACAAGAGCATTTGGACAGAGAATGCGGAAGTGTATGCAGCACACAATGGCAGCACACTGATGAAAATAATAATACTGAGTAAATTTAGAGGTTAAATGATGTGTTGACAATTTAGACAGACAGATTTATGAATCTGTCTGTTTCTGAATCTTAGCTAGATTAATAATACTTACTGCCTGCTTCCATAGACCAAACAGGGCTTTTGCTGCTGCTGCTACGGCCTGGTTGACTACGTTCCCTTCCCTGGTATTTTACCCACTGCTGGTAACTCACATCAAGGACTTTATGATTCATAGAATCATGGAATCACAGAATCATTATGGTTGGAAAAGACCTTCAAGATCATCAAGTCCAACCATCAACCCTTCACCACCAGCCTGCTAAACCTCACCCCTAAGTGCCTCATCTACACAGTTCTTGAATGCTGCCAGGGACGGTGACTCCACCACTTCCCTGGGCAGCCTGTTCCAATGCTTTACCACTCTTTCTGTGTAGAAATTCTTGCTAGTGTCTAACCTGAGCCCCCCTGGCGTAACTTGAGGCCATTTCCTCATGTCCTGTCAGTAGTTGTTCTGGAGAAGAGACCGACCCACCTCACTACAACCTTCTTTCAGGCAGTTCCAAGAACTTCATGGTCCCACTCCACGTTTTCATTTGCAAAAGTTGGTATATCCTAAAAATTTCCTCCCAAGAAACATTTTTGTTCTTTCATCTAGATGGATTTCACTAAATTTGTTTCCTCATGGAATCCCCATTTTGTTAGAGCTTCTTCTCTGTACATCTTTCCCCATTATTGGCCTCAATCCTCAGCATACGGCTTTATTTCGAAAGCCAGACCAGCTGTGTTTCTTCCTCCCAGGGAGTGATCAGCCTCATATAAAGAGGTCTTGCAGAAGTCCTACAAAGCAACATTTTCATTCTGCAAAGGAAAAAAAGAAAAAAAAAACCTGCCTAGAATTCATTTGCAATGCAGAGGTAGGAGTTCAGTGCATAACTTATAACTAGTCAACTAGTCACAAACTGACCTTAAGACCTTTTTTTGAGAAAACCCAGAGATTTTTCTGAATTGTTTTCCATTTCCCAACAACTTTATAGTAAAAAAAGAAACATAAAAGTACATTTTAAAGACCAGTAAGATAATAAGATTCCTTTTAACCTTTAATGCTTGTTTATTTTACCACCTTATGAAAGAAATCAGGAAAAAGCTACTAGATTTAGTATCTTTAAATAAAGACATTTAAAAAGCATTTGTCATAGGTAATTATTTTAACACTTTTTTTATGTTTGTACCACTGAAAAATGGGGTACTCAATATTACACATAATAGATTGCTAATCTATTTGAATGATGTGATTTCTTTGTTTTGTTTTGACAAAATAAAACCGAGTTGAATTCTACTATGGAACTAAGTCAGTTTACGTCAGGCTTTGACACGTCCTTAGAAAGCCACTGCAATTTGGAAAAGATTAAAAAAAAAATGCACTTAAAGGAGTTCTAAATGAGCGTATTCTCCTTGTTCCACCCTCCTTACTGCATCACTGTGGACGCTTGTATGAAAACAGCATTGGAAAAGGGTGGAAAATGAGTACAAGAAACGCTCTTTGTAGATGAAACCGCCTGAGCATTTGCAGTTCTGTCTCTGACAGGGTGGAATGGTTTAGGCCTGGGGCCATCTGAGGTTTTAATAGGTTCCAATTTGCCAACTACACTATTCACCAGGATTGTGTGATAAGCTGGGCTCTCGAGGAGATCCAGACTTAGCGTTTTAGTTTGCCGGTTCTGTATCTTCATTTTCTTTCTTTCAGTGTTTGGGGCAGTCCAGTAAGCTGTGCAATGCCTGAGTGAAATGGGGGAATGGAGAATGATGTGGTTGAGGTTGTGCAAGCTCCAGATTCTGATTACAGGAATGGTGGAGCAACACTAGCGTTACCAAGCGCCCCAGCTGAGGAAACATGCTTCCCATTTCCCGTGCAGGCTGCAGCCTGGGCTCTGGTTGCCTGTAACTGCGGTGGTATTTGCTCTTCAATATATTCATTATGCTGGCAAGTACAGCAAAAGGGACGTGGATGTTGCTGGGCCACGCACCCATCTGAGTATTTACATGCTTTCAACTCCCTTGAGCGCACTTTGATACCTCTCAAAGGTTCTCTCTGAGAGGTAGCACAAGTCACATCACGACCAAGCACTTACCCTGGACCTCTTCCCAAAACCCATCCCGAAGTTGCTGCTCATGCAAGACATACCTGCTTAGTAGGCAAAGGTGCTCCCTGGGAGGCCAGTGCACCTGGATGCTGAGTCCCATGCTGGCTTCCAGATGACTTCTTTGTAAATGCTAAGGTGCTGCCTTCCATTTATAGCTGACATATATTCTGGAGGGCTGAGAATACAGCTCGTAGTGTTAGAACAAAGCTGTCTGTGCTCAACGGGCTGGACTGACACGGTTTCAGGGAGAGAGCAACAGAGCAGTCTTGGGTGAACTGCCTCAGTGGTCAGGAGCCATGGAAAGTTTGCATATGCATTTTTTTTTCTATTTTGTCTAGATTTGAGAATAGGTTTTACTGAGTACTCAGATAGTTTTTGGGATACGGGGTTTACATTTATCTTTCTGCAACAAGCATGCTTGCGTCCAACAGAAACAAACTATACTACATAGAGGTCTCCTTGTGCTCTGCATTTCTGTGCACTATCTCTTGTTATCATTAGATTGAACTTATAGCAGGAATCCCAGAATATTTTCTGTTGGTGTAGTCCACACCAGTCGAAAACGTGAAGCTGGTGAAATCCCTGCATCTCTGAGCGGTTCTGCCAGGGTCATTAGGGGGAGGGTGGTTTCACCCGCAGTTCTTCACGCGTTGTCTAGTCTCAATAGACCTCACTCTGTGGCTGTTCAGGCTGTCAAGTACATACTCAGGACTGCTCAGAGCACGTGGCAATGCTCACAGATACATTCTCAGCCATGAATTGCAGACCCAGAGACAATAAACTCACTCTTGGAAAAAAAAAAATGTTAATAATGAAAGAGATATAAATTCTTCCCCGCTGGTTCTTCTCGCACTTACGGGCCCGGCGGGACGCGATGCAGTTTGCGGCGGGATGAGCGATGCAGCATGGCCAGGTGCTCGGCGGCCCCGCTCGCCGCGGGAAGGAGGCACCGGCAGGGCCAAGGTGGCGCCGGGGCGCGCAGAGGCGCGGGGCTCCGCGGGCCGCCCCGCACCGGCGACGTCTCCCGCTCGCTCCCAGCCTCCCCCCGGCGCCCACGCGTGGGGCGCCGCC